>CM035593.1:10095377-10697315 GCA_020423425.1 Chrysopa pallens | reverse complement strand
ATGTCGTGTCAACAAATACGTAAACAAACGGGGTGCTGTACAGTGCTACCGTTGTCAACTTTACGGACATGGTTCACGGAACTGTCGTGGATCCGTACGTTGCGTGAAGTGTGGCAAAAACCACGCTTCAAGCAAATGCGAGATCCCTCGGTCGGAGCCTGCAAAGTGCTGCAACTGCGGCGCGGCGCATCCGGCAAGTTCCATGGATTGTTCAGTTAGGAAGACTTACGTGGCAGCAACAGCATCCCGAGCAGCAGGAGCGAGGCGCAAGGCCGCTCAGGGCGAGGCGCAAGGCCGCCCATCATCATTCAAGGCCAGGGATTTCCCGGCCCTTCCTCGTCCAAAAGAGGTCAACGCCCCAAACAGAGGTACCAGCCACCAAGGTAGCAGTCAATCAGCCATCAGGAGACCAGCGACACAAAATTTCAAACCAGCGCCATTGCCCACTTCAAACCCGTGGACAATTAAGAAGACACCGGAGAAAGAGGTAACCGATATCGTGTGTCCCCCCATTTCCCCACTCAACCCATTCTTCGAGGATATAGAATCTTCACCAGTTCCACCTCCATTGGAAACTGGTGGTTCTAAACCCCTTGATTTCATGGACCTCCTGAAACTCAGGATTAAAGTAGAGGCCGCGTGGAAACTATGTAATTCAAACCAAGAAAAACTTTTCAAGTTTTTCGAGATGACGGATCATTTATTCGATAATGATATCTCATCCCTCTTCAACTAGATCCCAGATTCGCTTTTTGCAATGGAACTCTCAAAGTCTCCAACGCAAATTACCCGAGCTTCACTCATTCCTAGAGCAGCATCGGATCCATGTTGCAGCCATCAGCGAAACATGGTTAAAGCCGGATAAGAAAATAAGTATCCCTGGATACTTTACCTATCGCCGTGACCGCGCCGCCAGGAATGGTGGCGGGGTTGCCTTATTTGTTAGACACGATGTCAAACATTGTATCTTGCCTCCCGAAGACGGCAGTCTCGAAGCCGTCTCCGTTCTTATCTCGGCTAATTGTGGTAATTATAAAGTCACATCTTTATACAACCCCCCAGATAGACTACTACAAGGAAGGGATATTGATCGTATTGTGAGAACCCATGATCGCGCTGTGATCATGGGAGATTACAATGCGCGTCACATTTCTTGGAATTGTACATCCAATAATGCAAACGGCAACGCGCTATTTGCGCAGTCTCTGAAACGTAACTTCATTGTTGCGTACCCAGACGAGCCCTCCTACTACCCCGATGCTGCTTCCCGCCCACCTCAAACCATCGACTTAACGATACTCAAAAACTGTGACCTTCTGTCAGACTTAGATGTTCATTTGGATTTGCATAGTGACCATCGCCCGATCACTTTCACCCTAGGTGAAATGAAGGGTGCTACAACTGTGCAAACCCGGCTGGATTTCGAGAAAGCAGACTGGAAACTGTTTAAAGAGTATCTGAACGTCGAAACCCTGATCACGCCCCAGATCAATTCCACCGACCAAATAGACTTGGAGGTCAGTAAGCTCACGAAAAGTATCGTAGTTGCTACCGAAAAGTTTATTCCTAGGATAACTCGGAACCTCGGATATCAATTAAAATTAGATGCTGACACACTTAAACTCATACAGACTCGGAACAAACTACGCAAATTTTGGCAACGTGTTAGGCTGCCTGAGCTTCATGATGCCATGAGGCGAATGTCAGCCGATATTCGAGATAAAGTCACGCGCACCAGAGATGACATGTGGAACGAGAGGATTTCGGCTCTGACCACTCGTGATAACAATGTATGGAAAATTGCTAAAAATTTGCGTAATCGTTCGAAAAGACTACCTCCCCTCTTGTCGGAAAATGGGTACCTTTACTCGGATTCCGACAAAGCCCAACTTCTAGCTGACACCTTCTCTAAGGCGCACAGCTTAACAGATGGCGACGAATATCACGAAGAAGAAACGGCCCACTTGGTGTCCGAATCCTTGGAAAATATTCGTTCTTCCACCATAAATCCCATCGATGTTGACAGCGTATCACCTCAAGAGGTATCCAGCATTTTAAGGAAACTTAAATGCAGGAAAGCTCCGGGTGATGATGGAATAACTAACGTTGTGCTCCGCTATCTTCCTCGGAAGACGGTTGTTCAGCTCAGTTATATCTATACTGCATGCTTGAGGCTTGGTTATTTTCCCGACCTTTGGAAAACCGCTAAGGTTTTAGCGCTTCCGAAGCCGGGAAAGCTACCTAAGTCGCCTTCGAGCTACCGACCCATTAGCTTGCTGCCATCTCTCAGCAAGGTCATGGAGAAAGTAGTATTGAATCGGCTGCAGTCGCATGAAAATATCCATAGACAGCTTATCCCCCAACAGTTCGGTTTCAGATCGAACCATTCCACAGTAAGCCAGCTTCACCGACTTACTGAACATATTGCTACCGGATTTAATTGGAACAAATCCACAGGCATGGTCCTTTTGGACATCGAAAAAGCTTTCGACACAGTTTGGCACGATGGACTAATCCACAAACTCTCCAAATTTAACATTCCAATATACATCCTAAAATTCCTAATTTCCTATTTGTCCAACCGGAAATCCCAAATCCACATCCAACAAAGTACATCGAACCAATACAGTGTGAAAGCTGGTGTACCTCAAGGCTCCTTGCTTGGACCCCGCCTATTTTTATACTACATTAACGATATCCCGAGGGATCTAGCTACCGAAACAGCTCTCTTCGCCGACGACACGGCCATCTATTGTTCCTCATGGCAACCGAAACAAGTTTCGAGTTGCCTTCAATCCCGATTGACTATCCTTGAAAACTATTTCAAGTCATGGAAAATCAAAATTAACCCCACAAAGACCCAATCTATTCTCTTCACTCGAAAGAATAAATTTTCAACATACGCGCTTGGATTGAAGATGTTTGACACGCAAATCCAGCAAACTCATAGTGTTGTCTATCTGGGTGTAATCCTCCAAAGGCAGTTGAACTGGACACAGAACGCCAAAAGGCGCCTGGCCCTGGGAAACGCATCCTTTGCAGGATTGTACCCACTACTCAGCCCCAGGAGTAAACTGGACGAACGTTTAAAGCATCGACTCTACAAGTCATGTATCCGCCCAGTACTCACGTACGCAGCCCCTATTTGGACTAACGTTGCATATTCGCTCATCACGAAGATGCAGCAATTCCAAAATCGTTGCCTTCGAGTCATCTCGAAAAAACCCCCAAGATTTCCGTCCGAAGCTCTCCACCGCGAAACTGGACACCCAACTATTCCAAACTTTATCCTTACCACCTCAAAATCCTTTTTCCAATCTTCACGCAACAATCCCTTCCCGGAAATCAGCAAACTGGGTCAATTTGACCCAAGGATGCTGCTTTTTGGGAAAAGATTTCCCATGCCACACGATGTCGGTTGCACCTAGTTCCGGTGTAATCTTAATTGTATATAGTTTCTTTTTCTTTTCTTTTCTTAATTTACAGGTTAAGCTAGTTTTAGGGGTGGCCTATCCATCCACATAGGTTAAGTATTTTCAAATGGTTTTTTTTTTAAAATTTTCCATTTTATTAAAACGATGTAATGAAAAATTGTAATCTCGATGTAACTAGTATATAAGATGATGTATTATAGATAAAGCTTAGGCTAGGTGCTATAGTTATAAGCCGATTTGTATTTTGTATATATTTTTGATGAAATAAAGAATTATTAATTTGAAAAAAAAAAAAATTTGATCCAAAGTACTCTGGTTTCTCTTCAGAGCGAATAAATCTTTCGCCTTTTACTAAAGATTTCCGTGGAGAGGAACAACTCAAATGAGTCTAGAAATATTTTTTTCTATAGCTCGTCCAATTATGGACGGGCTTTTTAATTAAATCTAAAAATATGGAACTACCAGCCAAATATTATAATTCTTAAATCATTCACACCTTGTATGAGTCATAGACAAACCGACCATTTCATAACTTGAAACTGTCATAAAATTGTTATTTAATATGAACTTTTTGGGTTTATCAAGGTCGAAACATAAAGATTGATTAATAACTTGCAATCTTCTGAACCGTTTTAACAGACCGCTTTAGACAAATCTTTCTAGAGATATATCATTTATGTTAAATATTTGGAGGATATTCAAAGTGAGTTTATTAAATTTAACATTAAAACGATTCGAACAAAAATTAATTTCAAAACATGCAAAACAAGAATTAAAAGCTCCTGTAGAATCATATTAAATATTTTTTTAAAAATACGATAACGAAAATCTAGCATACCATACATAAAATTATTTTTTTTTTTTTGCTTTGTGCAAATAAAGCCCAGAAGTAATAAAACTTTTTACTGAAAATAAATATCAATTTCAAAGAATGCTATAATTAAGAATATTATCTATCGTACAGCTAGCTATACTACACATCTAAATATTATACAAAAGATTTGTATATTTTGCATATTTATTATTTAAAGAGGGTAAAAATTCTAGAAATATTGTAAAGATAAAACAGAAAAAAGACCCCCCACTGACGTAACGTAATTACCGATCTCAACCGATCACCAAAGTTAAGCAACAATAGACACAGTCAGAACATGGATGGATGATCGTCTAGGATTGCTGTGTACTGTTGTTGTATAGATTGAATATATATACTCACTGTAGTCACTATATAACTTTAGTAGTTTAAAAAAAAGAAATAAAAGCAAATTGAATTTCTACATAAATAATTTATTTTCACATTTTGAAAGTACATGTTACGTTTCTAAGGAAACTAAGAAATATAGTAAGTAATCAATATAAATATCTGTGAACCGATTTTGCTGAACTTTAAACTGAAAAGTTATTCAGTTTTAAGTTCGATAAAATTAACCGACGATAACATTAATGATTCTCCAGGTTAGCGAGACGAAAGCGAAACGAACGCTCATATATACAGTTATCTCTCTAGAAACGTTAAATTTGGGTTATAGTGACCTTGAAACTTAAAGTATGTCAAATTTCCGGATTGAAAAAATTGGCCCCATTATAAGAACCTCCCATGAGGAAGTTAATAATAATATGCATTGTAATTATTTTTGTGTTTGTTAAATTTCAGCGTCAAACAAAAAAATGAACATTTCTTTTTCTTAAAATATTTTATGGTTTAACTTATTCATAAACTTTCGTTAAAACTTCCGACTTAAAACTCCGTTTTAAGTCTAAAATACACCATCAAGATTTCAGCTTGCTATCTCTTTCCGTTTTTGCGTTATCTTTATGGCGGATAAACGAAAAATGACTGATTAGGTGATTCTATGTACACCTAAACCAACATTTTATTCGATATTCATTCAATATTTGCTAGCATTACGAAATTTACACTGAAACTAATATATTCTGGCATATTCAATGTCGAGTTTAAAGACTTAAACTACTCCGACATAGTCTATGCCGAACATAACAACATTTAACTAAAAACTACTCTGATATGTCGAGTCTAAGAATATCTTTTTTATTTACTGTGACAACCCATGACTTTCATGTAAGTAAATTTTAACAGGAAATAAGAGTGGGAAACCATTATAAAATCAAGACTCTAGGATTATTGGTTTTTATATTTTTATATTATACGTTTAGACGATACCTAATAATACAAACTGACTATTTTCATTGGAATTTGAATTCACACAATTTTCTCAAATAAAATATTTGGTTAAGTACGTACAACTATAAAAATTGAACATACACCATATATATTTTATTCGAAAACGGGAGAGCATTCCTAAGCGATTCTACTCTTTATATAATTATCTTTGTCTTACTTTTATCTTTTATATAACCTTGAGTAAAGTGGCATGTCTCTAAATATAAGTTTCATTATCATATAATGACACTTAAATCTTTTATTTATCAATTTTTATTACTTTGACCCACAATTTTTAGAGTTGTAATTTATAAAAGGATCGCTATATCATACAAGGATTTTCAAACTACAAATAAGCAACATCAGACTAATCGTTAATTTAAAAATATAAAATATTTGAAATAAAATGGATAGTTTCGATAAATAACACTTTCAAAACCTTGTGTAAGAGCAGTATATTTCGGCTGTAAATTTTTTTATTTTCAAAATCTTACACAATGTTTTGGCTGTAAAATTTTTTTTATTTTAAGAAATTTAAATAAAAATAACTGTACCCTAACTTACATCAACGTTTATTGATCACTATATCTTTCATCGATTCATTTAGCTTATATCAAGTGATACATCAATCAATTGCTATGAAACTAGTTAAATTAAGTTCAATATAAAAAATATGACGAGCGTATCTAAGTAACTATAAAATTTTATGGAAAATTTTAATTTAATTTTTTTAAGCCTTATTTGATGCAGGTAATGTAAATAGTTATTTTTATTCATTTGTGTATTTTTTATGTATAATAACTAACAATTCTAGTTAAATAACACAAAAATTTTACAATTCTGAGAAAGAAAAGATTAGTAATTTTCATGGCATATGTAAAAGAAACCTCCAAAAACCAGGAAGCACACACCATATACAACAAATAAAAATTAAACTCTAATAGAATAAATCTTAGTTATAATTACTCATATAAACAAAGTAAGATTAAAAGAGACACATCACTCTTCGAATCTTCTAAACAATTTGGAAAGACTATAATAAAAATGTTTACGATAATTGTTGAAAATCACCTCTCTTGATTTTTTATATCGGTTAAAAAAATATTTTTAAGTAGTTTGTGAAAGAGAAAAAAATTGTAACGTTTTAGCATTATTTTTACAAGAGTTTGTTACAAAACAATGTTATTATGAAAAAAAAAGAAGAAACATATAATAAAAACTTTTGTTCTCCACAATTTTTCCACCCTTCCCAATAATCCCCTTACGTCATACACCTCTTTACAACACAGTATATATATTCCCTAAAGAAAGAAAAAATTTTAAATGGAGAAACACTGTAGTTTGTTGTGTTAATACAGAAATAGTGCAAATATGAAGTTATATAATATATAATAAAACAATACACTAGAATTTCATCGTATTTCAGGAAACATGTTGCCTAGAAACTTGTTCCTTTACGAGCCAAACTATGTGAAACTCGTTGAAAAATTAACACAATTAAATCATTTTTTCACTATTCTCGAAACGTCTAATAGGTAAATCGTGATATGATGTAGGGGTGGAAAGTAAGGTGGATCATTGACAGACGGATTTTGTTAACATAAATTAGTGGCGATAAAAAATTCCAGAAACAAATAGGCAAACCGCTTAGTAAGCTGAAAAGTGCAAACCGCTTTCAAAGGCAGATTGATGCAGTATCTGTAAATTTAAAATTTTAGAGAAGCTTCGTATTTATTTTGGCTTATATTTATACTGGGTTGGGCCTGAGCTATGGCAGTAACTATATTTAATTCCATACCCACATAACAGAAATACTGTGCAGAACCATTTTCTACTTAATGTTTGAAACTGCATATTTACAGTTTGTTATTTTGATTATCCTGTTTAATGATACCTTTTATCATTTGGTGATAATTTTAAGACTACACTTAGTTTTTGATTTTTCATCCATTTTCATCAGTTTAAAACCAGCCTGCCATGTATTCATTTTTGTAAAGATCGTCTACCATTGAAGCAGTCTACATCTTAGTGCTTTATGTAAACAGGTACATGGCTTCTATCACTTCTCTTAGTTTCGTAAATTTTTCAACTATAATATCTCATTCATTCGTTTTTACCTAATTTTCGGGATACTTCAGTACTCTGTTACAAAGCATATTCAAAGCTTTCGATTGGTGTATAGTCTTACATTACATCTCTGATCTACCATAATTTTCTACCTAACTAAACGGGATGCCGTCGGGTTTCTCATGTTTCTAGAATGTTGTCTATACCACTTAAAAACAATTTTAGGAATACAATTTGCTATTTTTCGTTAATTTTCATCAATTTATAATCACACTGTCATTCATTCTTAGCTACTTTGGATTACTGGACTTTTCTCACCTTATTGCACAAATCTAAGTAGGCCGGTGCTCTTTAGTATCACTAATTAAAAGCTTCAATTTGTACAGAGAACTTCCACTGCGTCTAAATTTGGTAATTTATATATCTCAATCTAGAAATGAGTTTTAATCATTGTGCCGTGGAACTTTTGTGTTCCACCAAATTCTTGAATTATGCAGCGAAATTTTAAAAATTCAAACAATATAAATTAATTTGTATGTTATTTTATACAGCAATTCATTGATAGTGTCGCGAATTTTTTTATTACCATTGTGCTGCTACTAAAAAAGATTGAGAATTACTAGGATAATTGGTTGGTCAAGTATAGTTCTACCCTTAACTAGGAAATAAATACAGAACTAGGTGTTTAAATCCTTCGAAATCCATGACTTGCTTACAGAAGGTTCAAAATTATTTGTTAGTTAGTACGTATTCTTAGGAGCAAAAATAATGTACAAAAAACCGTGTATGCATGGAAAGTGACCTTTACGTGGTCAACAAAAAATTACTAAAATAAAAATTATGAAGTACAGTCGGCGACAGAACCTCATAAATGTAAAGGTACATAAATGCTAGAATTAGCTTAAGTCTCTATGACAGACTAAATCACTAGCAGGGCGGCGCTAAATATTTATCCGTTGTGCGTAAAACACACATCTTTTACCTAATTTTCGTGGGTATGGCAATAGAATGATGGATATCGATAATTTATTAAAGGACTCCGAGAAAACAAATGGTTATCGATGTTACTAAGTGAAATAAGTATTAGGGTCAATCATAAGTTGTTATTAAGCGTCGTTTATAAATTAATAAGGCTTTTAGGGTTGGGGTAATAATTAAATGTTACTGATTCTTACTATAGATGTGGAGGGGGACGGGTTACGTCAGTTTGTGCAACTAAGTATACTAGTTTGGCGCTATTAGACGGCGCCACCTGTACGCAGTTCTCAGATTCAATATTGAATTATACAAGGGCCTGACAACTTTTAGACATTTTCTTGAGTGTGATTCATTCAATATCCGACTAGTTAATCCGTCCATATAAATATATAAATAAGTGAAGTTTTAATTAATTATCCATTTATATATTTTCTTTATTTGTCTTTACATATTTTATGATATTTATATATTTTATTACTTGCAGTAATTTAATAAAGCAATTAAAAAGTTAAGAAGATTAATCGAAGAAGTGTAATTGGAATAATAATATTTTTCAATACGATCATTTCATACTAATATTTTTTAACTGAGGGATGGGGGGGGGGGGGATTGTAGTTGAAATTAAGAAATCTGATATCATAAATAGTATCGAGGGTTGGACCCCTTACACAATAATTGCGATACATATTGTCTAGCCGAAAATCTATAAGTTTCAGGTCTAATAATTGTCTCGTATAAACAATTTGTTCCACTTTTACGGAAAGGCGTAACAGTGTTAAAGTTTAACAGAAAGATAGGAAATTGCGATTTTTGTAATGTTTATTTACGAATGTAAAGTGGATTATTTTATTTGAGGTTGATTTCATAAAATGTGTAAAATGTTATTGTGTAACGCGTTATAAAAATTTGTAATATGTTATGTGTAACATGATATAAAAATGTGTAAAAAATAAAACAAAATAAAATAAATAAAAATCTGTAAAAAAACTTAAAAAAAAAAAGAAGTTAAATTAAAATAAACAAATAATTTTAAAAAATCAAACAAAAACCATTAATTACTTTTCCTTTTTCTTTTTAAACCATTAAAAATAATTATTTTTCGTTACGCAAAATCATTTCAAATAATAAAATCAGTTCTTCAGGATAAATTGTTAATTTTTCTCATTAATAAGGTGAGACGTCAGATGATACACATCATCTGCAAGTACTGTCAGGCTCGCTTGTTTCGGTTTATTTTCAAATATTTGGTAAGGATGTTTAATAGGTAGGTGGTTTCAAATATTTTCTAACTTTCGCAGATCAAGAAGGTGAGGTATATAAATGTGATGCAGTTAAGGCAAGGGTTAACGCAGTCCGATAACTGATACCGTTATAATCGTGCCTAACTTTTAGCAGATCTACTGTATTATGTAATAGATTGCTCAAAGTAATTTTTGGCAACTGAAAATGAAGAAAAAACATTTGTATAAATATATATTAATCTTATGATTAAATTTCCAGTCGAGTTAACCTGTGAGTTTTTCTGAATACTCGAATTTTTGTGATATTCTTACATAATTTTAAAGATTTAAATACTCGGTTGACACGAATGTAAGAGATAAAAGGAATTTTTAGCCTCATTTATCACTTCGTTACAGCACCTTATCGTACACTTATTAGTAAGTGTTTGAACTTTCTTCTTTCTTCGTTACGTCTTTTTTTTTCAATGATTTATGTTTATGTTGAGTGCTACACCAATCACGTAAAATATATACTACAACTGTGATTGCACGGATTTTTATTCATACTCGACTTACACCAGAATAAGTGAAGATAATAACTACCAGAGTTAATTGTATAAATACCTTGCATTTGGTTAGATACTATTAATGTTTGGACAATTTTTATAGACAACTAAAAATATAATTAAACATACATATAAAAACATTAGGAAAAAATAAATATTGTTATATGGATTAAAATTAATTTCAGACGGAATTGTGGCTATTCTAAATAGTTTAGGAAAAAATATGTTTTGTTTTTTAGAAAGAAACATTTTCCGTGTTTGAATTTTTATAGTTAGTTTAAAAGATGGATCATGGATCATTAGACAATCAGTAGACCGATTTGTGTCATTCACGAGCTTTAATTTACTTCTAAGGCCTATAATTTGACACCCATTCAGCTGGCTTATTTAGTTTTTGTGGTATTTTAATGTGTCGGCGGAGAGATAAAAATAAATTATAGATTATATGAACACCCATACTTAAATTTTGTTAATGCTATCTATCTTTTTATCGTTAAAAATTTTAGGCTAAATTTAATATACCCTGATATATTTCATATATGTCAGTTTTACAAAGTTGGGTGCAAGCACTGTAAGCATAATTCTATCAAGATACCTTGTTAACACGTGAATATCATTGTTTGCATTGTTGCAATATTGATATTATTAAAAAACACAAAATACCCCAAAGATGAGATATTTACTATCATTTTCCACCATATTTACAAATCAAATAGGTCCCTCCTTATTGAATTAAACAAAACTCCATGCACAATTTTTGCAAATAATTTTTCTTAAAGAAAATAATTTTTAAGCTCTTCATAAATTTTAACAGAATGTGTGTGTGCACTTTCTTCCATTCGAAGTGAAGCGTTGCGCTGCACCAGCACATCGAAAAAATTGGTTTTGTGGCGACGACAAAAATCGAACACACAACCTAGGTAAACGGCGTAGATTACAGTCAACGACGTAACCAATTGAGCTACCGTAGTTGTCTGCTATTTTTTGAGAACAATACACAAGACATAATCTAATATTCAGAATATTATTCCTGTAATACTACGTATTTAGACAGTGGCGTAATTAAAGGTGCTATAGAAAATACAAAGTCACAAACAAATCCGGTTTAGTCAAGCTCGATCAAGATCCCCTGGCAATATTTATGCAAAAAATATTAATTATTTAACTTTCAATTAAAGATATTCTTTTAGTTTTTATTTATAAATAATTCAAGCCAAAGTTGTTTATATAAATATTTTCCATTTGAAAATTAGTTCTAAAGAAGTACCAATTATTCTACTACCTCAAGTGGCTAAGTGTGGCAGAACGGAACTCCTTATTAATGACGCAATATGATTTTAAAAAAATATTTGATGATTTATGTCAAGATAATGTTATCATCAATATCCAAAAAACGAAACACTATTTCATATTTATATTGAATTTGTGTTTATCATTAGATATTATTTAAATTTTCTTATCTGTAGTTGATGAAAATTGCATTTCGTAATATCAAATAAAATTATTTAAAGAAAGTTTATTTTGCAAATTAACATCGGCGACTTTAATAATCAATTAATTTCACTATTTAACTTCTTAATTTACATGATATTTCCACCAAAAAACGCATTTACTGTAATTACAGATCTTCTGATTTAAGTCTAGAGTATTGATATATACACAATCAATTCATATTTGGATGAGGTTTATCTTACGAGCACTTTGTTTTTAAAAATTCTCCCAATTGTGGCTTAAGAGTCTGTAATTTAAACATTATTTCAAATAAAACAAAATATTTATCTGCTTATATGTTAGAGAATATTAAATTAATTTGTAAATTATAAATAATAAGCTTAACGACATAAAACGTGAAAAATGTGTTATACGTTTGAAATAACATAATGTTAAATAAATACTGAAACTGTTTTCATTTAATTTGCAAAACAGGGGATCCAAAAAAAAACAAGTGGCGTAAGTGAAACCCACGAGGTCCACACGACGTACTCAATGAGGAGAATAAAACAATCAAAAAGTTGTTTATTATTTTCAAATTTCTTTTTTTTTTTTTTTTTAGTTTTTTATTTGCAACAAAAAATAATTTAATTTGGCTGAAAAATCACTCAGGTTTAAGTAACGAAATAAATGTCATATGAAATTAGTTCTACGACAATAGCAATATTTGGACTAGAGATAATCGAGACGAAAAAATTGAACGCGCATATATACAGACGTACATACACACACACATATCTCTAAAAACGTTGATTTTGTGTAAAGATATGTCAAAATTTTGGATTTACAAAATTGATCCCATTATAAGAACTTTCCATTAGAAAGTTAAAAATAATACACGGACGCTAAAAACCTAACTACACCACTGTATATAGAAAGCAAATGTTTTTATTATACACAGTTGGTACCCAACAATAAATTGCCAAATAAATTCACTTTAATTTGTCATCGCTTAGCAGCAGTGCCGTGTAACGTATAGTTTATTTTATTTGAAACAAGATTGTATTATATAATTTCATCAAAATAAATCCTAGCTGTTAGTTATATCCTGAAATGTTATGTTACAAGCAAGATAAATAGCTCCATACATCGTCTAGCTTTAATGTTAAAATGTATATATAATATATATATATATATATATATATATATATATATATATATATATATATATATATATATATATATATATATATATATATATATATATTCACTATAAAGTGAACAAATACAATCTTTACACAATATCAATTTCAAAATGGATTACACAAAAGCTGCGTAAGTCTAATTAATTTCAAGTCAGTGCCCTATTTAACCTAGTAGTTCTGTGAACTCCACATAAGCAAATAAAAAGTATACAAATAATAAAGAGATTTATAAATATTACGTACACAAAATTTAGAAAATATCTAACACAATCTAAAACCAATGATCTTAGACAAATTAGGGGAGATTACGATATACGTGGCACCGAGATTTGACGATTAATTTATTTTGATAAAACGAGCCAAAATAAGACGATAATGGATAATACCAATTTACGAGGTTTCGCCTATTTTTCGAGTTATCGACACTTTTTTTGAGAAATTATCGTGTTTATGTCACATAAATACCACTATTTAAAACATTTTACAAGATTTAGTTATTATTTATTGTTAAAAGACTATAACTTAAACACAATTCAAGCACAAATAACCGAAATTTAATTCGTTTAAAAAAAATCAACACTTGTATATTTAATACAACTATTAAAAATAAAAGTAGGCCATTTTCAACTGTTATTAACCCATGAATTTCTGGGGTCTAGTTTGCATGGATCGAGTTGGTTTTTGGCCCATACGTTCATCCTGTGATTAAATTATCCATGGATTTATGGGGTTTAGTTTAGAAATATAGTAGCCTAGTGGTGAGACAACATGGTTTTGAAACATAAAGTCGAAACCTTGTTCGAAACTGTGATTTTTCTCGAAGAGGAAAATGAAAATTTTCCAAAAACTATATAGTGAATTTTCTGAGTATGGTCAATGTGCCTACCAAATTTTATCAATATCTTACTAGGCGTTCGAAAGTTGCAGCGGAATAAGCATAGATAGATAGATAAATAGACATAGGCAAAAGAAATGCAAATCTGTCGTTATATCATTGACCTCCATTTTGTTCGGTCAATAAAGCAAAAGAATATTCACACGAAAAAACCCACAGAAAAGCATAGAAATATATCGCATAATAAAATTTCGAAATTTTATTATGAAAATGATAAAAAATAATTTTTTCATGTATGACAAGAATAATTCATATACATAGATATATCTGGGACCCCTTAATTGAAAGTAATGTTTTAGAAAATATTCTTAATTTATTATCACCTCTATCTCTATTTTGTTTCTCCTCTATCTCTATTTTCTATTACCAGTTCTTTAGGAACTATAAATAGAACTATAGATCTATGTATAAAATGTTGATTTGAACGGTGATCCCACTGGCATTCACCAAATTGATATTAGTCATATCATTAACTTATAGTCCAATTAATGTACGTTTTTTCCTAAGAATTTTTTCGAGTAGATAGAAATGACTTGAAAATTTAACATGAATTAGAAACGTCTCCAAGAAACAAAGGTAATATCGTCGAAAAACCTACATTTTTCATCAAGTTTTCTCGAATAGCTCGAAAAATTGGCATCATATGGAGAAAAATATTCTAAAGAAAATGGAACTTATAAAAAAGAAAAATATTACTTCCTATTTTATATATTTAGGTGCAATATTTGTTGTCAAGGACCATGTTGAAGATAACTTTATTTTCGCAGGCAACAACATTTGGAATATTTCGAGGACAACAACAATTGGAATATTTAGTCAATTAACTAAAAAAAAATTTACGTTTTTAAAAAAATTTATCGTGCACTTTTTAAAGTAATTTTAAAAATCTTTAAAATAAACCAAATTTTAAGTCATATGCATAAAAATTGATGGAGTTGTAATGACATGCTCAAAATGTTTTAGCGGCTTAAGATTCATAACTGAAAATAAAAAATGTTTTTCTAATTTTCCAAAAAAAAGACAATTCGATTTATTAAAAAAAAAAACTCTAGAAATAAATTTTCCATTACTCAGAAAGAATGGTTACCACCTCCTTAACAAAAGAAAAAATTATTTTCTACTTGTTAATGTGATACTATTTTTTTCTGTTCATTTACTGGGCCATTAATGTATAACTACGGACTATGTAAAATAGATCTACATTTAAATCCAGCACATGCGCATTTTCCTAACTCAATATGAGCACTTCCAGGCTTCCGTGACCATACCCACTTTCTATGGAGATTCACTAATTATTCCTAACAATTTTGATTGAAATATTCTCATAACTGAATCGCATGTGTTCATACCGAAGAAAATCAATAATCATAATGCTATAATGCACGAATCACTTTTCTTGTTTCTCTTACACAAATTTTCTGGTTTAGTATCATTGAATCTGGGAAGAATCGATCAACACTTGAATAAATTCCATGACAGGCACAAAGTCATTCGCTAGAATTTCTTGAAGAAAATCAGTTAAAAATAATAATGGCAAAAAGGTTTTACTGTATCTAAAGACAGAAAAGCTGTATAAACATAATACATTAGAAATATATGTGTAATAGTAAAGTATACACAGTGTTCCAATAGTAATGAGAAATATTTAAGATTATAGTATATTACGAATGGCCGATTAAAACAGGCTTCCTTTCCGAATTTCGAACATGGATCAGAGTTTGCTTGCTATTTTTTTGGCATATATCAAATTTGTTCAACCCCTTTGGTGATTATATAAGAAAACAATCGGTTGGTTAGAGCGCATAGAAAGTTATCATTTCTGCAGTGTTAGCCCAGGCAAAATATAAACTACAAAATACATTTTTTTTAATTATATTACAGAAATCTATTTTTTATAAAAAAAAAAACTTGTAAAGTAAGGAAGATTGGCATATACCAAATTTATTCAACTCCATTTTTGTGACAGTATACATAGTTCGCGGATGAATTGTAAATGACCCGCGTTAGTCATTAAACAAATTCTCAGCAAGTTAAAAAAGTATTCATCACATGGAACGACAGAAAGCACAAGATTGCTATGATAAAAGCGTCCGAAGCAAAAGCTGACTGTGTTTAGATTTCACGCCACAGTTTTACGAGACGAGTGGAGAAAATGTAAATTTATATCATTTTTTCAAGTTAACAGGGGAGATGATTTACTGAAGACTACTGAAGTAAGAAGCATTTCTTGTTAATTGATTTTTTACTTTTTAATTGATTTTTTTCGGAAAAATAATTAAAATATGAATCATCAGAGGCTCGCTATTAATTTCTTAATTGTCTATTTCGTATGACTGTTAAAAACGTTGATCAGTCTTAGCATACACCATAATTACTTTGATCAGACGCATAAAGTGTCCAGTATCACAGAAATATAAGCAGAAGGGCGTGTATTCAAAAGAAAAAATACGGGATCATATTTATTAATAAAATATTTGTTACAAATTTGAAGAATTTTACAGATGTAGGACGAATCGTTTAATAAAATAATTCACTGAAAATAAAACTAGTAGCCATTAATATTGGAGTTTTTATGGTATAAAAAATACATTTACGATAAACACAATGTATTAAATTAAAAATATGTAGGAATATAATTTTATTTTTGTCTCATTATAAAGGCTTAAATGCACTGAAATTCACTGAATTACTTCAAGGCAGATATTATATTTATAACTATAGAAAATGCAAGAACAGTAGAAAAGGAATCGTTAATATTATTTTTGTATAAGAATATACCTAATTAAAGTTTAAAAGTATATTTAATGCGCTTGTAGGATATCTGACTAAAAATTATGCAGCTAAATAAATATCTTGCTAAGAAAAGGCATTCTATAATAAGCGATCTTAATTTGTTTTTGAGTAGTATATAAATTTGTTTTTGAGTAGTACCCTAGGGATTTAATACCAAAACCCTTTAGTCGCCTTTCAATAACTCCTTTCAAGGAGTCATATTTTTTTGAAATAGTTTACTTAATGAAATTCAATTATGGTTGCTATACGGACCAATAATAGGATTTCGCAAAAATTTCTTGCGAACGTAAGAGGAAGGTTAGAAAAGATCTTTTTTTTAATGTAACAACGTATTATCCATCATTTGAAGTTTCTCTCTTGGAAACAATCATTTCTGAGTGTACAATAAAAAACGAAATGTCGTAAGAAGCTGTAAGATGACGGACTGGTAACAAAATGCTTGTCTGCAAGAAACAGTAGTAAGCCGTTAGGACTGTAATTTCAAATATACAATTAGTATCAATGAAAAGTTTTGAGGTTCAAATTGAAAACATAGTGGTGATTTGGTTGATTTGAAAATATTCTTGTTATTGCCCAATTTAGATAGAGTTTGGGTGAGGCTCCATAAAATAATTTCCATAATTGAGATGAACGTTAATTTGTGGAAAGCGATATCAATAATTGCAACAATATTGTTTCGGCTCATTTAACCACTATTACATTGTTTGAAAATGGTTACATGAATCAAAACAATGTTGTTACAATTTTGTAAAAAATAAAAAGAGTGGCAATAAAGCTAAAAACAAATTGTTACTTTTTGAAGTAGTATTAATAAAAACGAATATAAAACAAATAAAGATAACAAGTAAGAGGGTTGTTAAGGTACTCGACATATCGTTGAGAATCAGTGTTTAAACTATTTTTAATCCATAGAAATAATAAAATTCTCTAAATAGCCAGTCCATACAGTTATAAATAAACACATACATGATAAGAATATGTTATAATATTATACATGTGTTTATAAGCTAAATTTGGCCTAAAATTGTGGCGCATCTAAATAGTTTACGAAATAATGTTTCAAATAAAAGTTGTTTGTTTTGGAAAATAAAACATTTATTATATTTGAATTTTTCGTCTATCCTTTGTGGTTCAATAATTCGATTATGGATCCATTGGTACCAATGGACCAACTATGCGTATGAATATACGCAGTTGGAAGTGTTACATTTAATGACAACATTTAAATTTATAATGGCACTTATGATTTGTAAAAATTTGATCTGGTTTGCTCCTACAAACAATCTCCTGATAGTCTTTCAAAAAAGGTGTTCGGCGGTAGCCAGCATTTTTACGATATAGTTCATATGAAATCAAAAGGATTCTTTTTGTCAGATTAGTATAATTTACACTTTTCAGCACGAAATCAACCTACCATATCTTAATCTGACGCCCTCGATGAAATCCAAGTATGGATTTTTTTTTACTATTCTGATCGACTACCGTATACGCGCGGTACTACATAGAGAGCTAAGATTTGGTTGAGGTATTCAACACGGGGTAAGGTTTCTCTCATATCTTAATCTAACATGCTCGAGAAAATCTAAATATCCCCGCTTGGGCTCCCCTACTTATGATATATTAAGACTGATAAACCTCTGCTTTTAAAGTCAAAAATAGATATGAAATTATCGTTCCTTATGACCGATATATAGATTCACATATTTCAACGATGTGGAAAAATAAAGATAGCGATAATCTAACAGAGTTATAAAATATAACTGACCAGCTCCGTTCTCACATTTTACTGATTAACTGACATAAATGTTATTTATATGTATAACAATTTTCAAGCTTTAGTAAATAGATTTAAATACCACGACAATCATAACCGTTTTGATAGCATATATGTGACGTCTGTCCCCTAACGTTCACTTGACTGACCGCAATATGTGTGTGTGTTTACATAACTACTATAACTAATCGGCAAATGATCAGATTTATTAAATTCAGATTATTGAGCTGACTCTTAGGCTATTACATTCCATGAAATGCGATGATTTGTCATCATTGCCACGTCGCTGAATGCCTAATTTTGCCGAAATGAGTTTCTTAAAATAATAACAATCTGTATCACTTCTATTTTTTTTCTGCATGCAATAGTTACTCTTAATACAATCATTTATTTATTCGTAGGATGTTAAAGTCAATTTAGACAAACGGCTTTTGAGGTTTTTTATTGAATCCTAGATCAATCCTCAATAACATACTACAGTTTAAGCTAAAAATAGAAATAAATATTATTAGTCTTATTTGTAGTCCAGACAAAAATCAATTGAGTTTATATTAGTAGTGTGAACCGACCATAAGCAGCAAATTGGGTGGATAAAATGTTATTAGAGAATGTCCTGTATATTAGATTACATGGTAGGAAGTTTTCATATATAAGTTTGCTCCAGGTATATTTTATTATACTAACAAGATTCGATGGTACATTTGTACAACAGATTGCATCGTAACACGTCTAAACATGTTTGTACTGGATGACTGATGATATATCATATTAATAGAAAAATTTCCAAAATGCATTTAATGTACAAGACAAACTTGTACAATCAGTATTTGGTGCAAGATTCACATAATTTGTAACTTCATTGGTTATTATTATTATGAACATAGTCGAACTATGATTGATGATATGTCATATAAATAGAATAATTTCAAATTGGGTGTGTTCGACCGAATTCAGATCTGAGTTATCTTAGTAATCTAATCAGAGTAAATAAAATTTTGTTCCGAGTGTCTGAGTTCGGCCGGTTTCGGCCTGGACACACTTTCTTTGTCAATCAAAACATATCTCATAAATACGATTATAGTGTGCTATGCAAAAATTTGATTGATTTAACTTTTATCCGTTATTTATCATTCGTTAATCGTTATTTTCAAGGGATTCCTTGAACTGAAAATTGTACATTATTCAAGAGTTTCAACTCTTACAAAACAAATTATGGATAATTTTGTATCATCAAAAAGATATTTTTCATTATTAATATAAAGAAAAACACGACACACTATAATGTGTCTGAGTCTCTTTAATTGGATTTTGAATTTTGCCGCGTTATCGACGGAGTAAAATGATGTGAACAGGTGGAGACACGCTACACCATATGCAAATGATTTAACAAAGAAAGAAGCGAACACGTGCTGTGAGAAAAGATAATCTGAATAAAAAAATATAATAAATATTATTTGAATTAAAAAAATATAATTTGAACTAAAGTGTCACTAAGATAAATAAACATAACGGTTACAAAGGCTTTAATGGTTGTTTTTTCGTTATTTCAGCTATGAGTGAAGTTGTAATTAACCTATACATAGTTATAATAAATCTCGTTATTTCAGAGCAAACCAAATTGGTTTTTATATTCGTATTTTCCTACATCACTCATATGTGATATAGAAGATAAAATAAATACTTATTACATTAAAATTAAATTTTTTTGCAAAAAAGTAGAACCGACATCGAAAAAATGCACTGAAAAGTAAAAAATACGTCTAAATTAAAAATTTACATAAATAAATTCCTCGTGACCAAGTATCCTTCGAAGTTGGGCGCCAGCGAATCAATTAAGTCGGTTCTATTTTTTGAGAAAAGTTTTTATGAATCTCTGCTGATAATTAGTTTGCAAGTGATAATACTTTTATTTTTAAAGTTAAATTTTGTTCTTTTGGCCTATGTCCTTTTAAATATATTGTTTCTAGCACCTGGCTTCTGTTTTTATATTCCGATTGTGCATACCAAATCTATTGGTTTGGAAAAACGTTTTTTACTTACTAATTATTAAATTTAACTTAAGAGGAATACGAACCAAAAAGATACATTTATTAATAAATAAAAACAAGTTTCAACGAAATGAAACGGTAGTACGGAAACAGCACAGTTCCGTAGTAAATATCCTTTATACATATAAGACCTCTATTCGGCACCCAAAAAGCGCATCAACCACAATCTTTGATTATATTATTTAAAATTATAAAATTCACGATTTTTATAGAATACTTGATAATTTTATCAGAAAAGTTGAGTACCTATATGTTAACCACAAGAATCCCGTCGAACTATCCATATAATGACTGCAAACTTCATTCGTATAATTCAACAGAAAAATCAGAGTAGTTATTAAAAATTTAGTAAGTGAGAGGACTTTTATTTATTTTAGGAAAAATATTATAGAAAATATTCAGAAATAATTTTAGTTTTTGGAAAATTAGTGTGGTATCACATATTTTTTTGTATTACAAATAAAATAAAATCAATATTGACGCTATAATATATGAAAAGTGAAAACAAAAAGGTTTTAGCATCAAAAAATAATAATTCGCCCTAATCTAAACTTTGATTCATTTATGTTGAACTGCGCTAAAATTTTTTCAAACGTATTTCTGCCAATAATAATTCCTCATAATCTAAGGTTTGATTCATTTGTGTTAAACTGCGCTAAGATTTTTTGTATATATCTAAGAGGGTGGAAAATACTATATTTACAAACTTAAAACCTATTTTTCTCAATAATGATTCATTTCAACTCTTCGATATTGATTTTATTTCACATTATTAGAAAAATATGTAAACTGATACACCACATTAATTTTACTTTCAAAATAAACCATCTCTTCTATTCACTTACCAAATCGGTAGAGTAGAGACGCATCGGATTATTAAACACCATTATAATACCATGAATAGGGCCTAATAAGGTTAAAGTACCAGTAATTTAAAAATATGTTCATTCGTAATGATTGAACATAATTTTTCTTATAAATTTCATTTCATAAATTACATATAGTTTATCTTTTTACAGTAAACCCTCTATTTATATAAAAATTCTAATAAAACTACAAAAGTCTCTATACTCGTTTTTAGGTGTTTTAAGGGATATAATTCCAAAACAAATAAATAACAAGCGTAGAACCAATCGGTGATTACAAGAAGAACCACCGCTTCTGAGGCAGTATTTTGGCGACAATTTAATGCTTTAGTCAAAATAGGGAATAAAAATGTTTTATTAAAAAAATTTCTTATTTAACACATCAATATGTGGAACTAGATTCAATGCCATAACAAAACTCGAAAACTGATTTAAAATTTATTTAAAAACAAAAAAGGTATTGGCAAGGACTATTTTCCATATGTTGAAACACAAAGTTTTACATGTAATCTTATGGAGATACGTCAAAATATTGTATATTTGACGTCATAATATCGTATGTCCCTCTTTGTTCATCAGAATTTTGGAATATCTTCATATTCCTTATTTTTAAAGTTTAAACAAAAAAGAACTTCAAATTCATGCCCGAGAAGTAAACAAGCTTAAATTGCAGTGATAAGAAAATTGACGCAACTTCTCTACTAGCTTTGATTAAAACGCGCATTTTACGAGCGTCAAATGCATATTTTTACAATTACAGTCGACCCCCGATAATCCGGCGCCTGACTAATTCGACACCTTTTATAATCGACATCTATTGTGTTGTTTAATTTACTAAATTTGACATACATAATGAAGTATGATTTGTAGTTCAGAGTGTAACACATACACAGAATCGTATCATTGGATTTGTAATTTGTCGGATTACAAGATACTCTTTTGTAAAAAAATTCCCGACTATACGGGGTTTTTGGCCGTACTAAATAATCCGACAAATTCGATAGTTCGACACTGCCCTGCAAAACGTTTGTCGGATTACCGGGGGTCCACTGTATATTGAACGTCAAAGGCATGTATATGAAATTCAATGTAATTCTTAGAAACATGCGTTTGACGGTCGTAAAATGTGCATTTAAATCGAAGCTAGTGTGACTACACTATAAAAGACACAACAAAAGACGAGTGGTGATTGAAATTAATACTTATCATAATATATAAAACTTTCCGTGCCAAGATGTTGGTCCTTTAATAGACAAAAAAGGTTTCCATTATTGAGTTAATTTAAAAACGATTCTTATAGATTTTCATATCCGAATTCCATGTATTTCTATAAGCCCCATAGTGCCAATAAACGAACTTTTATTCTATGCAAGCTCGAAAGATGCGGTATTTTGCAATGGATGTAAAATAGTTTAATAAAATGGAAATATTGTTTTGCATTAAAATCTGCTCGTTAAGGTAGAAAAAATAAGATTAATAATACAACAAATAAATAAATTTTATTATATAAGTAATAACAATTAAAACATAAAATTATTTTCTGTTATAACAGACATTTAATTCGTATTTTAACTACAATGTAGTCATCATCACCATTAGCTATAAAAACGGTAAAAAATTATTTCTGTTGTATGGGAGCCCCACTAAATATAAATAATTATAAAAAAAAGGATAATTTTTTTTTGTATAGACCACTAATTATTTTATTCTGGTTTTTAGTATTTATTATTATAGTAAAACATCTGTGAAAATTTCAACTGTCTAACTATCATGGTTCATAACGTCTAAGACAGCGGAGTCTTAGTAGTAGGGCCACGTTTTACCATTTACGGGTACGGAAACATAAAAATGAACTTGAAATAGTTGTATTTTATTATTATCAACCAGAAATCGTTAATTTTATTCCGTATCTTAGTGTTTTATATATAATTTATGTTTCAAATCAATATATTGATGATTCATCTGAACATTTTAATTTAACAATTAGATACTACATAAGCGTTAAATTAGTATTATATTATTTAGATAAAACACAAATCAATAATAAGTACTTATTAAAATTTGTTAAAGTGTTCAAATTTATCAGCAATATTAATAAGTATATTTGAAACAACGTACAGAACTAAAATACACATTGTCTTTTACCTAAAAGTTTGCAGAAAAATCGTACACATCGAAATAAGAAATTGATCCAAAACATTACTGCTTCATTGAATGTATTAACATGGAAATCAACAATTATTTTATTTATTTATAATGCATACTTTAAGAAGTAAAATTATTTGCAACAAAAATCTATAGCACACGTGCCCATGAGCATGTCATATCATTTAAAAATACACCTTACAATCTATATACAGCTTAATCACAATTGGTTCATCAACTTTCGCTTCTCCGAATAGTCTAATAAGTGCGTTATTTTAACGATCCCATAAAAGTTCCAATTACGTCCACAAGCTTCAAATTGATGGACCTCCACTTTTTTGGAAAAGAAAAACGTTCAATAACAAATTCAAAAAACATTTTGTCAAATACATGATAAAAACAGGTGACCGACCAACTGTAAAAAAAATAGCAATTTGCAAGTTGCCGGACTACGGAATAATTAGCTACGTGTCTACCCAAATGGTTTTTGCATTTGTTTTTGAATGGTATTTGTATTCAAACAGCAAAAAATGGATTTCCGTCAATTTGAACCTTTTAGACGCATTCCAAAATTTTACGAGTTCCGAACATTTATCTACCAGAATTATTGTAAGCCATTTTATCACAATTATCATTGAGGATTTTGTTGCTCACACCATTATTTGGCCATATACAAATTTTTCAAGGTACATTTAATAATGATATGCTTATAAGCACCGTACTGTGGTAGTGATAAATTTTGATGGAAAATATTTAATTTTTGTTTTCAATTCTCCATAATGAATTAGGTTAAAAATGAAATCATCCAGTCGTTTTAGCGTTTTGAACATTTGCTTGAAGACCGAAAGCGAGATCGGAATACTTTAATTCGAGGTCAAAAATTTTTTTTCAAAAGCAAACACAATACTTCCAACATCAATAGATATAACCCAGAAGTAAATATTTTTTCTTTCGAAGTAATTAATTTTTTCCACTCAGATTTCAGATTGTGCATCAAAATCAAATTATATTTGATTTTCATTGTATTTAGATAGTTATTAATCATCGAAAATTTTATTAAGATTTAAATATGCAGAATCCTAACATAATTAATGCCAAAGAAGCAATAAAGTAGCATGTGTTAGTTAATTTTTATTCGAGACAGCCGTTCTATATACCGAAATGTTTATAATTATACCAACTAGAACTTTTTCAGTCTCAGCCTCCGCTACTTTTTCTATTTATTTTATGTAAAACTGGTTTATTGCATGACAAAACCCTTCTGTTAGGCAACAATTCTTACATGTTATATAATAGCCATGTGTATTTTTGGTAAGCATATATAGAATCAGCGTGGTTATCTTGGTATCGTTTTTTAACGTACCATAGCCACAATACACTATCTACAATATACGTAAACTCAATTCATTCATAATGCATCATACTTCATAACAATTTTTTGTGTGTCTAGCGTAAAACATAAAACATGGTTTACTTTTTCATTATTATTAAGGGGGTTGAAACATAATACTAAAGCACTCTCCATTATGTAAAAATCATTCAATTTTTGAGTCCAGATTACTCCAAAAATAATTATCCGAATGTTTTGAAATTTGATGTGCACAGCTTGTTTGTAGTACACTCTTTATGTCAATAACAACTGTGAATAATTGCTCTTAAGGAAGCCCAAGGGAGGACTTAGGGGAGTTACTCCAGTGTGAGATTTGATCGTCTTGTGAGCGTCGTTTTTATTTATTTTGGAGAAAATAATTCAAAAATAACAGGAATTATATAATTTCATGATTTTATCACGTGTAAATTAAGGGATTGGAATGGTCACAAACTTGTTGGGAAAATCGAACCGTTGGATTAAGGAAATATCTCCAATTAATCGTCATATGATGGATCAGCATAACCAGGATTTCAAGCTGAACTTTTTTGCAATTGTTTGTGCTTGTATATAGAAATTCACGGTAATATGAAATTTTTATCGAAACCAGATTTGCATTCATTTTCTATTTCGATTACTCCTCCAATCACGTTTTATGAATTAATCAATACACAAATAAATAAAAACTTTTCATATTAGGAAAACAGCAAACAGTATAACTTTTATTTTAGGTAATCCGAATTACTGTAAATAAACTAAGACTAATAAGACTAAGAACTAGTTAGTTACCTATTAGGTAAAATATATTTTAATAATTAAAAATTACTTTTTTTGAATTTTTATTATTAAGACAGTCAAGCGGCAAATATATTAGCTTCGTATCTACATTTTACGTATGTATAATGTTTTACATTATGGTCTAAGAGCCCGTGGATGTCCCTAACAATGGTAAAAACAATTGGCCTTTATGGAGTACAGACCTAGGTGGCTTTAACACATAACAGGTAATAAAGGTGTGCAAAATAGTAGCGGAAATTCGTTAATTTAAAACCATAATTTTCTTTTATTTTGTTAAAAATAATATGAGAAATCACGTCAACCCCTTGCCCCCAATAAAAACCCCAAAAAAAAGTGAATAAAATGTAATTGTACTTATAAAAGCATAATTAAACATTTTATTTGGGTACCTATTAAAAGTTATTTCCCCAATAGCCAGATAGTTTCAACAGTTCTAATAACTTGCCAGAAAAAAGGAATAAGCAGCTGTTGGACTAATAGTGAAGGCCCGGAAGACCTATGTTATAGAATAAAAGATCAAACTGTTTCTATTCGTTTTCAATAGTTTAGAGTACAATTTTTACGGGCTATAAATGTCCAGCTCTGGTAACGTAGGTATGGAGGGGTTAAAAATTAAAATAATGGATTTTGTATGGTTATTCAAAAAGGTAGAAGTTAGAAAAAACAGTTTCAAATAAAGAGTGTAAAGTATACAATTTTTAAGTGTAAAGTATAAAATTTTACATAAAAATGATTCTTTGTGTTTTTTTGTTATTATTAAAAATAACAGAGTAAGAGCGTTTAGAAATTTACACATAGATTTTTATTTGTTTTTTATTGTTTATTTGAAAATAAAATATATTATTTTACAGTTTTATTTAAATTAAATTTTTTTTTTTTTCATTTCATACTTTAATTTTGCGTCCCTTATTTGCTTCCCCATCTTGTCCAACCCATGATAAAATTATTCAAGAAAAAGTTAACATTTTTTAACACTTATCCTACCTGAACATATATACTTAAAATGTCATTTTTGATCACAATTATCTCATGTTTAGGCTGGAAAAAATGTCATTTTTGATCAAAATCGTCTCATTTTTAGGTGGTCTCTAATTTTCACAGCGTATTGATTATATATTTAATGATTTATATACCACATTTTAAAGATTTCTTATAATTTTGCTATCGTGCAAGTATTAGCCAAAAGTAATAGTTCAATCAAAATAAAGGCTTATTTACTATCAAAATAAGATAGAAGCGCAATGAAATAAAAGAATTAAGCTTTACAATACTAATATATTATTTTTTTACTCATTTGCAGCTCAATCGAAAACCGAGGAGTGAGTCACATTTAACTTATAAGATTTGATTATTGGCAGGTCCTAGGACATGTGAAATCTTGGTGTCCATAAGCAGATCATATCATTTATAAATAACCATGCATGAACTTGTATATAGCTACGTTATAATTAATATAATAACTTTTTCCTCTCGAAAAGTGGACCGTTTTCATTTTCGGAGCACAAAATACTCTTAATTATCTCCCGCAACCTTAAAATTGATGAAATATAATTGACGAATTGTAAACGATATGATATGCTTATTGGCACCCAAAATATAAATAAAAGATTAAAAAATTACATTATAGTTTGTGAGCCAAGTTGGTAATTTCTAATCATTTCATCAGATTCAAGCTTTAATTAAAATTGTGATTGAATTGTTAAACCTGCGATCATATCATAAATCGCATGCAGTCTAATAATTCTACCTACCATTGCATGGTAAATTATAATATACTGTTGAATATGAAGCAATTAATTTTTGTAAAACTATTTTAGATTATGTTTTAATGTTTCAAAAAATTTACAACTTAGAAACCATTAAACATTTTTAAATTCAACCCCTTCTTACAATTTTACTTTTGTTAAATTTTGGTTTAGTTTTCTTTTATAAATACGTAGTTCTACGAAAAATTTTAAGTATACGGTTATGAAGTCTTATGAAAATTAAATTAACACGGTAAAATTCAAAATATAGTTTAGAAATTCTCCATTTTCCGCTCAATATCAGAAATTTAAAACGCAAGAATTTCTTATTATTATCATTGTAACAAATCCAAAAGGTAGCAAACAGCTTATTGTTTTGGAACATTTCATTGTTTAACTGAAAAGGCAATTGGTACCACTTCATATGATACTATCATTCGTACATAAATTTATTTTTATTTGCGATGAACATTACACTCGCATTTAAAGGCCACTGCAACACTTCCAGTTTAAAACTTATTTTTTCCTTTTACGAATAAACGGTCAATTAACAAAATTAATTTGTCGGACAACCTCGTATTCTACCTATAATAAACATATCTCTTGAAATTTTGAGATCAGGAGAAGAAATTAAAGCCGTTTTCATTTTTAGTACTAAAACCTTCACTGGCTATTATTAATCTTTTATAAATAAAGCGAGCAATAATAAAAAGTTCCTTAAGACTTACCAAAATCACAATAAAGTAATAAAAACGATAAAACTATCCATAAGAATAACTTATAATAAACATTCAACATTGTTACGTTGTTTATTGAAATTGAACGTTATAACGTTTCAGCGATACAAAAACATCATTGTTGATTTTACGTTTTAGAAACTAAATGAAATGTTTGTTTGTTTGCTAACACAACCAGTAAGTGATCACGTTCACTGTTTCAGTGACTAACTATAAGTTGTTTGGTAGAGGTAGCGAATGACTTCTTCTTTTGCTGCAGGATTCGCATGATATATATTTTATATAATAATTGTTATTGCGCTATATAAATGCGCATGTGCATTGGCTGTGAAAATGTGGAAAACAAATATAATAGTAGTAACGTATTTTCTCATTTATATAAAATCATTTATGTCGCTATTAAAGTTTGAGGGTGAATTGTAATATTGTTGTTATATACCATTGTATAGAATAATATACGTTCTATGGTACGATGATATGATCATTGTTATACCAAATGTTTATGAGTCTACCATTTGGACACAGGTATATAAATCATTGTTTATAATTTTATATGTTGACTAGAATACCCATTCTGCTTCGTACGTTACATTTTAGTATTCAGTTTGATATGCGTCGTTTGTTAGATCTCCGTCGAGACATTTTAAATTAAAACGTTAAAATAAATGCAAACTAAATTTTTGTTTTTAAATGAAAGCATTCCGATGTACTAAACAAAATCAATTAAAACCTATTGTTTTAAATATTATGGTAAATAATTCACGAAAACAAACATTCACAAAAAATTCAATGTTTTTCATTCTTAAAAAATATTATGTTATTAAAACTCAAGGATTGTCAATCAAAAATAAAAAATTTTTAAAAAAATTATTATGTTCTACAAAGGGAAGCTACAAAGATTTATAAACATTAAAATTCGTGGGAAAATACTAGTCCAAATATTTTTCATCTTTTAAACGCTCAAAAACCCAAAAATCAAAAAAATAATAATAATAAAATTATAGCTAAAATCTGAATTGTTCACTAATTTGAATACTGTATCATTATCAAACTGAATAAAACAAAATTATTAACAAGTGTAAAAGCGTTCAGCAAAACGTCCATAACTGGTACTTTAATAATTTGTTTACAATGATCTCAACGTAGTTTAAGATCATAAACCTATGTTCAAAATAACTTTGAAGAAATTTAACACATCGAGGAAACAAACTACTACTACTTCAAACCTTGGTGGAAAATCCCTCCTCTGGAAAATCCAGTCATTTATTAAAAAAATACAAGTGTATACAAATGATCAATATAAAATACGTGGTGAAAATAAGTAGCAAACTTAGGAAAAATGAAAAAGTTTTTTCGTCATGGTTGTTGTTATGTGCATGTTGCTTTTGAAATCCACGATTGACTCATACTTCTTTTTAAATGCGTCCTTGGATGAAAATCAGTCTGAATTTTTATCGAAAACGATCGTAGCTTTAACAAAAAGTTTTTTGCACATACTCGAAATACTGTACGAATATATCTTCGAAAGTGGTTTCGATGTTATCACTTTCATTCTTTTACGACAGTGATTTTAATAATAGTAGCGACCAAATCATAATTTTCGGGGAACCTTGGGAATCCATAAATATCATACAAAGCTATTGGAAAAGTGAATGGTTTATTAGTGAAGTATTTGGTTAAATTTTCATGAGTATTATTCAAAATAAAAATTAATCGTTGAAACAGCAAGGAACTGTTCAGTCCACTTGAATTGTGCCATGGTCTACTTTTAAAAATGCCAGCGTTCATAGTTTTGATGTAATGTCTTTTTTTATTGCTAACTCGGATTCAAATTTTCACCCGTTTAAGAGTTGAAAAACAGCTGGACTTTTTGCAAACTTAGCAAATTCGGGTTCTCCAAAATTTTAAACTAATTTTTATGTATACGAATCTTCTCTTCCAATTTTTTTCTATTTGTGTAGTTCTAGTAGTTTGCTTTCCCAAATTTTAAATTTCTGTAAAGCTATTTTGAACATAGGCTTAAGATTATGGTGCATTTTCAGTGTAACATAGTACTAAACGGTAAAGGAGGACGAAATGTCTTAATGAGATAAAATGAGATACCCAGTTATGAATAAATTTTGTTTTTTTTTCCCCAATTTCCTGGATCAAATTATTTTGTGACGGTTTGCACGGTTTGCACAAACCGTCACCAAATTAGCAACGAGTAACATCACCTCAGAGAATCATTGAAACTAGCTAATTCATATAGATGATGACTACTTTGTAGTCGAAATGCGTATTTATAAAAATACAAAATTTATTCGAAAAATCCTAGAGTTCTCATTAATAATTATAAAACCAGTTATGAATGCTTATCTAAATGCTCAAATCCGCTTTTAGAATATATGTTTTTGAAAACTTATTATGATAAAAATTCTATGCGAGTTTTGAAATGTCCCCTGATTTTGGGATATCTATCCACTGATAGCTGGTAATTCCCAGAATTAGAATGCATCTAGTATATCATTTCCAAATAAACTGTTGTTTTATTATGTTTGATGATAATAAAGTATCCATAAAATGAACCATTTGGATTTGAGTTTTGGGCGTTTAAAGGATAAAAACAGGCGGGTTTTGTTCTGCTTAGCAAATTCAAATTCTCTATAATTTTCCTCGAATTTTGATTTATAAAACCATATAATATTCTTGCAATTTGTTGAAGCACACCTCCTCCCTATTTTAATATTTATCCGGATTACATACAACGTATTTCTTATGTATCTGTATGATACCAGTATTGTGTATGAATACTGTGTAGCAAACAATCAAAATCTAAACTATACAAAAACAAAAATAAGGTCAATTTTGTTACGAGAATCTATGGATGTTTTAGCCAATACTTTTGATGGCTATGTTTTTATATGTCTGGACTTTAACTGAGATGTTCATATTTTCATCAGTTGCAGCACAGCATCAATTCATTCCTACTTTCTTAAACGTATACCTTAAACCATTGTACCAAGTCATATAAAAGTTTTGCTTGCTGCTTTACATTTATTTTTTTGCAATTAAAAATATGGAATTGTTTGTCGGGGTAGTTCCAGCGCCTTCAAAGAAGAAAACAGAAAATTAACCCTTATATGAAATGTTATTACTAGACTCTCACTTTTCTGATATTAATTGCAGATATCTTTTATTTAACCACAAATTTAAAAAATAATGACCAGAATTTAGTACGACTACATACTTTGTTTGCCTAAATTGTATTGGTTATTGGGAAAAACTAATGTTTTTTGTTTTTATGACATCATTTAGTTTACAAAATTAATTTTTTCGTTCTCTTTGCAAATTTTAACCGATTTGAGTGAACTTTTTTAATAAACCCACTAATTTTTGGTCATACCCATATCTCAAAAGATAAATATTAAAACAATTAAGTAGATTTTTATATTCACTACCCTTGTATGAAATTTATGTCATAATCTCAATAAATATCGATTCATTTTATTAAATCATTGATATTAAAGACAATTTGTTCAAGATATTTAAATAATTAACTCAAACAAATTTATATAATCCTTAAGCCTTTTTTATTTATGTAATTCTCATTTTTTCAAATTTAAATGTTTATAAATGTTTTATCACAAACTATACAATTCATATATAAAGTACTTAGTGAATATATTTGAAAGTTACAAACGATTTCAAATCGAATGAGCACCCAGAAGACTTTGTCACACTCAATTAGGAAATTGTTTAAAAATCATGTTGGCTATTTGGTACGCCAAAATGAGCAATATAATTTCTCTTTAACAAACAAGTCGAAAATGAAATTAAAGTTGTCACAAACGTTTGCTAACTAATATAATAAGTAAATTTGACTAAATAATTGCTAATTATACCGCTAGTTGGCACTATACAAACGATTTCCGATCGATTGAGTACCCAGAGTTTTATGTCACAGTTAGTTTTGACTGTTTCGGGTGCCTAAAATAATCGAATTTCAGGGGAAAATAACAAATTAAGTCACAAACGATGCTTCTTTAAAGGAGGGAATAGAAGTTCGTCAGTTGAAGAACATGAAGGAAGATCTATTTTTTTAAATTGTAAGACTTTTTACAGTTCCGTCGACAAATGCAGGATAAACTTTTTGTGTATCAAGAAGGAACTGCATGATTTGGAACCCATCGCCCTCTTTATACTAGAGTACTATATACGGTTTATTTATATTTGCATCAAATATACATTTCTGTAAAAATTACAGAGCCATATATTGATATAGTAAATTCGGACCTCGTGAACATTTCATTGATTTTTCAATAACCTGTTCTGGTTTTCCAAACATTGATGGTATTAAGCGGGTTTGATTTTTCAAAATACTCATTGATGTTTTGATGATTGATTCGCAAATGAACAGTTCTAGGAGAAAAAAATTCGTTCAACTCATTCGTACTGTTTTGCGCTTTCCGTACATAATCGGAATATTGAAGAATCAACATTTTTTTGTATGTATAGCCACAGTTCCTACTTGCTTTTTGAATTTATTTTTTAAAAAAACCTCAATTTCATCCTCTTTATAATACAATCCAAGTATGGTTGTCATTTGATCGGTAACACGGCCCTGATGGTATTTGCGTTTTGTTAAGAAAGTTTTGTCAATCTGGATTGTTTTACCTTCTCCACCAAGCACCACATTACAATGCAAAGCAATTACTTCAATTACTTATTTCTCGGCAATAACTTTAGTAATTGGATATTGTACTTCGAATATACTCGGGTTCTACATGACGAAGACGCCAAGGTCAAAGAATTTTGTATGCTTTAATATGTTCCAGTTCCAGTATACTTTATTTTGGTAATATTTCTACTAATTTAACCCAAAAACATCATTCAATCATGTTATCACGTTTTAAGTTGTATTTGTGTGTTTAAAAACTGATCTGATGAAAAATGATGAAAAAAAGTGCCGATAATTCGAAAAATAGTGTCATTTTGACTTCTTTTACCAAAGTTCATCAAAAATCGAGCTGCCCCAAATATCATAATCGAACCAAAAAAGGTACGAAAGATATACTATTAGAACTGCACTATGTGAAAAGAGCGTCGAATATTTTGATGTGTTGAAAGATAGTAAACAAATGAAAGATAGAAAATAATACTCATCTGCCAGGGGTCAAACCCGGGACCATCCTAGATAAAATCAGACCAGATAAAATTGTTCTTTATTTCTATACACAATATAAAAATTATGCACGTGATGTTAAATTGTTTAACAAATTGGTTTATAGCACATTTTGCCTTCATTCAAAATTTTGAGTATTTATACATAAAAACATTCTAGCTTATATGTCAGACTTTCGGGCTGAAAAATAAAGACATTTTCTGTCTTCCCCCAACATTTTTTTAACTATGTAAATAGATCAGATCTTTAATTCTTTCTTTATTCCTCTGCCGTTTAAAAAAGGAATATAACTTTATTTTTATACTCGACATATAAAACAAAATTTTCGTATTGATCTTCATAGAAACAAATAATTGGCCCATTTCTGTTTGTCCATCCGTCATCAAGATAACATAAAAATTAAGCGATTTTAATGGCTTATTTATTTGTACCTAAAAAGTCAGTTGCGAATGAGCAAAATTAGGTATACATTCTGTGTGAGTACATTAAGTTTCACCGCTGCGGTGGTGCTGCTACTATAGTGTCAAATTTAAAAATTAGCTAATTATTCATTTTTTAGTACACAAAAGGGAACAAATTTTCTATGCGGTGATTTTTAATATATCATCCATACTAAACAATAAATAGTTTTTCTATATTTACAATTCTATACAAATAAAGAACTTGGATTCACATTCATCGCCACGTCAATTTCTTAAATTTTTCTAATAATATACCAGCGTAGATGTATCTTCTTTATATGTATACTCAAAAAAATCATTTAAAAAAATTTTAAACTGAAAAAATTATAAAATACACCATAAAATTAGTGTATTTTATAATTTTAAGCAAGATTGAACAACTATAATTATAAAGTAACTAGCTTTTTACCCGCGGCTTCGCCCGCAGTGGAGAAATTAAATAAGTATGAGAGATAAAGGGTAAAGGTATAATAATAGAAATGAGTCAATATAATAACTAAATTTTATTGCTTGGCTGAGATCAAAAATTTTTAAAAATTACTACAGACAATGAAGTTTCAGCACCTTAATATATGCTTATTGAAATGCAACAACAAATGTTAAAATATATTTTACCGTAACAAAAATAAATAATTCTGAATTCTAACAATTAAAAAAAATAAAATACAAAGTATTAATTTAAGATATTTTTATAGACAATGTTATAAGTTTTCCCGTCGGGTGCAAATATGTGTAAATTCCGGGCATTAGATACACGTGAACAGGCTACATAAAGTTGACCATAAGAGAAGCATGGGTTTTCTAAATGCACTCCTGCTACCTGTAATGTTTGTCCTTGTGCCTTGTTTATAGTAACAGCAAAGCTAAGCTTGACGGGAAACTGAACCCTTTTAAATTGGAATGGAAGGTCAGTGGGAATAATTGGTAACCGAGGTATTATAACACTATTTTCAGCTGCTCTCAAAACTTTTTGTCGCTCAGCTTGTTCTTGTCTTCTCAGCTCTGCGTGAGCCGAAGTTTCTTGATTTCGTGCAACTTTTGCGGCATGGGTCCGCGATGAATTTTTGGATAGACCAGATTTCCGCTTCCGAGGCATTTTTTCAAATAAAAGAAGAGTAAGAATTAACATCAGCAAGTAAGATCTAAAATAATAAAGTAACAGTTAACCACAAAAATTACGGATAACCTCAAAAATGTGAATAGTTTTATACTGCATGTAACGACAGAAGAAAATAACAATAAATATAGAAAAATTAGAAACAGTTGAAACTATATTCAATTGAATTAGATATTGTCGTCACCGTCGGTAATACAGTGGGCCGGTATTACAGTATTCAGGGTTGAAACTTCATTACTATGATGCTAGATGTCGTTGAAGTAGCTAAATTTGACGATATTTTGACAATTTTCTTATTTTTCGTAAAAAATTTTTATTTTTTTTAATAAAAAGTATCCTATGTTACTTCTAATACCTTCAAGAGTGTATGTGCAAAGTTTCATGATGATCGGTTAAGTAGTTTTTGCGTGAAAGCGTAACAAACAAACTTACATTCACATTTATAATAGTAGGGATTTGTAATTTCCCTTAAAAACTCAGCTGAGAGTTTATTTCAATTTGGAAATAAATTATTTTATGGTACAATAAATACAATATTTATAGATAAAAGTATATTTTATTTAGAAAAAAATATATATTTACAAAAAGTTTTGAAAAAAAACTTTGATATAAAAAAAAGCACTAACATACAGACTAAACCCTTTCATTGCACATAATTTTTTTTGTTTGTTTTTAATATGAAGATTTAAATAAAATAAGCATTAATTAACGTTTCAAACTTTGAAAATTTGACTAATAGATGCTTAAAAATATTAATGTCAATAAAAGGGTCCATTTTATAACATTGTTAAATTACTATCGAACACATTCACAAGGTACTTCTGAGATTCACTTTTTTGTGCATTTAATATTTAATAATTAAAAATAAAAAGTACGAACATGGACGGAATTGTATACATTCAGTTGAAATATGTGATTTTTGTGTTTGTGTTTTCACATAAATTTTAAAATATTTCAAAAATTACATTTACATAATTAATTTTTTTCAATAAAATTATCTTGTCTTTTATTTAAGTTAACATAAAATATTTGCATTTTTTAATTAAGGCCATTTTCATACTCGATGGACAAACATTTAATGAGAAAAATTTGTAGGGAACTCAAATTAAAAGAATATTGGTTTAAAAAACAAACATTAAATTCGAGCATGGGAACCATTTTAGATTATTACTAAAGATAAACACTTTGCCAATGTTCTACTATTACTGCTTTTACTGTCACAGTCATCGCAGCATCTTTGCACTGCCATGAGTACTCTACAGTCATACATACAGTCTATTTCAGAACACGGGCTTTAAAATACAAAGTAAATATTCAAAAAAGATGGTACATACAGTCTATTTCATAAAGAATTATTACTATTATAGTTCTATTATTTATTTTTTTGTAAACATTTTATTCAATATTTTGTTTTCGAAAAAAATTATTCTAAAAATTAACGTTTGCTTTTTTTACAAGAAACAACTTTTATTCTTCAAGATTCAAGATTTGCCTTTCTGGATCCAAAACTTTCAATTGAAATTTTTTTTAATATTTAATTTATCATTGAAGATATTTCTCAAAATCAAAAGTTTTTTTTTTTTTTTTTATTCAGTTACATCGAATTCATTTAAATTGTTTTTGGTTAACTGTCATAGTTTAATATTTAATCGGCAAAAAGTATTGCTATTTATTTTTTAACTATAATGTGTAAATTTAAGTTTTACATAGCTTATGCAACTGGAGTTATTGGAAAATTTGGATAATTGAATATCCATGGTTAATTTAATTTCGTAAATTAGCTTTTTATTGTGTTTACAAACGAAAAACGATGTTTAAAGACGAAATATCACAGTGAACGTATTAAATATCCTAAAAAATAAAACGTTCAGATTAATTAGCTAAAATAAGACATTGTGACCCCATTGACAGATGATTTTAGAAAGCCCTTTTCATCAATTAACCTTAATAAGCAATTTAATTGAAGTTGATGAAACTAACGCCGTCTTGTACTCGTATGTCAAAATTACGTGATTTTGAAACATGTTTAAAAATGTCTACGTTACTCGATAAAAACTCGTGCAATTATTTGGAAACTGTTTAAAAATTATGAACTAATCAGATATTGACATTTTATTACGTTTGAGAGCTCGGAAGGCATTCTATTTTCAAATCCTTGCAATAATTTTTATTGGAAGAAGGCATCCATTTCTATTACAGTGTATTTAATTATAAAGGCACTGTCGTATATATTAAAAGGCAAAAATTTTAAATGTCTACAATATAAATTTATAAATATTAAGCATAAATATATCTATTCGCAATAAAAACAACGAAAACACCTACAACTGAAGAGATTACGGTAGTTGATGAAAAATGCAGGAAATTACTGCCAGACTGAAAATAAAATTTTATCGATTAATCATTGACACAATTATATGTTACAATTCTTAAATTTAATACTGTACTTAAGGTAGCTCAATCGCGGTAATATTTGCATCATAGAAATCTGCATTTAGTTATACTTAAACGTAGAGGAACATTTATTATAATTTAATGCGCTTGCATTTTTATTTTCAAATTTATTATTATTATCTATGAAAAGTAATTATTATAGAAACTTACAATAATGTAATAATTACATCGATCTCCTTGACAACATTCTGAACATTTCCAATCTTGATACCAAATGTGTGTACAAAGTGGCATATTTTGTTTACGAATTCGTTTACATTCATCTTTTGCTGCACATCGTTTAGATACATAATACTGTTTAACGGACCCTTGAGACCAGTAAGGTGTGCTACCCCATTCAATTTCGGATAAACAAACATCTTCTCCTTGTTCACATGTTTTTATTGTATTTAAACATTTCTCAACGTTATCCTCTTGTCGATGACATACATAACATTCTAAGGCTGAACCTAAAAAACGAATTATTCAATTTTTAAACTCATTTAAATATAATTATACATATAAAATTGAAACTTACAAAAATTAATAACTATAGTGAGGAATAGAATGTATATAAACAAATATTTAAAATAATCCATGTTGAACATTAACTTCGTATAGTTTTTAACAAATTTTCATGACGCCACACCCGTAACAAATAATACAGGTGTTTTATAAACAAACTTCATACAAACCACTTACAGTCTATGAATCATTTATGAGCACTCAGCACAGTCATAAAATGGCTCTGTTCCAATATACATCTTGATATTAACACAATTGTTGTAATGAAATTAAGAAGTTTCCAACTTTTGAAAATATTGTTCCGGTTTTCTATTGTGGTTTGAGAGAAGATTCGAAAAATAAAGCAAGATGGTTAAATAAATTAATACCTTTTAATTTAAATAAGTTCGAAAAGGATTTCCATATAAATCAAAAATAAATTATACAGGTTGGTTTATCGACAATTTATGAAATTTGCCATTGTTACTATTGCTGTTTAAATACAATTTGTGATTGATTATAGGAATAAAAAATTTCTACAAAAGTGTTAAAACGGGTAATTATTATATATTAAGTCATAAAATATATTTTAACTCTTACTAAAATGGGTTTTAAAAAATTATTTAAATAAAAAAGCAGGAACAATTGATATGTTAATATTTGTTGACAACTTTGAAAATGTTTAAATTGTAATATATAAAAGTGTATATTTTAATAACAATTCAGTGTTAAATTTTTTTGAAAAAGCGGTTTCGCTAAGTTAATAGTCAACTGTCAACTTAGCGAATCATATATATTTTTCGTTATGGTAAGTGCGACAAAAAATTTTTTAATTTGAAAAAATTGTTTCGATAAGTTAACATACATCAAGTAATTCTAAATACTGTACTGCATAGTACATACATACTGTACTGACCAGTAATACCATCATGTTTCGAAACACACATTGTGTTACTTTTGTGTTACACTTTATAAAATCCTCTATTGAAATGTCTGCCTATGCAATATTTGAACTCACCCCTGAAGAAACGTCAGATTGACAACATATTTCCGACAACAGTGAAATCAAAAAGTAATCTAGTATGATGTTTAATTAAATTAAATATAATTTGTTATTAATATGGAAGGTGTTTTATGGAAATGGACAAATTACTGGAATGGTAAATGATTTATATACTTATTCATCGAATAATTTACATATTAAACCATTTAATTGTATATTCCTTAAGGGTGGCAAACTCGATGGTTTATACTTGATAACGGTGTGCTAGCGTATTATAAATCTCAAGAAGAAGTAAATCAAGGCTGTAAAGGATCAATGAAAGTTTCTGCGTGTGAAATAAATGGTATGGCATAGAACATAGTATCATTTGAGTGTAAACATAAGTTCAAAACATTATTTGTAAAAGAATTATTGATAGAATATATGATGTCAAGTTATAATCCACAAGCTCGTTAAATGAATCTTTACGTATTTTAGTCAGATTGAATGGGGCTTACTGCTTTCTGATGGAAAAGTGTATAAGCTTAAATAGTGTATACAGGCGAAATGTTATATAATATATATTAAAATGTAATATAAACTACATTTTAATGTTATATAGTGTGTTTCCTATTGAAATCAATAAACTAATCGTAAAATAGTTTTCGATTCAATCTTTTTTAAAATTTTGAATAGGAATGAATCGGAGAAACAGTTTTGATTCTCTTTTTACAACTCTATAACAATATAGAGGATATGTTCATTAAACCTGGCAGTTTTCATCTTTTATCGAGTAATTAATGAATGACGTTGGCCCAATAAATAACCCAATATTGTAAATTGTTACAAAAACAAAATTTTTAACTTTCTGGTTGGCATTAGCAAAGTAATTTTTACTTGTTCAATAAACATTTCGACAAGTTTTACTATAAATACAAAATAGATTAAATTTTTTAGAATATAAGGCCAGAATTGTTCCAATGGACCCAATAGTTTACAAATTATATATTTTCAAAATTTTTATAATTTTTGAACGGTCAAATTTTTTTATATTATTTTATTGATTTGCGAGAATTTTTACTAACAATAAGAAGAGCTATTTCCTGTGTATTAAATATTAAAATTTCGACTTTTTGAAAAAAAAGTTGAATGAAATAATTATTTATTGAATTGAAAGAACATTCTATCTTATTAGACCTCTTAAAACAAAATTTTTTTACTGGAAATGTTTACAAAAGGTCTTGTAGTCAATTCAACTTCTTAACACGAGGTTCCCTTCTCCAAGGCGGCATTTTCCTGGATTATTACTCTGTTCAAAACTCTTCCTCTTTTGAATATGGAATGTACGGGATTGAATAAGAGATGAAATTTTAATTTTCATTTCAAATGAAAAACATTTCAATTTTGGAATCAGAAACCGGATTTATCATACGGGAATAAATGAAAGCGTATTTTAAAAGTCTTACAAAGACTTTAATCAACATTCGAGTGTTCTAATGTAATTTTACAGTTTTACAATCTTGTATCACAAGCTAGTACGGAATGAAAAGAATTCACAAAGTGTCGATAATGTTAAGAATTTTTGAGCTTATAATTAAAAAATTAGAACGTTTAATTTTCTAAATGACCTATGAGTGACTCTGATCCTATCATTCTTAATAATTTAATTTAGTTGTTTCAAATTTCGAAAATACAAAAATATCATGTTTGTAATAAAAAATGGAAAAACCGTTTTTGTAATAATTTTATAAACACTATTTTCACTAAATTTTCGTTTTTTAAGTGAATGCAATTGATAACTCAAGAATGGATTTAGTGATACCCGGTGAACAACACATGTACCTGAAAGCTGCTAGCTCCCAAGAACGTCAAAAGTGGTTAGTGGCTTTAGGTAGCGCTAAAGCCTGTGTAAGAACATACACTGATATGAGTTAGTGTTACTAATTTGTTTATTTTTCAATGAAATAATTCAATAATAATAATTTTAAAAATTACAGCTGATCCAGCAATGGATGCTTTAAAATCTAAAAAATCTGAACTAAGACTGTATTGTGATTTATTAATGCAACAAGTGCATATGGTGAAAACTGAAGCTAATTCTGAAAATGGCCCTCAAGTGGAAGTAAGTATTTATTATAAATATTAAATCAGTGCCGTAACTATTATTTGTCTGTCTATAATTGTCTTTATTAATGTAATCGATATTTTCAAAATAAATGTATTTTATTACGCGTACCTATTAGATAACGAATTTGTTTACTTTTACACTTACACTAAAAACAAACTTCTAGGTCAAAATTATTGAGCTTACTAAAAACGCATATTCGGTAACAAAAAAAAAAAAAAAATTATTATATGCACAAAAATTCAAAAATAAAACGTTTTTAATCTTTTAAGGACGAAGCTAGAAACCGTGGTCTTCAGAAGAAAATAATTGATATACGTATATTGATACACATATCATTTAAAAGTATTTTTTAATTTTTAGTGCATTTTTTTTTATGTAACGTCAAGCTTGTGGGCGCAATCGAAAATTGTATGGGTTCTGGAAAAGAAAACGCTCACACTTCAGCATTTTCGAACAGGAAACAGTGAGAAAACACGGAAAATGTGTCTTCTTAAAAGATACATCCATTATATTTAACCGTATTAAATTAAAATATATTTGAATAAAATGTTTTAAAAAAAGTTTATGCATTCTCTTACTCAGGTGAAATACGGCACGGGTATTATTAACTATATAATAATAATTAATTATATTTCATATTGTATTAACTCAAAGTTGAATTTACAGCGATTAAATGAAGCAACAAGTTTATTATCGGCAACATGTGATACTTTTATAAAATCACTAGAAGATTGTATGAGACTGTCAAATTCAAAACTAGAGCTACCAGTTGTAAATGAAAGCAGTACACCTGTCACACCTACCAATCCACTGCCGCCAAGTAAATTAAAGGTAATTTATACATTGTGAATAGATTATAGAAAAATATGTCTAGATCTCGTCAGTATCGCATCTATTAGGAATGCTTAGTATTGCCACCGACAAGCATGTATCTGGCAGAAATATCCGTTTAATCCTTGACTCAGGAGGTGGTAATTTGACAGATGCCATTTTCTTAACTGATTGATGTTTTCACTTTTTTATCCGTTCTTTTCCTAAGTAAAACGGTAGCCGAACGTTTATAAAGATATTAAATGTCAAATTAAAAACTATAATATAGTAACCACAATTATAGCAACCATATATTTAATACTTCTACATTGCTAGTTGGGGTCTGGAAAAGGATTACGACCTAACGGTTCAGACATATATACATCTGTCTCCGTCATTTAGACTTGAAATGCTATAATCATGTCCCAAATCTTCTACTTCACTCCCCTATTTCCCCATTAGTCGCAATGCTCTTCGAGATTATTTTAGTCTTTGTTCTAACTAAGGTATTATAATATGTATTATTTATTTTCTTATCAACTTGAGATCCAATTGAGACACTTTTGGAAAAGGATAATACGCTATTGTGAAATTACTTTTTACCCATATTTTATAATTTCGAAATTCAAAATATTCAAAATAGTGCCATAAAATCCGAAATGGTTGACGTAGGAATTTGGTTCATATTAATGTCAAATTTGATTTTAAGCTATTTTATTAAAGAAAAAAATTTTAAATAATGCACAGGTTTTCCTGTTATTACAAAACAAGCTTTAAAAATCATAAAGATTTCTCTGTAATAGCGTACAAATATATTATCATTCTTGTAATAATTTGAATTTTAAAACAGATAATTTTCTTTTCAGGGTGTTAAAATAAATGGTAAAGAAAACTATTTAAAATCTAGTAGTGACGAAAACAGCTAAGTAATATTTTTTAATATTAAATCGTAAAACGAGTACGATGATATTTATTTAGTTCAATGTTTTCGAAAGATATTTTATGTAATTCTACGATAAATATCTTTCATTAAAGGGGCAAAATATTTTATAGAGTTGAAATGCGGTATAATTTTTATAATTAAAAAAATCCATAATTTTTGAAATCCTATTTATATAACATATCTGAAAATTAAAACAAAATTGTAAAATATATTTATTGAAAAAATATGGTTTTCGAAATCAAAAACATTTCCCTTCGTCTGCTTGATGAGTTTTAATTTCAGAACATATATTATATCTAGTATAAGTTTTTATTGTTTCAATTTGCTGTTATCTTTAGATACTTGTTATTCCAAATATTTGTGGCATAAAATTAAAGAAGTCTTTTAATGTCGGACACTAAATTAATTTTGAGATAAATTTTGCTTCAAGCCATATTCTGTTATGTATTGGTCTAAAGAAAAAAATTAAGAGAAATTAACACAAAAATGAGACTTGTATAATAAAGGCAATCTCTAATGTAATTAATATACATTGTATCTGTTTTAATTTTCGTGCACAAACATCTAAAAAAATGATTATCAAATTTCGCATGCACAATCTACGTATGAAAACAGAGGGCATCAATGTATGTACTTGAGATTGTCCTTATTATAAAGATCTTATTTTTTGTGTCAATTGCTCTTAAACCTTTTGTAAAGAAAAAATGTGCAATCTTTTTGATTAACCGATAAGAAATATATTTTTTATTAATTTTTAATATTAGTACTAAATATCTTTATTATAAAATCATTATAATAAAAGAAAAAATTAAGTAAGTTTATTATTTTTCAACAGTCAGTGACCTGTATGATTGTATCCACATTAAAAAAAAAAAATCAGACATACGTAAGTTTAAAACAAACAAATGGGGTCATTTTCATTTAAATTTCATAAAAAAATTCGGTATAATATACCAAAAATATATAACTTTTGAGATTTTTGAAATATATATCGACCCATCTAATAAATAAGAAGATTGCCTCTTTAATGGAAACTCAAAAGTGATTTTGTATCTTTGGTTTCAAATAGTGTTTATTTGTGGCGATATAAATTTTAAATCGTTGTTGTGTTTTTTGATAATTTTATAGATAAATTTTCATATAAAATAAATAATTTTCGTTTAGTTAGAAAGCCTTTTTAAGGACAGTACTAGAATTTATCTAGATACAAGTTTTTGTAATAGAACGTTTGGCCCATATTAGGTAATAATCTAAACCATCTCTTAAGTTAACGGCGATATTGCCATCAAAAAATACTAAACCGTATATTCTCTTAAACTGGTTATGACTATGTGACACACATCGTATACTTAAATGAACAGAAAGAGCGACCGCATGAATTCTCCTCGCTTACTTAAAATTAAAATATACTAATTTCATGCTGTATTTTATAATTTTTTTCAATTCAAAATGAATATTTTAGATAGATAAACAAAATTAATTCTGATAAACAACTCAATACAATACAGCAATTAGGTACTTAAAGTTTTCGACATTCTCTTCTCACTATAAAAATATACTGATACAAAATAAAATGATACCTTCCAATTACAGGATGTAAACTGTAGAAAATTCATAGACTTAGTATTGCATAATCCTACATAAAGTAGGAAACATTATTCAACGTTGCTAGATCAACAAATATGAATTCAATGTATACTCAAATAAACAAAAAATGCGACACTAGAATTTATATACCTATTTACAAAACATTTCTTTCAAGGGGTCGAAATTTAAAATATTTGTAATTTATTTAATGTTAAGAAAAGCTCTCAAGTTCTTTTCAATTGTTTTAGTTAGTGCAAGCATCCGTGCATTGCTTTATTTTCTGTTGTATTAAGAAGAAACTCTGATCGAGTTCCGTATTGAGTTTTTACGCTGACGATTGATCCGAGTCTCATTATACAATATTTTACTTTGATCTGATTTGTTTGTTGGAATGGGCTAGTATCCAAATATGATTGATGCTTTGGAAAAATATTCCTTACCATTCCAAAAAGTATACAAAATATCGAATATATATATATATATATAAGTACAGTTTAATTAATGACACAAAAATTGTTAAATACTGATTACGAATATCTTTGTTGCATTGATTCAACTCAGATTTTAAGGAGTTCATTTCATTAAATATAGGCTTTATTTGTATCAAGTACGTAATGTTACATATGCAATTATTTGTTTGCGATTTGAAAGAAATATCGAAGTAACGGATATCAGAAAACTTCTCGAATTGTGATAATTCTCGAATAACACCGGAAATCTTAATTTGTGTACCCTAAAGGCAAGTTTCTGTACCTTGTATCTAGATACATTTCCTTTTTTTTTTAATTATTTAAAACATAAATTTTTTTAAGAACATACTTGTTTCTAAATGGAAAGTAAATCCTATGACACGTTTCAAATTTGTTCTTAAAGTTTACAGAATTTTATATTCAGAAAAATAAAATTTTTTAAATATACAAATACAAAAAAATTATTGAAAACGAATTTGAAGAAAGTAAAATTGTATACCATATAAAAATGAGATATTCAATTAATACAATCGATAAGGGGAAATATAGGTATCAATTAAGAATTAATATAGAAGCATTTAAGATTTAAAATGATTCTCGATTAAATTCGTTATATACATTTTCAATTAATAATAACGAAATAATATTCGTGTCTTCCATTATCCCCAACAAAACTTTCTTGAATTGGTGTTTTCTTGTGATTCTTAGAAATATACAAAAATGTGCAGTGGACGATTACATTTGAACTTATAAACTCATCGATATTAAAATTCTTTTTCGTAATACAAAAACTGCTCTATGATTTTGATTTTTTCTTACAAATCAACTTTGAGTTTAATCAAGTATGTTCTTAGAAAAATAATAACTTTTTAAGTTTGTAATTAATTTAAATGTATCTAGTAAAAAGCAGTAACGTAAATATTTAAATAATTAATAATGATCTGATGTCGAAATATTTTTGAAATATTGTTACGTTTAATAAATAATAGGTGTTTCCTTGCCCATTGAATTATCCTTTCCTCTTAGTAAAATTACATTAGTCAATATCTAAGATATAGTTAATAATGAAGAACTTTAAAGTGATTAATGCTTTAAATAATATTCGTAATTGAAAGTAAGTGGTACCATTTATTTCAGTAAGTTTTATGACGAAGCTCAAGCGTTTCGTTGCGTTTATAAAAGTCACACAGGCAGCTACTTCCTAAGCTAACTACGTGAAAAGTAATGATACTTCTAAGGATTTTTAATACTTCCATCTAGCTAAAATATTTCCCATTGTTGGAATAAAACCCAATATTTTAGCTATGAAAAAGAAAAGGTGATAAAAGAGAGATTATAAATCGCTCGTTTTCCTTTTCTCTTTTATTTATTTGTGATATATTCGTCTAAAAAAAGATATATTCCAGTACCACATTTAATTTTCAATTGCGAATTTTTGAAATAATTTATTCACTAAATAAACTATTTTGGGCGAAGAAAATAGAAATTATTAAGTATATTAATTTTTTTCATACACATTTTTAATATTCGGTAAACGTGAAGAAATTCCATTTATTACTTCTTCTTTTATTTATTTTGTCGAACTCATTTAATGAAGTTGAATTTAATCATTTCATGATACAAATGTGATCATTATGAAATGTATTTATTTGATGTAATGTAATCGGTTTTCAATATTTAAATAAAATACAATATATTTGTTCAATTCCTGAAGATCAATGTGTTGCTTTCTTAGAAAAATCTAATTTTATTTTATTTTAAAGAATCATAAATTGGGAAGAATTGAAATGATTACAGTTTATACGAATATTACTATTGCAATTAGAGATGAGATAGAATCTTATCAAAATCATATAAAATATTTTGCGAAAATACAACATGATTAAATGTGGATTATATAAAATTACATAGATTTGTATTAAATTATATAGAAAAATGACCCTTTATAATTTATAACTGTATATAATAACTAGATAGATTTATATATTATTGAGTTTTATTATTTAATAACACAATTTAAATGTATAGAAATTCATGGTTGTATTCTTAAATTTGCTATTAAATATAACTTGAATACAATTGATAAAAACATGGGTGTTCGATATATGATTATTTAGGCTCTACACTTCCACTCATTCAATTGGTTTATTTTTATTAATTCCTTAACTCAATGTCATTGATGAGTTTAACATAACGTGGTTTATAGAGTGCTTTGGTAAAGTTATGAGCGAGCTGATTTACTGTAGAAATTGACCTTACTTTTAAAACACCTTCGTATACCACCTACCTAACGAAGAAATAGTTAAAATTTAGCTTTGTTCGTCGGTGATATTCAGGATTTCTTGTTAATTTTACCGCCGATTTATTGTCGATGTACAATGTTGGTTTTTCTTTTAAGTAAATTACTTCCCCTAAAAGTTCCTTTAATCAAATTATCTCTCTTAGTATAGTCATCGTCGAAAAATTCGAAATATCTTCAATCCATGTGATTTCGCATAAATACATCCTTCACCAGCTTACGAGTCCAAACTAACTGTAATTCCAAAATCTTTCTATAAAATGGCTTTAACGTGCATCTTTTGTTGATGACCTAATCTATTGTGATAGAGCTTTAGATTATTTTCTTTTGATTCAACAGAATTCACATAGTTTTCACTATCATTTATTAAATCTAATTTGTGTAGATCACCATGACGCGTTCTTTTACCTCTTAAAATAAGTTTTGTCATTAATTTTAAAACATTTTTCAGCAGTTGTAACAAATTTACTATGGGGATTTTTATCTTGTGCAGAAAGCACTGAAAATGACTTTTTTATACCTGGGACCGTCAACGTTTTATAAAATTGACAAATTATATTTTAAATAGGTTATGTAACCAGATATCATTACATTAATTACATTGAATGTAATGCATTCTCTATGTGAAATGCACAACTTCATTAAGCGAATATGACATATACGAGTTAAAATAAAACTCTTAAATGGACTAAAAATTAATTATATTATTTTTGAAAGACTAAGTTAGTAATTACTGTTGGAGCTAAGTTTTTGCAATGTATTTTGATAAGCTAAACCCAATTTTTAAGCTATAAAATGGTGTAAGCCTTTTGATGATAATAAAATATTCATTTAAAACAAAAAAAGATCTCTATGCATTTTTAGAAGTTGGGCGTTTTTCACGCAATGTTCAGTTTATTGGAAAACCCAAAATTGGACAATTTCAAGAAATGCATAAAAATGAAAATATTTTTGTTTAAAATGAGACAAAGTATATATTAAAATATTTTGAATGCCAAAATAGATTTGTATTTTTATTTAAAATTAACACCTACAAAAATTTGACACAATTTTATATTTAGAATACGTTAGAAAATTGATATTAGCTTATCAAAATAAAATAGAGAAACTTTGGCACAATTTTGCAAATCGATCAGCTACAAAATGTAGTGTGGCTCCTGAAGTAAATGTTAAAAAAACATGTACCTGTTTTATTAATTTCCTTTGTTCCTGTCTTTGCAAGTTTGTTAATTCTATTACTTATTATATTATTTTATAGAATGGTTATAATATATATCGATAACTTTATTGTACTTACAGAATTACAGCTATAATTTCTTGTTTATTTGTATATTATAAAATAAAAATAAATGGATGAAATATTTGTTATATTTATTATTATTATTATTAGCATATAATCCCGCAGGGCGCACAGGGCACATACAACCTCACTTTGTTTAGGGCCACGTATTTGATCTGTGCCTAAGTCTACCCTGATTCTTGGATTTCCTTACCCACGGTTCTTAACCAGGTGTTACGCGGTCTTACAGATTTTCCCTTTCTTTGAGATTTCCGGTTTATATTATTTGGTGGTTTTCGGAGGATGTATCCGATTAAGCTAAATTTCCTGGTATTAGTTTGTGGTTTGTTATCTGCCAGAGTTTTGAGGACAACAATATTTTAAGTATATTTCTAAAGTTATTGTTCATAAACAATTTTTTTGTTTTTGTTAAAATAATCTTAGTCACTCTCCATGGTGTTTGGCAGCCGTAAACCAGGACAGACTTGATGTTTGATTCGAATATTCGTAGCTTCGTTATCGTTTTAATTCGCCGCATCTCCAGATTGGTCTCAGTTTTGCAAAATAAATTATTGAAAAAAAAAATAGAAAACGTAATTTTTCCAAATTTTTTAACTTTGTTTTTGGAATATTTTAAGTACAAAAAATGAAAAATCAATATTTAAAAAACTCTGGATCTTGATGACATTGGCGTTGTTATTTTTAGGTCAGATAATGTATTTTCACGTACCCTTTGCTGTGATTACCGTTTTCTGGTATCAGAACTCACATTTAACAATAGTTCATTATCCTGAGATAGAATTAACTGTTCGTATAGCAACCGACGCTCTGTAATCTCTTCGATATATTTCCCTTTTCGTATTATTGACGATGTTCCTAATGCTCTTTGGGGGTCATATATATTATAATTATACGGGCAGTTTGATCTCTCAGATTTATTTAGGGTTCGGGTTGTGTAACACACCAGAGATTTTGTATTTTGGCAATACAGTCACGTGTATTTTGGCAACAGATCAGCATTAAGTGCATTCGTCTATTGAAAGCGTTGTTGACTATTGTTGATAAGATCATTGCGATCATGCAGTATCCGCATCTCATATGCGTGAGGGGTTAAAAGTGTTGTCTGTAGGATTAGGTCTGAGAAAATTAAAATGTAATTTGAAATTCGACATTTTGAGTATTTTCATCACATTTTGCACAGTTTAGACCAGCGTATGAAAGCTTGGTTAGCCTACGCAGTTGTTCCATATGCATAGTTACCCGGAGCCAAGCGCAGATCCAGAACAAAGTCAGAAGTAATCATACCTCTTAATATTTGTTATACCTTCTGGCAAAAATAACCTGTTAACAAATTTTTACAATCCTTGTGATTTGTTATTATACATTTCTTTCTTGTTAGGAAACGAAGAAACCTTATTTCAACATTAGAAATATTTGGTGTTATCTGTTAGTCCAATTATTCGATATAGCAGTAGTTACAATCCTGTTTCATCAACTTTGATTTTGATTAATTTTTGGACTTAATCGAACGCAGTCATTAATATAAGTGTATTATAAATATTTCCTTATATTTGTTTGGTATAAAACTACAAACAAGGTTATTTTGTTGTGTTATGATTTAAACCTCCATGACAACGTAAATTATCGATCCGTTAATATAATAAACTTAATTGTAAACGAAATTTTAATTAGCACCATCTATACGTAAATATGTTTAAAAAACAATTAATCACATTAAATACCAAAGCTCCAAAAAATTTTTAAAAATGTCCTTATTTAATACCAGAAATTTTTGGTCAACTATATGTGGTGATAAAAATACAGAAATATTTGATTCTCAGTGCATTTGTTTATCACAGTTAAATAGTGAATATGATAAAATTTTAATTGGAAATCATGATGGGTATTTATGGATATTTGAACCAAAGTCTGAACGTACTGAAGATGGTACTATTAAAATGGGTTATCGCGCAATTGATCAATTATTAGAACTACAACTAACACAACCTATAATACAAATTGGAGTTGGAAGATTAGTTTCGTGAGTGTTTTGGTCTTTTATGCAAAAATAGAAGTTATAGTTTTTTCATACAATTTTAGAACATAATACTTCACTTGATAAACAAAAATTGCTTTTACTTAAAAAAAGAGCTAAAATACTTTTAAATTGACTTATTATTATTATCTTTAAGTATTTTTATTACCCTTTTATATATTTAAATTAATCAATTGATAGCACTACATTCTAATTTTATTAATACTTTCGGCTTATTACAAAGTGACGATTAACCTACCAGGACAATGTCTTAACATTCAAATGAAACATTTTTGTGTAGTAGCTAATTAATTAAAAAACACTCATCCAATCATAGATAATAAAACTAAGTTAAATTGGATCCAATAGATTCCGAAAAACAAGGTAGCTTCAAAATAAAATTACCATACCAATAATGATATGCTAGAAAGTAAGACAAGTGTGAAATTTCCTATATATATATATATATGTCAGATTATTTTTAAGCAGTTGTGCAAATTTTTTTGCGGAAATAGCCAAAGCTAAGGGATTTGTTGATATATCAGTCGATAGCAATACTTTCTGAAATATGGCTAATAACATGACGGCTTATTTTTACGCTATTATGCATCTTGTTTTTCGGAAACTGCTGGAGCAATTAGTTTTTTTTTTTGTATAATAAATTAGCAATAGAATACTTGATATAACTAATAGTTGATATATACATTGTGTTTTCTTCAAAACTTTTCGGGTTAGCATTTAATTTAGCGTTTTTGAAAGTATTATGAAGTTATTTTGAATGTGTATTAGGAAATGATCCATTTCAGCAAACATAAAATGCATGTTTCAAACGAGTCATACGTACAGATGTAAAATATACGTTCAAATGAAGTTTGTCCACTATCGTTTTCTAATACTAATTTGTTTTAAATTATTATATCATGTTAAATGATTTGAATTATACTTATAAGTGTGCCTTTTCATATTAATATTATATTATATTTTCAAAGAAAAATATCCACAAACTTCTATTTTTGTAATAATATCATTTTTAACATTTGTAAAAATTTTGGAAGTTATACTTCTTTAGGCGCGTTATGAAAAAATGATGAGAGTGAAATTTTAAGATGCGTGCGCATCATCGTCACACAAAATTCACAGTTTGAAGTGCATGAAATTTGCATGCAATTAAAAATTGTTTTTTAATGATGCCAAAGAAGTATAGCTTCTGACGCGCGTACATTCTTACAAGTACACGCACTCATGTTTTTAATAAGAAATTATTTATTAATTTTAGAGGTTCTCAAGAAACTTTTATTGGTATTTTACATCCGCAAAGTTTCGTCGTTTACAATTTAGTTATTAAAAAAGGCCTTACAGAACATGGTAATTATAATTTATACCATAATAATTGGAAAGTAAATTAAATTTTATGAAGTGCTAGAAATGTATATGGTGCCGATGTATTGGCATTAACTGTAATTTTCTGTAGTTTTATAATTACATAATTACATTTCTGTAATTTTATAATATAAATACTTTCCCTAGGGATTCGGAAAAGAAGATTTTAAAATTGCCAAATGAAGAAATTTTGTAAAAAAAAAGTGAATCCACTTTTAACGGGAATTTAAAATTAATTTTTTAGTTATTGTTCCCGAAAATAGATAGAAATATAATATATAATTGCATATGCGATAGCGTTTATTGATGTCTCATTTTTGGTAATTTTGCTTAAATTTTAATAAAAGATTTTGCTGTCATATAGACGCGGAGTTCATTTACCCTATTCTATTTCACATAACGCCGTATGCTGTTTACTGCGTGAATCAATAGAAAAAATGCAGTGTATTATTTAAAGCAAATTGTTTATCAAAATTACTTCTTGCGTGAATATTGGCACACCCATATATAGAATTTTACATCAGAATTTAATGAATATTAGTAGATTTTTGCAATAACTTACGATAGGAAGAAAAAAGGGGATACACCTATATATAATATAACATATACATAAACATTTATGTGGATAACAAATACTAAAATATTATTTTTAATACTATTATATTATTATTTTTAATGTGAATGCAATACTAACTTCACGTAATAAAAATTGTATCTCAGTTGTAAGTTATACATAAAAAACTCCTACAAAAAAAAAAAAAATAATAATAATAATAAAAAATAAAAAAATAATTAAATAAATAACAATAATTTGATTATTGATCCCTACTTGAATATCTTTTAAAACTAATAATATTATACAATCTGTTGTCAATGTAAATTTTTTTGTTAATGTGTTATATTCATAGGCGGGCACAGTTTATTCAAAAGTTAACTTCGATAATCATTTTTTCGTTTATAAAAAAAAATTAACTCTGATAATCGTTAACCTTTACATTTTCGAAATTTTAACGCAAGTTAAAGTTAATCGCGAAAAGATAACCACCTAAAATTGATACTATTTTTGGGCTGGGATGGGAATGTTTTTTTTCAACCATGGAGGGCTTCCAGACTATTTTTCACATAACTTTCTAAATAAAATAATTTCGTAGAAAATTATATTTTATTAAATAATAAATTAATTTAATAAAAAAGCCTTATTTTAATAAAAAAGCTTTCTACGAGTTTATTTAGAATGGCATCTGGTAGGTGGATTTTGATGATGCATCTTGGAGAAAAAAAAGTTTATTTAGCGTTTCTTGCACACACCTTCTGTTATTATACTATATATTTCACCCACACTATTTTTTTTCTTTGCTTGGATAAAGAACAATTTTAATAAACAGATTAATTAAAGAATCCTAAATAATTAAGGAAAATAAATTAATTAATAACTATAAGAAAAGAAAGAACGAAAAAAATTTAGTTGTAATCTTCGTATTCAATTCGCCACAAATCTATTTTTGGCCGGTTCAAATAATATAATTATTACTCGTAGCTAGAATTAGTATATAAAAAGGTAAGTAATAATGGGCTTATTCAATCATAGCATGCTCAATCATATCCTTGGCTGAGCTTGATCATGAATTTAGTGATTGACTTGTTTGTTCAAATATAATTAAATAAACAGAATGGCAATATGTTAACAATGTAATGTATTCCGTTAAGAAAACAAATTAACAATTGACAAATTAACGGGTTAATGCCTCCTACTCCTATGGTTATATTCTATAAAGGTGTATTCCTGAATTAGTTTCCCTTTTAATCCTTTGAAAAGCAATTCGGCGGGCAATGTATCTAATAAACTCATTTAGAATTTTAAGAGCAAAATAGTATTATTATTAATATTTATGAAAAGAAAATATTAATTTTATTAATATTAAGGTATTTTTGACTAGTGTTTCAATAGTCATATGCAACATAATTTTGTAGGTGATCAAAGTCAATTATTATTAATATATGAGCATAAATTACAAAGGTCTTCAGCAAATTTTGTTCTGGGCTCATTTGGTGGTGTTAGTAAACGTGATTTTACATGTATTCAATCGTTAGATGGTGTATTGACATTTTTTGAACAAGAAGTTTTTGTGTTTTGTTGTTTTCTACCGGAATTTTTATTACCTGGACCAATAGTATATGTTCCTAGATCCGATTTGTTTGTTACAATGGGATCCGATTGGAATGTTCATGCTTATAGGTATGTATTTCATATGAAATTAATATATAGTACCTGGATGACCGAGTATTTTGCTCGGTACCTTTGCTCGGTATTTTTTTTTTTTTTTTATAAATTGTGTTTTTGGGAAATTATATTACGTCGAGGCGGAAGACGAGTCCAGCACGCTAACACTTAGCCACTCCAATGACTTTAAATATTAAACAAATATATCATTACATTATAAAAAATTATACAATTATAATAACAAAATCTTATTTGAAAAATATTATTCACTTTATTGGGTTGGGTTGGGTTTAAAATGTAAAAAAAATTAATTTTACCTGTCGGTCTTGCCGGGATTCGAACACGGCTCTGTGTAAGAGCCTCACACGCTAAAACTTAGCCACTCCAATGACAATAAGACTATAAATATTAAACAAATATATCATTACATTATAAAACACAAATAAAATGACATTTTTAAAAATGATTCCTAGCTAGATCAATTCCGAGATTCCAATTATATATATATATATATATATATATATATATATATATATATATATATATATATATATATATATATATATATATATATATATATATATATATATATATATATCACACTTGTCTTACTTTCTAGCATATCATTATTGGTATGGTAATTGAAGCTACCTTGTTTTTCGGAATCTATTGGATCCAATTTAACTTAGTTTTATTATCTATGATTGGATGAGTGTTTTTTAATTAATTACCTACTTCACAAAAATGTTTCATTTGAATGTTAAGACATTGTCCTGGTAGGTTAATTGTCACTTTATATATATATATATATATATATATATATATATATATATATATATATATATATATATATATATATATATATATATATATATATATATATATATACAAGAATTGCTCATTTAAATATATAAGATTGAATAAAAATAACAAATGGAATCGAACTAGTGTAGTAATATATCATTTAATTATTATTTATTTTACATAATTATTGAAATTTTTTTTTGATCAGTGTAATAATCTACGAGGAATTTTAGTTATTTATATAGCCCTGTTACCTGTTAACTTAAATATGGAATAATTAGTATAGTTGGTGGTTTAAAACGAAAAATACCAAAATGAAATGTAAAGCTCTTATTTTAATACATTTCTCTTAATTATTAATGAGAAATAAAGTGGCTACGGAAAAAATTTCTGCCTAAGCCATTCTTTTCGGAGCCTTTTTCAATCTTCTTTCAGTACCAGTTCTTCTTCACGAGTGCCTCCTTAAAAATCATTAACTTCGAAAAATATAAATTATTCTAAATAAGAAATAGAAATAATAAAATCAAAATCAAAAAGATGAAATTTTATGCGTTCTCTTTTAATTGTCTAATAAATACTTAAATAATAATTCTTTCTAGATATCAATTGCTATCAGATGCTGGAGTACTATCAAATGAAAGTCAAACATCTGGTAAACGTTTAATTCCCGATTGGACTTATGAATTATCTGAATCGGCAATCGATATGGTTACACTACCAAACAATAGTTTTGAAGATTATATTGTTATTTTAGGTGAACATAATTTATATTGTTTGAACGATTTGGGAAAACTAAAATTTATGAAACGATTTGAATTTATTCCATTATGTTTTCACCCTTATTTATTAGGTATGAAACGAAATTATTCTGTCCTTGTAAAAATATCTGTAAAACCAGGCATAAATCATGAATTCATTTTTGTAAATTTTTATCTTTAATTACTCGATATGTCTGATTTTTGGATGAGGTAAATCGTAATATTTTATAATATGAAAAATTTGTATTTAGTTGAACTTTAACCTTTTCGTCTAACGCCAAATTATTGTAGGCTCTATGAATGAGCATTCTGTACTTACGAAATATTTCGTATCCTATTATGTGTTAATCAGCATTTAGGCTTTTAATTTATGTGACGTTTTACACATATTTTGTTTATATTTTCGTTTAAAACCATTTTGGATAGCATGTTAAATGCTTTTAGGTATATAATTTGTATTTAGTAATTTTTAGAGCCAGAAAACAAATTAATGATTTTGGTTGTGAGTGATACGAAAACATTACTTGTGTATGAAGCAATAACACTACGATGGTCAGCGCAAATTGACTTTTTACCTGTGGCAATTGTACGTGGTAATTTTAATGGATTACAAGGTGGCATTACCTTCTTATCAGAAACGGGGGATCTGCAATGTTGTTACTTGGGTACAAATCCTTCACAGTATGTAGTACCACCACTTGTAAATCAAGACATTGACTTTGCTGAAGCTGAAGAGGAATTGCAAGTTTTACAAAAAAATATCGATTCGCGTCAAAGTGTTAATGGTACGATATTTACTTACAGCATAAAACATAATAAAAAATTGACATTTAGAGCTTCGATGGGAAACTTAAAAACAAGATCCTATGACCTAATGACATAATCTATAAACTTACTTTACACAACCGTGATCTATTTGTATATTTCTCTATATAATTATCTAAATATAAAGGAAATAAAATATATAGGACAAAGTAGAAGACAAATTGTTACTAGATTCAAAGAGCACATGGCACACATAAAATTTGGACGAACCGATAAATCATGTGTTGCTACTCATGTCATTGATAACAATGATCAACAACAAATCAAATTTAAAACTCTTAAAATCGGTATCCAATCCAACCGAACTAGATGCATATGAAAGCATCTACATTCAAAAATATGACAAAGAGACGAAGAACTTAGATAAAGGACCTATTCCAAATTCTGATTTAATAAAGATTTCAAAATTGAAGTTGAACTTGTAGAATTGAAACAGTATTTGAAATTAAAATTATTTAATTTCATAATTCCTTTTTTAGTTTGAGATTTTTTAATTGTCAAAAACCACGTGGTCCAATATCATTGGCCGAACACTAAACAACGAGTAACATCATCTCAAATAATCATTACAACTAGCTAATTCATACTGATGTCTACTTTGTAGTCGAAATACGTATTTATAAAATACAAAATAATTTGATCTAGGAAATTGGGGAAAAAATCGAAATTTATTCGAAAAATCCTAGTTCTCATTAATAATTATATCAAAAAAAAAAAAAAATATATATATATATATATATATATATATATATATATATATATATATATATATATATATATATATATATATATATATATATATATATATATATATATATATATATATATATATATATATATATATATATATATATATATATATATATATATATATATATATATATATATATATATATATATATAAAGTGTGTTCATCAAGGAGTTAAAAAATAGACTTAAAAATCAATAAAGAGTTGTCTAGTTGTTTGGCCAACCTGTACTCTGGCGCTAATGCACCAATATAGTTTTCTCTTACACGAAATTCTGACGTGTACTCAAGGCCGCATTAATAAATTTTGGGCTTCAGCACAGAAAGAGGTATGTGTGTAACTTGTAATGCAAAAAAAAAGATGACAATTTGAAGTCGTATTTATGCAAAGATTTTTTAATCCTTATGGTAGCGTAGTATCTCTTCTATTTTTAGTATTTTAATTTTCGATATTGAACGTTCTTTAGTACAACTGGCCTCTAACAACACGAGGTACAACTTCAGCATTATAGGGAGATTAGGAAAAGCTGGTTAAAACTTATTTTCTGCAGAAATTTTATAATACAGTTTTTTAGATATGCTTTCTAAACTACTAATTGCAACATCGTTGATATTCATCTTTTCTATTACAAATTTAAGTTGGATAGGTGGATTATCCCCATGGTTGAAAATTTTACAAACATAATTATCAGCAGTTATTTTTTCTAAATTTATCTACGACTTGAATTGAAGATTTTACTATGAACTCGATCATAAACGCCTTTCAATGTACTCCACAGTTCCAGATATTTTTCTCACTTTTGCGACATACAGATAATATTTTTCTGTCCTTAAATATATGAAAGATTTCAATGATTTTAAAGGTCCAACTGCCGATCTCTGGATTGAATAATTTTTGGGCCCTTCAAAATCTTGTTTGTGACATTGAATCGTTTCCAGATATTGTTCCATATGTTAAAAGCTGATTAGGTTTATGACAATTTCAGTGCTATTAATTACAGCGCTTATCTGTGCTCGTAAGAAATATTTTCTAAAACGTCCCTTATTTTGTCCCAATCAAACTAACTCTACTTTGTTACTGGTCACTAATTAGTATATTGATAAATCAACATATATTCGTCGAACATGACGAATAAATGACGAAATTGTACCTTAACGAAATAAAATCATTTTCATAAAAATTCGATTAAACTACACTTGATACAAAGTGTTAAATAATAAAAGTTGTAAAAAATATCAAACGTTATTATATCTGACAACCGCACACAAAAATTAAATTATTCGTTTATGTTAGAGAAAGATGCCAAGGCTATTTATATATATTATATATATATATATATATATATATATATATATATATATATATATATATATATATATATATATATATATATATATATATATATATATATATATATATATATACATATTACAAAAAATTCAAATGATATAGAAATAATTGAAAGTGAAGGTACTATAAAGATCATAGGTTGATTGACGAGCAAGCTGTGGTGTAAATGGTTGCACATCAAACTTTATAATCGGAAGATCCCGGGGACACTTGATAACGTATTATGTTTTCATTTTCTTCAATTATTTAAATTCCTAATTTTTAATAATATTATGTTTTAGTGGTGGCCATGTCGAAAGCAGCAGCTGAACGTGATTTAGAAATAAATATGACAATAAATCCGAATTTGGAACAATGTTTTTATAGAACACAAATAACTAATTATGATATACAAATGTGTGAAATTACAATAGAATTGCAACCGAAAGTACCATTTGATGAAATACAAATTTTGATTAATGTAATGAAACCTTTTACATGTGAACCGAAAACAATCTATTTGAATAAGATTCAAGATAAACATAATTATAAATCATATATTTATCAACAACTACCATCTGATATAGTTTCATTAAGTTTTGAAGTAATTGTTTCATGCATTACTAATAATGGTATTCCCCGAGTCTTACGAAAGTATGGGCAGATACCATTACGATTAGTTTCAAATGTATGTGCACCCATTAAAGAGAGTGCTATCAAAATTACATTAAACACAACAGAACCTGTTGTTTCTTTGTCGACATTGTTTCCAGGTAAGATTTCACGTCATTTTGAACTCGCCGTTTAAGATTTCAGAGGATTAACTACTTATATTGTTGAAAATACACACTTTTTTCATTATTCAAGCAGTTCCACGAAATATGACCATCCATTTTACATTTAATTTCTTTAGTTTTATAAGCAACCACTTCATTATTATTTTTAGATAATCTTGTTTCTTCAAATTAAACCCAGGATTTTGTTGTTTTGCAGTAATACTCCAAGCAAATACAAAATTACACAGAGAACTTGGTAGAATTGCCATTACTTTACTAATTAACAATTCTTGTATATGCTGACAATTAAGTTGAAAATAGTTTAAACAATTTATAAGTTATTATTTTATTTTGTTTGTATTAACATATCTCACGGTTAATTATTATTTATAGTATATTTACGCTGTTTATAGTATATAAATAGCGTACATTAGCCTCCTAGTTGTGAGAGAAAATCCTTTCGAAACTGATGGTCCCGTGTTCGAAATCCGTTATTTTAATTTTTTTTTAATTTCATTTAAAAAATAAAGTAATTTTTTGGAAGAAGAAAATGAAAATTTCCCAAAAACTATACAGTGAATTTCCTGTGTGTGATCAATGCGTCTACCAAATTTCGTCAAAATCGAAGTAGCGTTCGAACGTTACAGTGGAATATAGATTGATAGATAGAGACAAACGAAATACAAAATCATCTAGTTATACTATATATCACACTTTGTTCGGTCAATTATTATCAACAGTCTGTACACGATAAACAAAAATGGAAATGTATGTTATATTCATAAAATATTCTTATTGTTTGGTGCACCACTGAATTATAGTATTTAAGTCTTCGTAAAATTAGACTTGCAAGAAGCTTGTGCAATCCTACTATAATAACAATTTTGAAGATTAGAAATCGATATTAAAATTGCATCTTTATCTGATTCGTAGATTAGATGAGCGGTTGCATCTGAAAATAAAAAACTTCTTTCTATGAGCTAGAACTCCTCATATAGATTCCCACTCAACACTTTCATTAAATCACGTTTTATAAGCTTTCCTGAACAACTAATAACTTTCTAAAATTCATACTCTGTCGCCACTTATTAGCCTCCTGTATATCTTCTCTCTGCAAAAGTTTATATTGTTTTCTTTCCTTTTTTCTTTCATTGATTTTTCTTGGTATTTTTTGCATTCTTTTTGTTCTGGCTTGATTTCTTAATTCTACACTCTTTATATCTTCGTTAAACTCCCCATTTTTTTTGTCTTCTGATTTCCTGCATTTTCTGCGTTAATTCGTCTGTTTTTGTCATGTAAAGTTGTCAAGTTTGCTCTGCTGTAATTCGTAATAGAACTTTTAACACTTTTCCATTTATTCTCAATATCAGTTTCAATATTCTCTTTTGCGTCTGTGTAATATACATATAATACAACTGAGGGAGCAATAATACATTATGAGATACTATTCGTGATAAATTGTTGTACTAATAGCGGATATTGAAGCTGAAATGAGAAACTAGACAACTTGCATGCATTACTTCTACCGCTTATTAAGTAAAAAAAAAAATATTTTTGCTATTATGATTTCAGAATTTGCTGGAGAAAGTGCCTTATCACTTAGCAGCAACGCAATTGGATTTGTTCAATTGACGAATTCATCGAATATAGTGACAATATTAGCTGCTAAATCATCACAACGATACCGATTGCAATCTGATTCGATTGCATCGTTAAACTATTTAACTGAAGATCTAATTTTACGATTGAAAAAACATTTTACCAAACAAAAAGACTTCAATATTACACAAACTGCTACATCGTTACCAATATCGCAATTATTAGATGAAATTGAAAGACATTTTAGAAGTAGACAACATGTTGTACAATTACAAACAGGTAAAGATTCCATTCGGTTCGGGCTCAAAATTATTCAAGAAAATTACTTTCTTACCATTAATTTGTTTTAGTAGAAAGTTATCCTGTGTTTAGTTTTACGAGTTTTTTAAATTAAATTGAAATCTTAAATTCAAAAAATTGTAAACAATGCAAGTAGATTCTCTAAATTTATTGTTATTCGACAATGTATTTCTTATTTTGTGATTATCGAAATCGTTGATAAAAATCACAGGCTTTTATTTTAATTTCAACAGTAACCTATAGAATTTTAAAACTTAAGATCCGATTCTCGAGTTAACATTACATCAAAAAGAATGTTTGTAAGGCCAATCACAATACTATATTTAATCAAAAATGCTAAAATATGAACATGTTCTCAATCCGATATTATGGAATACAATAAGATGTAAAATAACATTTTTTGGGGCTAATATATTTGTGTAAAAATATTGATAGTTGACTGAAACATGGTTTATGTCAGCCAATTATGGGCTTATAACAAAATTAGTTATGTATGATAATGACTATAGTGACCCTTCGAGCTTATTCGATACGGATCGTGTACGTACAGTACATAATTGAAGAATGTAATACAATGTGTATTTAAGGGAGAAATTGACATGAATGCCATTTTCACAGTACTAAGCTGCCCAATTTTCAAATTCAAAGCGAAAAACGTTCCATGTAAAAATCTCATTGCCAGCGTTTATTAACATATGTTAGTCAGATGTACATTTTAAGATAAGAACTTTTGTTGGGATCATAAATCCAATTTAATGAAATATCGATCGAACTCTTAGTAAACACAGGCTCAGTATAAATTTTTGACTAAAACAATGGTTCTAGCTTACTTGGATAATTTCGAATTAGATAAAAAAAACTGAAAGTTTTTAATTGTATTATTAACGGTGATATAAACGGCGGTAAGACACAGTTTACGCGAAACGATAAATTATTATTTCTCATGAGTACCCTAGAATTATTGTTTGAGGAAAGATAAGTATCACAATCCATTTTCGAATTAATACTGATTTAATTTATTCATTATTCCATACAGAATCTGCTCAATACGCAACACAATATCGTATGATTGAAAAACGTCTAATGTCAAAATTAAAAGAAAAAACACCGTCCACATTAACAAATTTACAAATGTTGCTGGATGATACAAACGATTTAATGATAAAATCATTGTATAATTTAGAAGAAAGTGTTTCAATACTAACATTGAATCAAGCACGTTTATCAAGTGCATTGTATTTAATTTTATTGTTAATTGAATTATCTGGTATACCAAAATCGATTTATCTTGAGTTAAAATCAGCATTGAATTGTTCAGTTGTTGAAAATGATAATCAGGTAAATATAAATTAGCACTAGTTTGGTGAACATACTATTAGGACATGTCAGAAATCACTCGGTAAAAATACTTCGATAAAAACCACTTGGTGCAAAAATAACTCGGTACAAAAACCACTCCTCTTAAAATCATTCGTGACAAAACACAATTCTATAAAAAATTATTCCACTATTAAGCAGAAATGCTTAAAACATTCATATCTGGTTGTAATATTAATAATATAAAATTATATACAAGCTGTGTGTGTGTCGAGTTAGTAGTATGGGCTATGGGTTTTCTGACCCTGCATTCAACCTGTGATGAACTATCCAAGTGATATTTAGGGTCGAGTTAGTACGGGTAAATTTTTTGGTCCTTACGTTCAACATTCAATTAAAGTACCCAAATGATATATGGTGTCGAGTTAGTATAGGTAGGCGTGCTGTTTGGTCCGAACCTTTAACCCGTGGTTAAACTACCCAGCTGATTTCGTCATTGAAACACCGAGTTAATTTTGCAACAAGTTATTTTTGTGACACGTGATTTTTGGCCGAGTGGTTTTGGGCAGGAGTTTTTAATGTTGAATGGAATTCTCATATTAGTAACAAATAAAATAATTGAATGGACGATGGATGTACATTTAATTTTTATAATACAATCCATAAATAATATAAAATCCAACGTCTGTCTAATCTTCGAGTCTGCATGTTTACCGATTTATCTAATGGCTCCACTGACACTTATCATATGTATGATTCTTACGTTATTAGGTCAGTTTAAGCATAAATTTGGCTAGGATAAATATCCTAAAAATTAGCAGTAATTTTATAAATCAGTCATTTTGTATGCAAGTTCTAACCGGGAAAGTGATAGATGAAAGCCAAAGATCTTTTTAAGCGTTACACAATCTACAGACATGAAGCTTTTCAGCAAATTTGGTTCGTATCAGTGAGATAAATAGTAGAAAATTATAAAAGAAAAATTTGATTTCATATAGATGTTGCACCTATGAACTTAATTTTAGTAAATTTCTATCCAAATATTTTTTTACACGTGTCAAGTTTAACGGCAGCGGAAACGATTAGTATGTACGGTTTCTGAATGAGTTTGATTGCATTATTATAAAAACATTTTTTAGGGTTGGGAAGATGTCGTGGAAATTGCTATGAATCATTTACTTCGTACTGTCTTCGCTAAATCCGAAAAAGATACTTATCGTGCAAATGTTGAATCGCTAACTCAGCTAACAGATATTACGAAATTTAAGAAACATTTGCATAATATTTTAGAACGAGTAATGAAAAATATGCAATTCACAACGGATATACAAGAAGATGTTGAAAATGGTAAATAATAATCGGCTTATTCTTATAAAACTTACAATATAGGACATTAGAAGGAAATAAGACAAAATTTTTGCTGGTACAATGGAACCATCAAGGCGACACCGAAACTGATACATTGAGCATTATGCTCTATGCAAAGGAATACATTCGTTTTATTCAATACACATTACGTTGTATTCCAGAAAATTACATGGATGGAAATTATATACTTAAATTTTATCAGTGATGAGGCAGTCATATCATATATATTGATATCACTGCCTTACTTTGTAATCGATCACATATCCTCTTTAATTATAAACAAATATTTTTTTTTCCCAACAGAAACGATTGATGAAGAGAAATCAAATACCCTTCAAGAAAATCAAAATGCAAAACAAATCATTCCCATTGGATCCCGTTTAGGAGAATTGAGATCTGAGAGACCACCGAGTGGTCGTGCAAAAACTCCAGCATTGTTACAAGCAAGGAAAAACAAACAAAATGAAGTGTTTTAAAAAGAATTTCTTATTTGTTATTCTATAAACAAATAAAAAATACAAAAACATTGACATTTGTGTTGCTTATTCATAAAGTATTTTAATGGAAATGAACTTTTCCGTTTCATCCTACATAAAGCACACTACCTTACTTTTCTAATTGTGTCTAATCGAAGATACAGTTAATAGTTGTTATTTATAATGAATATAAAAAAATAACATATGGACTTTTATTAGGCGATTGCACCATTCTATTTAGTGGTTTATTGAAAGCATAGTTGGTGGAATGATACAAAGGATCAAATAAAACGAGTGTTACGAACAGATATGAAAGGCGTGTACAAATTTATATGTTCGAATAGTTGGGAGTAGTCTATAATATTTACTAATCTATAAAGAAATACCTAGCTGTGAGTATCCCTTCTTAAAGACTTTGAACTAATTTGGAATTATGAGTTTAATTATGATTTAAGTATGTTTATTAATTATGACGATGCTTCTAACGAATGGCTAGTAGCCTCAAAAATCGTTTTTCATGTCTATGCATTCTGTTAATCGTCGTGATATTTATAGGAGTCCAGATCAAGTCGCCGTATTTCAAAATAGGGGAGCAAGATATAAAAGTAGTTACTACACTTGTTCAAATTTAAAGAAAGTATATTGTCTAATTACCATTGTATACACAAGAAGTTGTGTCGGTCAGCTTGTAAAAGTTTACAGTTCAGAGTTACATATTGTAAGCAGTTTACAGAAATTTTTTATTTTCACAATTGGTGATCTACTAGTTAGGTCCGAGGCAAACCAGGATGGAAGAGAATCTCTTACACCGAATTGTTTAAGATTTTGAATCAGTATAAAATGATTAATATAATCGAATGCTTTAGAAAAATCTGTGTATGTAAAATTCAATTGACAGTGTAACACCGACTTCCAAGGCATTGAGAGCCATGTTAATATTCTGTATTAGAATAGTTATGGTCGACCGACCTTGTAGAAAACCATACTGATTTATTGTGATTATATTAAAACCCTAAGGTACATTTTTTATGTTATGTAGTTAAGCATCAAATAATTTAGGTAGGACTGAAATATTTGAAATCGGTTTATAATTCTTGACCTCCATTATATATATATTTGGTTGGGCAATAAAGAGTTATTATTCTCCGACAAAAAAGTCGAGTCAGTTGGAATTAAAACTGGCCTATTTAGAGGGTAAATGTGAAGTAAAGGAGTGACGGACTACGATGTATAGGTAAACTTTTATTACCTAATGACCAAAAAAAGAATTATACTTTAATAAATAATTTGTCTGGTAAAGAATTAATACTCCTATTGGAAATTTATAATCAAATGTAGTTGCATCAGTATACCAAAGCCTTATCATCAACATCCTGGGGTGCTCATAAAAATGCATTTTATTACGTGTGAAATAGATATTCTAAAAATAAATCGACTAAAGTAAAAGCATTAGAAATGATTCATATATAATACGGCATTACACTTTGCATTTTAGCATACGATCGGCCCAATTTCTAGTGAAAATAATGAAATTTACCTCTTTCTCAGAAGACTTATAAATTATACCACAGCAATATCTTCGAAAAAAATATCCCAGCGGACAAGTATGCACTGAAAACTTCGAAAGCTAATGTTGAATACATACTTAATACTCGTCCTAGTAACTACTTCTCATCAGATCGACAAAAGTATCGAAGTTATTTTTAACCATTCTGCATCTTTCAGAAAGATCGTTATAAACTTCCAGGGGAATTTGTCGTAGCTGCTCTTTACATAAAACTATTCCACAAATTGAGCAGCAAATCTTCATATTATAATGAATTTTTCACAGATGGATTCGATATTTGACAATAAAATTGGATGTTCTAACAAGTTTCTCTGATTCTATATCCGTGCTGACAGCCTTAATCAAGCTATTAATAATAGATCAGTTAATTGTCAAAACACGGTATTTGATGAATGAATTGGTGGCAATATTTCCGGTTTCCAGCCATCAAAGAATCGATTGAAAAGAAACGGCTGAGAAGCATAAAATAGAAGCCCCATAAGAGGGGCAATTGAGGGGTTGTCAATAACGCCCTTTTTATAAAATCGTTTGTCAGATTCTTTAACTTTGCAAATTTTAACTACTTTTCTTGTTTTATGAACACATTAACTGTATTATTCAAAAGTAGAAACGCTTATTATTTTATTTTATTGAAAGATGGTACATATTGACCACATTACACTTCTGCCGGGGATCAAACATCTGTGGTTTAGTTGGTGGTAGCACATCCGATAAGCAATTGGATGGTCTTGGGTTCGATACCCTGCAGATGTGTAATGTTTTCAATATTTACTATCTTTCAATTTCTTTTTTTCAAAATGTGGACATATCAAACTTGCTTCCAAATACGTATTGTTTGAGATCCTATAAAAATATTCTGTAAAAATTCTACAAAAAGATTTAACAATTAGTTCACTGTCAAAAATCTACCTTTAAAATTGACTTGATATACGTGCCGCAAAAACAAAAAAGGAATGTTAGGCAACAAAATCTAGATGCCAGAGAAGATTGATGAAGTACTGCCAAGTTTTCGAAGTTTTTGATTCAAAATACATTTAATAGTCAAGTAAACGAAATTTTTAATTTACATTTTAATACCAACAAAGTTTCGAATTAAATTTATACAGCATACAATTTTATTATTTTTCATATGATAAAAATAATAGCTAGAACATTTAGAAGTTGTGATGTATTTTTTTATATAAATGTGTACTCTACAAATCATTCAAGATACTACTATTCAATCCTATTAAAATCAAAATATTGAATAGATTTTAATAGAATTCAATAGGAAATCATTTCCTATTCAATCTTATTCAAAATTTTGAATACGTATGAGTAGGATTCAATGTATTCATACCTATTCAAAATTTTTAATAGGATTCAATATGAAATTAAATTTTATATTTAACTCCTATTCATTCCGATTAAATTTCAGTAGGATTTAATAGGAGATTTTTTTAGTATGGTATACAGCTCACAGAACAACTAGTGAATATATAAGTTACATATTCTACTATGGAACAACAGTATTTATAATTACGTAAACACTTGATGATTTATAAAAATACCTAAAAGATAAACAAACTACGTCATTGTTTAGTCAAACAATTTTGTTTATCAAAATATCTAAAAGACAAACTACGTTATTTTTAGAAAAGGTATAAAAGTTAACCCTCATGATTAATTGATCTCTTTTTACATTCATAATGTGAATGAACTAGATTTTATCTTCAACATTCATACATATTAATTGTTGTCTTTTACATCCATAAGTTTTGACATACGTTCGCTTATTGGATGTACTAGAGTAGTTAATTTAATTGTTGTCTTTTATATTCATGAGTTTTGACATACGTTCGCTCAATGAATATATTAGAATAGTAAATTTAATTATTGTAAAAGTAAAATTTTGTAACGTTAAATAAATAAAGTTTTTTTTATAACTTTATAATTTTGGAACTTATAGTTTATATAAACTACCACAAATAATTTTAACTTTTTGTCTAAATAAAATATAAAAAAAACACAAAAAACCATATATAACTCATAGAATTATAACTATTTTTTTATAAAATGATCAATTCAATTTTTCTTAAATTGTAGTGAAATATGTTTTTAATAAATAAAACACTAAAAATGACAATCTATACATAAATATTATTTTACATTTGTAGACCAATCACAGTTTTGTTCATTATCACAGTTTATATTCATCTATTGAATCTAAACGAATATTAAACGATGTTATAAGATCAATGATGACACCATTCGTCCATCCAAATCCTGTTTGTATTTCATATTCACCACCTTCACCCGCTCCAGGTGCTAGTGCACTATACTTTTCAAACATAGAACGATTTTCTTTATACAATAGATAATTATGCCGTACCCAACGTTCAGCTAATAATTGAGCTAATTTTTGGGCCTCATCGTTATTTGAATACGACAAACCCTTAATAACGATATCTTGATGTGGTGCCCATGCATTTGGTAAATCCCATTGTTCTCCGGTACGTTTTAAACTTGATGGTACACCTCCCACATAAATGTCTATTATATCTTTATTTTTTAAATATTTCACGGCGTTTTCTATGTATTTTGGATTTTCAAATGGATAACTTAGTGTCCATAATGGTGTTAAATTTGATGGATAAAATTTTGTTCGTGATACCTGTGTAATAAATACAAATTTAATCTAATTGAAGTGTAAATTTAATGTAATAAAGTATTATTATTCGATTTCCAAGATTAGACTTCGTATTAAATAAATCTTTAAAACTATAAGAGGGATATTGACTAATTTTCGGAATTGTTTTTATTTTATAGACAGATCTTGAATTAAGTTTAAAAAAAAATTATACATAAAAAGATATTATTTTAAATAAATATTCAATAAATTATAATCATATTTTACAGTAAACCGGACAATAAGTTATTTGCTCATTGATTGCAAAGTTACTTAGAAAAATTACTCTTTATGATCAAATTAACTAATATTAATTTATTTTATATATTGAGGTAAAAATAGTTTTGTAAAATAATTAAAAGGAATATAATAATAAATATACCTAGTTTTAAATAATCGGTCAAACATAAAAATCGAGTATGACTTTATATCCTTATGTTTTCAGGGGCCACTAAAATATTTTTCGGGACATTTACTCAAAAATGTGTTTATTTATGTATGCCTGTGGGAGACGGGTTGGCATTGTGGGTGTGGGAGTGAGTGTGATTGTGAATAATGAAAATAAAAAAAAATTTAATAGACTGAAACATCGTTCCTTATTGTAATATAATAGTCAGAGTACGCATCTTGAAAGTTCGAATGTTAAAATACATCGAAACAATTTGTTGGATCCCTAAAATTGATAGATGATTTTTTACTGAATATTTTCTTTTAACTGTTTTTCTAAAAATGTACAATTTCTGAAAATATTCCTTAATAAATTATTCTGCCTAAAAAGATTGTTTCTTCATACAGTTTGAGTTTTTTTTCCAGTGTAAGAAAGACTGCGGCTTAAGTAGGTAGAGACAACCAAGTGTAGAAACAAGTGTCTTTTGCAACCTATAATAGAGAAGAGCAATATTAAGTTTTCTATGAAGAAAAGCAATTGGTTATTTTGATTTTGACGTATGTCAAATATGACTTTGACGTATGTTAAAAGTTATAGAAAATTGTGTCCAAAACTAACTTATTTTTATGTTTTTCTATTCATTAACTTCTTCTAAAGTCGATTTTTTAGTTAAAAATTATTATTCGAGATGTAATTAACATATCATATATAACAATCATATGAAGTTTTCATTAATTTATATCATTGGTAAAATTATACAACAATATTCGCTACTTATCCAATGAATTCCAAATCATAATTTTTACTTAAAAATGTATAGAGAATCATTACAATTTTTTACAGTTCATAGGACACAGCTGCTCTCTATTATAGACTGCAAAACTAGTTTGTATTTACGGTTCGCCTTTAATTAAGCCGCTCCCTAACTTGAAGATATTGATAAACGTAAATTCTTCAAAATCAAAAGTTCATATTACAGCATTTTATAATAAATTTTGTTTTGTTCATGCCAAGTATAGAAATTAACATAAATTTTTTTACTCCAATTATATAATATGTCGGAGTGTATTAATTTTATTATAAAGTTTGTAACGCTAGTAAATATTGGTTGCACAACAAAATTTTGGTATAGGTGTTCGTGGAATCACTTAATTAGTCCATTTTTTGTTCGCCCGTTCGTCTATTATCATCATTAAAATAACTCCAAAATGAAAAGAAATTAATTTTGGTGATGTATTCTAGACTTAAAAACTAAAATTGGACCATCAATCAGACTAGATCCAATGGACCCATGACCCAACTTTTAAACCATAAGAGATAGAAGAAAAATTTAAGCACAAAAACTGTTCAGCTCATATTTTGCTAATAAAAAGATATTATATTTATAACTGAAAAGACTGAATATTAAGAGTATTTTATGGTGTTAATTAAAAATAGATAAAAAAATGATACTCAATCATATGTGGAGTATCTGAACAATTAACTCTGTTAGTTGTTATCTTCCTTTATTATATATACTTTTGAGTGTGCTATGGTATCAATGCAATTATGATACCGTTGCTATTTAATAATCTACTACTTTAATTTCAACCTTCACGAAAAAAGAAAATTTTTTTGCGATTACAAGAATTTAAATAATATTAAATGAAATATAAAAGATTATGGGCTGTGCTATTTTCACTGTAAAAATCTTATATAGTGTGACAATAAAACATACTCTCAGCGAACATCAAAACCGTTAATTTACTGTGGTAAGTTGGGCTCCAGGATGCTAGTACGTCAGTGTGAATATCGGGTTGTAAGCTTGTCGAAAAACTGTCCAAATAATTGGTCTGTAGTTGGTCATAAATGATCAAAATATTTCGTAGTTTGGTCAAGCTTAGTTTTCTAAAATTTTGAATTAATTATTTTCCAAGTTCCTTAAAACTATTTTAGCACGTCAAAGTGTAAATATTGATTCGAATAATAGTCCAAATAATAGGTTGCTACTCTAATTCGTCATAAATGATCTGCATATTCCATATTTCGATCAGGCGTTGTTTCTTGAAAATTTTAATTGAAAATATTAGGCGCCAAGTAAGTTTATGATCAAAGTACGAAATTAACCCTATTAGCAAAATAATACACGAACAACGCCCGAAATTTAGTTTTAATAGGTCGTAATTGGTCCAGCTGCATTTTCCCAAAAATTTGAATTTCAAACTTTGGTGCCTTTGAATTTAAATTTAAATGGTTAATTCTTAATAAGATAAAATTTAGTCATGCTTTCTGTTCTCAAAATTATGATTTAAATTTTTTTACGCTGTAAGTACTGTAGCTCGTCAAATTGCGATGATGGACTTGAAAAACAGATCAAATGATTAATCTGCAGGGGGGTGGGCATTGGTCAATATTTTGCTAAATTTAGCCAAGTCTTATAACCTAAAATTTAGGTGCCGTTTGATGGTGGCACATCGTCGTTGGAATTTTAAGTTGGCTCAGCATATTAATAAACATTATTTATATAAGTTGATATTATCCATATTATATATCGTACACAACTGCCATAGTTCCTTAGTTGCTTAACAAATTATATTATAATTTATTTGAACTGGACGAATAATAATTAGTTTGTAATAATGAAAAATTGGATTTTTTTTACTTATTCATTAATTTACAAGCAACTTGTTATGCATACTGGTAATGTACTAAAATTATAAGATGAAGTATTTGTATAAAATTTTTTTATAAAAATATTGTTTTAGCAAGCTTATATAACTATATGGCTAAAAAGAAATTTGTATGCTGAAAGATTTAGGTATAATTCTGATTTCATGTATCACCAAGAAATAGTTTAGTAGTTATAATTTTTATTTCTATGAAAAATATTTCTGTCTATTCGAAGTAAATGAGGATTAGAAAATCATTTTGTTGGTCAGATTTTTGTTGATTCAATCAGTGCATGCAACTTTGACGTGCTATCAGCCAAGGGCACCAAAATTTAAAATTAATAATTGTGCAGAAATACAGTTTGACCAAATTTCGCATTTGCTGACTAATTATTATTCACCCATTGCTGACTAATCATTTCAACTGTTTTTCAAATTCAAAATCACAAAATTTGGTTGGATCAAAATCGCACTTTACAGCGTTAAAAAATTTGTTTATCAAAATTTTAGGAACATAAAGCTTGAAAAATTTCCGAAATATGCTGACCAATTACGATCTATTAAAAATCAACCATTTAAACTATTTTGTAAGATAAAATTCAACCTTTATTTTAGAATAAACTAAATTACGGGGTTTGTTCGTGTATATATTCATATTTTAAATTAAAATTTTCAGGAAATAAAGCCTGATCAAAATATGAAATATGTAAACCATTTATGACCAATTAATGACAAATTATTTGGACAATTAATCGTGTAAATATTTATACTTTGGCGTGCTAAAATATTATGATCTAAAAATGTATAGTCATTTTAGTCTAAAGTTTGTAACGCTAGCAAATATTGCCCGTGCAAACACAATTTTGGTATTGGTGTTCATGGAAACACCTAATTCGTCAATTTACGCATGCCATCAAAATAACTAAAAAACGAAAAAGAGATAGCGAGTTGAAATTATGGTGCTGTGTTTTACACCTAAACTCTAAACCCAAGTTCGTAAATGAGTTAAATCAAATCGACCATTGGGTACAGTGGATCCATGACCAAACTTTTGAACCATAAAAGAAGAAAAAAACAAACAACTTTTGGTTGAAACATTTTTTTATAAATTGTTTGGATTCGCCAAAACTTTACCTCTATTATAGCTAATAAAACTTATTACACTACATTTATTATTATTTATGTATTTATAACTGTATAGAAAGAATATCTAGAGTATTTTATGAAAAACAAATTGAACAAAATGTGAAGTATCTAAACAATTAACTTTGTTAGTTACTTTCTACACTTGTTACAAATACATATTTAAGTGTTCTATGGTATCCATGCAATAGGTAATGGATACCGTTGTTTTTTAATAAATGACAACGTTTATTTGAAAATTTATGAAAATATATATATTTTTGCAATTAAAAGAATTGTGTTTATTGAAAAATATTTACGGACATATCAAAAACTAACTTTATCGTTTTGGAGTTATTGACAGTACTAACAAAAATTCGCACAAATCTACTACATAACTCGCTCAACACACTGTGTGGAACTAACTGTAATGTATTTCGGGTTAATTGTGGAATGTTTCACATAAAAACACATTTAATTTGATTATTTTATAGGTAGGTATACTCAAATAAGCAAAAAATGCGACGATCTGAATCTTCCTTCGCTTACTTAAAATTATAATATACACTAATTTTATGGTGTATTTATATTTTTTATAGTTAAAAATGAATGTTTTAGATGGATAAACAAAATTAATTCTGATAAACAACTCAACAAAAATGTCGTGTCTCACAACTCAATAATTTAGTATACACTTGAACAAATTGGAGTTTTAAGCTATGCTAGTATTTTTTATATACCTGACCTGGTTAATGTAGTCATAATCACACCAAATGCCAACTTCTTCATTCCACAAAACTTGATCGATAGCATCTTTAATTTGTTCAGCCTTTGCTTTAAATAAGTTCGCCTTTTTTACATTACCAATTCTTTCAAATGATTTTGCCAAAATACGCGCGTTATTTTCCATTATTGAATTCAAATCAACCGGAATGATATGAGTTGCGCGTATATTTGTAAAATCTGGTCGTAATTCCCAATCAGGCACCCACCATCGAGAGCTAAAATCAATACCAGATTCAGCTGCTGCACGAACTTCATTATAGAATTGCGGACGTGCTTCTTTAGGTAAAGCTAATGCAAAACGAAAATCTTCACGATATGATTCTGGTCGTGGTGTGAATTGGAATGAATCGTAATGATACATCATATATATTTTTGAATTCTTTTGTATACCCACACTTCGAGTATTATCCCAAAAGTTAAATTCTTCTTCAATTTTCGGTAAGGCTTCGTTTAAAAATTGTTCATCGTTTGTGAATTCCATGTAGGTGTCAAACATTTTAGCAAGTAATGGAGGCTGAGATCGGTCCACATAATACAAGCGTCCACCATTTGGTATCAGACCTAAAAGATGAAATATAAACCGAAACATTTTTAAATCTACCTATTTACATCAAATTAAATGAAACGATTTGAATTCGATCAATATTTGGACCTTTGGATTGTTATTAAATTTATTGGGCAAATCATGCTTAATAAAAGGGTTTATGATATGCCTATTTTTACAGCATAGTTATTGAATATAACTTTTTGAAATTATTTTCATGCGTTTTCATGCAAAACTTAAGGGATTATGTAAAATAAGATAAGCTTACCCTTATAAGAAAGTCCTATTCAATCCTATAGAATGAATAGGAATCAATAACATTGAACAAGAAATCATTTCCAATTCAATCCTTTTCTGAATTTTGATTTAGATTGAATAGAAAATTATTTCCTACCCAATCCTATTCAAATTATTTCAATGAAATTCATTTTTTCAATGATGTTTCCTATTCAATCCTTTTGATTTCCTATTCATTCTTAATTAATTTCTATAGGATAGAATACGACTTTTTTTACCTGGATAAGCATATACTACTGGGAAAATTCAAGAATCGAAATTTTAAATTTTGTGTTTATGTTTTTTTTTTTAGGAAACACGTGTACTCACTATATGAGCACGACGACTTCTTCATTTAACTTTATTACTCATAGTCTCCCTATTATTTCAATATTTGAAGTCTCTTCAGCAAGAAAAATATGAATGCGAAAAACTCAATGAATAATATAAATTTCTTACAAACATAACTGGTAAAAAGCTGTTTATTTAAAATAAAAATCTGTCTAGTTTCCATGTTACCAAATACCTTTGCAAGTCGGATGCAACGAATTAAATTAAAATGAAGAATATAATGGGCGCCAGAGCATCTAAATGTAATTTGTGACAAGGAAATTATTAATAGAAATTTTTATTTAAAAATTATTTTTTACTTTTTAGTTTATTTAATCGCATGTATATTTCATCGAAAGTTTGAAGGTTTAGACATGGGAATACAGTTGGAAATAGCCGTTGGAGAAGCCTTTTATCTAGTGTGCCTATATCTTAATGAATTCCACGATAAGCCACTATACTAAAATGCGAATGAATTAACTCACTTACCAAATTTATCAATTAAATATAAATAATTTTCAATCATATTTTTAGCACTTTCATACATATCGCATAGTAAAAGTCCACGAATGATCCAATATGAATCCCAATAATAGTATTCTCGAAATCGTCCACCAGGTATAATAAATGGTTTTGGAACATACAATAAACTGTACTTATCCGCATTTATCATACAATCTTCATATATACGTCGACTTAATACATTCCATAATGCGTGTAGCTCTAATGCAAATTTACGTAATTTTCTATCTTTAACTTTTGTCAACAATTCTGGGTACGGTGCCCAATCGGTTGGCGTATATTGTTGTAGGCTGTGTTCATCTTCAAAATTTTTTATTAAAAATTTCGATAATGAAGATTCTGGTAACTGTGGTTTGATACGTTTTAATAATGCAAAATTATTTAAAACTTGTTGTGGTGGAACACGCAATTTTTTATCAACAAATCGTTTTGAATCTGAGTACAAATGTTTCATTTGAATTACATGTAAAAGTTCACCAATACAATATACATTATACTGTGGCGAATTTAAGACTTCATGAAATTTTTGTGACCAATTCTTATAACTCCCATATAGTCTATAATTTAAATAAAAAAATCAAATATTTATATGTATATTACAATTTTGTAGATGATTATGTAATACCACAAAACAAATAATCATCTACGGGATTATATTCTGGTGCTAGGCCATGACGAAATAAACAGAGAAAGTATAACCAAAGTAGGAAAAAAAACACTAAGAAACGCCCCTTGGAATAATTGGATTGAAGAAAAGTAATTCACAAGCATCACAGATGGCGATTTGATTTTCAACACATTTTATTTGCTTGTAACTTTTAAAATGTGTTATGGATTCAAGAATTGGATACTTAGAAGTAAAAGAATTATAGATCTGAAAATATTTTGAAAGTAACAGAGATCTTTTGGAATATTTGGAACAAAAAATAAATAAATAAAATAAATGCTTAACTTTCATAAAAAACATTATCATAGATTACTTGCTAAAAGCCCTAGTTTTCGAATAAAAAATTAGTTTTGTATAAAAACTGTTTATTAATGTTTGCTGTTAGTTTAGGTTCTTGCCTATGTCCTAAAATGGACGTTCACGGGTTTGTATTATAGTAATCAGTCAATTGGGCGGATTAAATTTATTAATTGATTAAATTAGATGGTCGAAATCAAAGAAAGAATGGAAAAAGTACCCTCTTTTCAGTTTTTCCAATATATCTCTCAAACGAAGCAAAATTTTAACATTATTCACATAAACATTTTTTATATATAAGAATTTCGTAGAAACTCAAAAAGCTTAAAAATAATTGCCTATAAGTGTTTTTCCATTTAATATTATAGGTTATGCAATACGTTTGGAGTTTTTACTGACAATACTTCGTTTTCATGTTTAAAGTTCGAAAAAAAGTATAAAAACAATTGCTAGATTAGATTGGCGATATTTTGGAATCTCAAAACTGGCTTCTAGGTGTTTTATGAAAAATATTATGTTTTCAAATTAGTAACCAAAAAAATGTGCTATATTTGAGTGACCATATTTTGGACAAATTTTAATTAAAACATTTTTTTGACCTGAAATTTTAAAAGAATTCGGATTATTTTTTACATATGCAGCAATGCGTATAACTATCTCTAACTTAAAAAAGTATAAGCAGTTTCAATTTCAACATTTATGGCATAAAAAAAGTTTTTAAACTTTTTGAATACAACATTTTGATGGCAAATTCAATTATTCACAAAATGGTTCAATTGAAGAATGTCGAAATTTTGCTTCATTGCCATATATATTGGAAAAAAAAACTGAAAAGCTTGCGTTTTCATCCCTCTTTCCCATTTCCACCCTCTAATTTAATAGCACTCCCCGGTTTTATCTTAATAAACAACCCACAGAAAAAAAGACACGCGACGAAAAAAGGCGTCTTAGTTCCTTTATAAATGATATAACATTCAGTATCCTAGCTATCCATTATATAAAAAATTTGTTCAATCGACTGTTTCAATTTTTCTTTATAAAATTGGAATATGAAATAGAAAATATATAAAGGGAGGTAACTAATTTAACCAAGATCCTATCACCATCAAAGTGAGTATACACTTGAGCAAATCCGGCCTTTGAAATCTTCAAACTTTTGTTTGAAACAATTTTGTCGATTAAGCTTATTTACCAAATATGTCAAGTTACAAACATTTAACTTATATAATATATTAATAATAATTTCGTTTACGAATCATAATCACTAATAATTCTTATTCCCATTGTGCAAATATAAAACTTCAGTGTTTTAATTATTATTTAATTATTTATAAATATTTACTTTTGATGTTTCAATGAGTTTAATATTAATTTTAAATACGACTATATTTAAGAGACTTTATTATATGGATTACTGAACGATCAAAAAACATCTACTCGTGTACTTTCTATCTTCTGTCGGCGATGGTCGTACAATTTTAGTTAAAACTTTTAACTCGACAGTGCAAAACCATTTCAAAGGCATTCAGTTTACTCTTTTTTTTTTGTAAAAAATAATTCCAAATTTTTTTCCAAAATAAAAGTTCCATAATTTCTACATTTAAGGAGGTAGCTTTTTTAAAAAATCTTATAAGCCCGTTTCCATAACTTAAATAAGGTAGAAATAGTATAAAGTATTATAAATAACCTGTATAATTGTATGTTTTTTTTGCTGAATTTTATTGTTAATAATATTGTTGTTTGAAACACACCACAATAATTGGCCATCCAGTGAAAATTAACATTTTTAGTCTACTTTTGGTACATGATGAATACTCCGGATGAGTTAAAAATGTTCCAGGTATTCATGTCACTTTTGTAATAACAAATATTTATGTATTTATTTGTTTTAAATTTAGTATCATATCGATCACATAATTAAATGCAAATAATTTAAACAATAATTTCTTATAGAACAATTAAAAAATAAAAAAATTAACACTACAAAATAAAGTATTATTTTTTTATTTTTTTTATTTCAAAATTTTAAAACAAAATCTGACAGTTCATGGATACCTATTAGTCTAAGGGTTTGTTTAATGAAATTGGTAAAATTTCTAATAAGAAAATAACTCAACTTTAAGAATGAGTATAAGGTTTTATTACCCAATCCGAATCTGCAGAAAATAAGTACCTGAGAAGCGCTAAAAATAGCTACAAATAAACGTCCAAAGGTTATGAAATTCAAAATGTAAAAGTTTGGTATGCAATGAAAACGAAGGATTTTCTAAAATTAAGTATCCTTAATCTTGACATATAAACTGCAAGGTTGTTAAAGTGTTTTATTCTAAAAAAATACTACGGCAAAACCAAAAAGAACTGTTATGATTTTAACAATCTCTTTTTTTTACGGGATTTTTTTCTGTACGTAAAAATCAATAAAATCGGACATTGGTTAGAATCTCAATAATAAACATTTTAGGTATTTATACGAATATGCAATAACTTAGGAGTTATTGGCTACGAAATATACGGCACCTTGAAAGTGGATAATTCGTTGAAATTCTTGTGTAGTTAGTTTTAAATTAGAAAACAATCTTAGTATTCTTTATTGAAATATTTCACATCAGACTTGCAAAATGGGTTTCTTTCAATTCCATAGGTATTTTTTTCCAAAAATTAATAGTCTTTATTGTTTGTTTTATCGAGGGTGTGCCGAGAAATCGAAATGATTATATCATTCAAATATTAGACCTCCCACTGACGTAACGTAATTACTGATATCAACCGAGCAACAAAGTTAAGCAGCATTATACACAGTTAGTACTTGGATGGGTAACCGCATAGAATTGCTGTGTGCTGTTGTTGTATAGAATATCCTCAATGTAGTCACTATATGACCTAAGTTGTTGAAAAAGTGACTTAAAAAAAATCATTCAAATATTCTTGGTATATTTTTAGGGATTTTGTTTAGAAAATTTTATATTTTCACTAATCCGTTGACATTTAAGGGAAGAGGGTTAGTATGGCCATTATACTATATACCGATATTTAAAGCCTCAAGCTGTTAGACTATATTAGATATGATCTCATTAAAAAATCATACTATTAATAAATAAATTATTATTCTGTGTATGAACGATGTCTTATAATTCTTAAAATGTAACTGCTGCTTGTATGACTGTTATTGGTAATGACTCGTGCTCTCAACTTTTATAAAGACGGAAATTCCAAGAAAAGCAGCCAACGTACACTTTGAAAATTAAAAACGTATCATGTGTATTGTATCATACAGTATGTTTGTTTTTGGATTACCTATAGAGATTTTAATCCTAAAAATATGCAAACGAAGATAAAGTATATTTACCAATTTATATTTACTAATTAATCAACCACACAATGTATGTATTTGTCAATTTAGAAGACGAAAATTCGAGTAGTTTTTATACTCAATTTTCATCAATTCGTTTATTTATCTGTAGTCAAAGTTGAGCTGTATTTAAAATATTCTTATACTTTTTTGCCGATGAAATGTTCTGAATCTTCGTATTGATTCTGATTTTCGATGTCAATACAATAATCCTTTGTGATTTTTTACCTATCAAAGTCACAAGATTCCGGGACAACTTTACGAAGACATATTAAAATGAATGTATGCTGCTAGTTAAGTAAATGTTTGCCTAAAAATTTTAACTGTAGGAAATGAAATCAATTCATTGAAAATTTTAATCCTTAATGAAATTATTAAAAAAAATTTTTTTAGTACATTAAAAGGAATATTTTAAAGATTGCTGATGTCACTTCCACTGGTGTCTACCCATCCATGGTCCTCGATTTAGAGTCTAATGTTATAATTCCTTTCTTAAATAGTCTCGACGAATCCGGTGATGAATTTCCTCTCGAACTTCTTATGTTACCTTATTTATATCACTTTTTTTTTCCCAAAATTTTCTACCTTCTCATTAAATATATAAACCATTTTCAGCAAATTTTTGAAGCTCACGAAACAATAGAGGAAAACAAATTAACAAACGTGCTGATAAATTTTCTGATTATATTTGTATTTACAAACACGTTCTAAAGATTTCATTTAAAATGATTCAAGAGTTTGTCAGGTAAAACTTAGCTTCCAATTTTTTTAAAAACCAATTAAGTATTGCAGGTTTTTGTTTTAGTCCAAATACAATTGTCAATTTTTTAAAATAATTTAATACATAGAGGCCTCAAGGTATTGCTTGTTTATTTGATTTCTAGTGGCACACAGTAAATGAATTTTTGAAATTTGTGAATATGCCAAAATAACGATTTTGAAAGATGAACTGATATTCTTTTTCAGACCATTTTAGTTTCATAACATCAACTTATTGAACAAGATAATTAGAAAAATATTATTTAAATAAGTTCTGTTAAAGTAAAATTATTGTAAAGTTAAAATTATTTTATTCTAGAAATGTATGAAAAAGTCGTTGTAATAAGGAGATTACTTTTGAAGCAAAATATTTTTATAATTAATAAAAGTATGATAATCAGAATTCTTGAAAAACAAGCATATTATAAAATATAAATTGTAAGCAAAATTTAAAGATGTTAAATGTTGAAGTCGAAATATAAAAAGGTGAATAATTCTTTTATCAAACTTATATGGTTGCTTCGCCTCTAAAATACTTCAAATTTGATCCTCAAACATAGTATAGAAATATTTCATAATAAAAATAACCATATGTCTATATTAAAATGAGCAAGCATGCAGTATGGACGAATATATTTTAAAAAATTTAATTCAAAATATACAATATTATAATGATTCAGTTAGCAAGTAATCAGAAATGATAGTCTGTGCGAAATAAACTAAAATTGATTAATTTTAAGAATCAACAACCTTTTTGATTGGGTGTTAATATCTAAAAAATTTAAAATTAACTCTAAACATACGATTTATATTATTTCGAGTGAAAAATAAAAATAACTTAACCATTTTCCTGGAGTTTAAGCTTAAGCTCTGCGACGGTTAACGTTTTCTTAAATTTTTAACGTCATAATATATTTTTTAAAGCGCAAGGTATTGCAAAATAAAATTTGCAAAGACAATGTTCCTTTTAAAAAACATTTTTCTTTTATTTCCTTGTAAGGAAAGTTATTGGAATCGCTCAGAAAATCATAATCGGGAATGCCGTCATATTTCTATATATAAAGACCATCCTAATCTCTTTTGCGACATCTTAAAAATATTTGTGAGTGTGTGAAAACGAATGCAATCAATCTGACATTTTACAGTATGCAGAAGTGCATGTCGTATTTCGATTTCCAGTCGATTTTTTCCAAATCGGTCAGTTGTTTTAAACGAATTATTAAAACGATTTAATGTAATAAACATTATAATACAGTTTATTTCCTATGCAACTTTCTTATCGGAAGTTCTTGGTACGACCTTATAGAGGCGCAGCCATTTATTATAGATAAATTGACTATTTCTTTGAACAAGCAATATATTTTTTAAAAATAACTAAAATAAAGGTTAGGTTAGTAGCTAATCGGGATAATGTACGAGTTTAAAAAATTTAATTGCGGCACAGACACACACACAGTATATCAGTTTTGGTCTTAAGTTTGTAATGCTGTCCGGCTATTTCTCCTTCGTCTTGTTTGTCTGTTCACCTGTCCGTCATGAAGATAATTCAAAAACAAAAAGAGATTGCGAATTTGGTGGTGTATTCTTGACCTAAAAAGTGAGTTGAAGTTCGTGAACGAACAAAATCGGTTCATTGGGCCCAATGGATCCATGACTCAACTTATAAACTATAAAAATTCAAAAATAAAAACTGTTTGTTTTCTTAAAACAACTTTATTAGAAAACTTTCGTAAAATGTTTGGATTTGCCACAATTTTAGCTAATAACCACTGATATATACAATACATATTATTATATATGTATTTATAACTGTTTGTAATGGATATGTAGATTATTTTATAAAAGTGAATGGTTAAAAATAGTTTTGATACTCAAGCGTATGTCGAGTACCTAAAAAATTAACCCTGTTACATTTACTCTTCACTTGTTTATCTCTTCAGTGCATTAAATTTTTTGCGTAAAAACTCTTGAACATGACGCACGGACTATAAAATTGAATGAACACTATTTGAAGTTTGAACAAAAAAACAAGTGTAGTGAGTAGTTACAGTAGTCACCAGCATCACACAATGACTAATTCATGTGACATAATCATTGTGGTTTGGTTTTATTGTTGTTGAACAACAAACGGCGCCACAGGTTTTTTGAATGTTTTTCTTGTATATTATAAAAAAAAAAATTATTATTAACTCATACTTACATACAATACACGCAACATAAATATTGGTTTTATATTTATACAACAGTCATTTAGTTTTTAAATGTTCTTTCTGTACCAAATGATTCAGAAGTCTGTGTAATTTTAATTCTATATTCAGATATATATCAACGGAGAATCGCTATACTATCGGGCAATAATACGGATAAAAATCACATTGTACATATAAGTAAATTGAAATATAATGATTTCATGTGAGACCGAATCCGGTGAATATGCATAGAAAGCGCATGCATTTGCGTGATGAATCGAAACTTTAAGCAGAGAAATAATACGTTTCACTGATGATAATTACAGTTGCATGGAAGTACCAGCAGAGATATTGGCAATGTCTCATCCGTTCAATATCAGCTTCGCATTCTGATAATAAGTACAAACATAAACCAGAGTCGCCCGCTAGGATGCATTGCTTGGGGTTTAGCATAAAAAATTTGTTCTACACATCTGGATATTTGGATATTCAGATATTTGAACTTTTGATAAAGTTCGTCAATATTGCACATCAGAAGTTTTATTTGTATATGCGTTATAACGTTATTGAACGGATATCCTTTTTTCTCAGGAAATATCTCACTGCTGTCTTCTCAAGGTAAAAATATTTCTCTAAATTTTCTGTCTCCCATGATAGTTTACGTGCACCTCGTGAATTTACATATATTAAAATGCAGAACTGACTACTAATTACTTTGCTTTTAACGTTTGGCATCTGGACGTCCTAAATTCTCTAGTAAGTCTATTTTTACTCGATGATAAGTGTTATAGTCGGTATCATAGTCTACTTAGTAGTAGACGTAGATGGGTAATAAAATTATCCTTAAACTGCTTGTAAATGTTTGTTTTATCTGTTGCTGTGTTAGTTGAGTTGATCTGTGCATAAACTTATCATCGAGTAAGAACCGCGGTTCCTGAAAATTATGCATAGAATCACTCTATGTTTGAATCCATTGCACAAAATCTTTATTAACTTTATTTTAAGGGGTACAAAAATTCGTTTCCTGCAGGATGTGCGCACGTTAAGGTTGGATAAAAAAACCTCACTTTATATATACAGTTTTGGAAATTTTCCTTAATCTTAAAACTTTTGGAGAAAAGCAAACTATTCAACTTTATAAAAATAATCAAATTAATAACAATGAAGAAGTACATTTATCAATGCAATTTCAAACAATGCGTGGTACAGGTACTTAATAATTTGTACATTTCCTAAACTAATATAATATAGATACAATTTTTAAACTTTTATGGAAAAATTAATGCAGTTTTATCTTCATTTTGTAATTAAAATAAGAATGTTCAAAGTTATGGAAATTTCTATGAAGGTTTAATTCCCGTTTGAAAAAAAAATCTGATTTAAAATTGAAAAGAGCAATATTTTCTATACAATCGACCATGGTTAATATTTTATTACAAATAGACTTAACTTAAAAAGAGCTTTAAAAAAAATATTTTATTCATTTCGTAAAACTTTTAGAAGCCTATATTTGTCAACAAAGCCTCATTTGGAAAAAAATTATATGTTCACCAATATAACATCTAGAAGTATAATTTTGCCAACTATGAATAAATTTAACAATCGAACTTTTCTTTTTTTGCTCACTACACATAAATTGGGCTTTTGATAACAAAAATAATCCATTCTTTTAATGAATTTTACAACTGTGTAATGACCAATAGGGTGTGTGAAAAACAGTTTAAAATTAGTGATGAACACTTTAAAAACGATAAAATCTAAAAAACTAAAAACGCACTATGGCATAATAATGTAAAAATTATTTTTGTGTTGCCATCATTTTCTGAATAATATTACCTGTGTTTCGAAAGTATAACATCATGTATGGGCGTCCACATATGATGTCATCAAAGATGCTAATATGTAATATTGATGACATCATATGTGGACGCCCATGTGGATGTCATCCATGGTTTTATATTTATCACCGTGTGAAATAAAAATGTTAAACTTTGATCTGGGGACTTTCGGGGTGTGCTCTTGCTCCATACTGAATATAAAATTTTTTTTAAAATTTAATATACGTTTTTAATTATACGAAAACGAAAAAATTAAAAATTGTTTTGATATAAAACTTAAACATAATCTTTCCAATTTTTAGAAATAAATTTTGTTTTCAAAAGCCTAATTTCCCCAAAGTGAAACGTCTATTATACTATTTTCTTGAAAGATTAATATCTCCATTTCAACTTAGTGTTGAATGTTGGTTGTGGCTTTATGCTCTGATTATTCGTATTATATTATTATGATAAACACGAGCTAATTATTTCATTTCTATGTGGTAATTGAGAAAATGAAAGCGTGAGTAATTTGTGGATTCAAGGAATGTTACTATTTCATGTAGCCTAAGAGCTGGTGAGCGTGCTTAACCCAAGGCGAAAAGTTTGAAAATAAGGTCGTGGTAGGCTTTATGGTGCATCATCTCACAAATTTTCGATAGTATACAAAAATGGCTTAAATATGTCCGTTTAAAAGTATAATTTTAAGAATTAATTTCGATTTTTAGCTCCAACTTTCTAAAAAAAAGTTTTTTATATTGTATAAATACATATTAATGTCTTTAAGAAACTACGTAAAGAGGTATTAAAAATTAAAGAAACTATAAAATTCAAATCAAAATTAGAAAACTATTTATTTATTGTAATTAATTGTCGATAGATATTGTTATTTTCATAGAGAACATTTGTTTTCTTTTGGTATATTTGTAACGACTAGGTTCAAAAACTTCTGAACCGATTTTAAAAATTCTCGTACATTATCGGAATCTCTTACATAATTAGTATTACTTTTTTTCTTAACTCCTTTTTTTTTATATATTTTTTTTTTTAATTATATTATTTTTATTGGTTTTATTTGTTAATTGAATAATTTTAAATGTTAAATATTCATTACAAACCTTTCTGGCGATAAAAACTAGTCCTATTGTTTTCACAAAATGAAATTCACTGATCTTCACCCGGATATTCAACAAAAGTATGTACGCGTTTTTCCAGATGAGTCTCTTTATTCTTTTCCAGAATTTTAGTAGCAACATTTTTTGAATCCGATCCTACTTACAAATGAAATTTAAAAAAGTTTGATGATTAACTGGCCTTGTAATATTTTTCTACAACACTTATCGTATTCAAAATTTTTAGCTCCGTTTCTAAATTCTTCCAAATTGAATTTTTCGCTATTTGCAAGGATTCTAGACGACGAACTGTTTATTTTAACCATGCTTACATATATTCCCAGTTGAAGTATTTAATTGTATGTTGGGGATCACCCAGACATTCTCAAAATGATTTTATTAAACAAAAAATGATCATCAAACATTTATTAAAAGCAAGGACATCATGTACGCCATTTTTACCAATAATTGGTCCGACAACATCCGGATTTATAATGTTTGAGCTATTCTATTCTAACACAAGTTCATTGCTAGATTCTGCTCTAATGTTTAGACCGGCTAATAAATACGGAATTTACGATTTCATTATTAAGTTTAACTGGTTTGGTATGATATTCCTTTTTAAATATATTTATTGTGCATATTATGGTCCGTTTAAATATTGGTCATCATACCTGAGACACACTGTACGTACCAATATGGTTTAGGATTGTTTTGTTGTTTGTTATAGGTACATAAAAAACAAACTACTTACTGTTGTTATTCCGCATCATGCCCTTGTACGGAAGGATCTCCTACAGGTTCTCTTCGGTCCATATTTGTATATTATTGATAATGGTTGTTTTATTATTATTTTATAATATTTTTAAATATGAATGAGTTTACCACGTGTGTTGTTTGACTAAATGGCTATTTTTTTATTTAACATGCCAGTTGAATCGATGAATGCAATGTAGACAGAAATGTCAATAATGGAAAAAGAAATGATTTCTTGGAAGTTACTTCTGTCAAATCGCCCCATAATAAAACGATAGAGAATAATTTTTTATGTGTAATAGGTACGTATTTAAAGTTAGCTAGCTTGGGCAAATTCTACCAAAAGTTTAAGCATTACAAATCAAATGATTAAAAAATTATTTATATCAAAAATGATTTACTGGAGAAAAATAAGTTCTGTCATAGTAAATTTGTACGGATCATTTTTCCATACACCAAAATGGATATCTGAATTTTGGCCCAGGTGTAAACAATTTTTTTTTTGTGGCTGTAATTATTTTAGATTGCTCATACAGAAATTTAGAACATGATCCTAGATTTAAGATTGGCTTTTGTGTATCAATTTTCTTTACGTAAGGGATGCTCAAATTTATGTTTTCTGGGGTTTAAATTTCCTTCATCACTACTGTTCTACTAAGGCCAAAGAGGATTTGCTTGAGCGGAAACTCCCTTTTTATATACATAATTTTTTTGCGTATAGAGTTTCCGCAGCATCTTTATGAGATTTACAATAAAACTAGATTCTTTACAAATGATAATTTACATTTCTTTAGATAGAGCCTCATATTTAGGAAATTAAACGCTGTTATTTTGAAATTTCTAATTTTATTTTTATAGTTCATAATTAATATGGAATGTTTAGTTAAATTAATGAAGAATGAAAATTTAACCGTTAAAAATTGTTAAATTCATTTCATTCATTACTAAAATGTATTCTTGGTTTTTTATTTAATTTGTGTGAATGTATCCAGCGAGATTTTTACATGGTGTTGATTTCAATAATACTTTTTTGATATTGAACTATTCACTAATTAATATTTTCATGTACCTCCAATTGCAACATACATGCTTGGTATTTAACTATGGATCGTTTGTAAATTTCCGACAATTTCAAAGTCCTGGCACACGAGGAAGCCTACAATCAAAGTCCCTAGAATACCCAGACTTCCAGAAAATTTTGTTTTTAAAGAGGAGTAAGTGTTTGAATAATTTTAATAAGATAATTTCTTTTGAATCGTATGAATAAAGGGCAATTTTTTGTAAAAATAAACATTTATTAAACACAAAATTATATTCACTTTTAATCAGTTAATAAATCTTATAAAACGAACTTAGTTAAACATCATTCTAATTCTTAACGGGGTATTCTGGTGTAGAAATTTGAAAAAATCGATTTTTTTTGTTGCATTTTTTCAAAGTTTAGACTTTTAAAAATATACCCTTAAGCGGATTTTCCAAAATTCGAGCTATTTTCGGAGATACAGCGGATTTTGTGACGTGGCGTCTAAGCTAGCGGAGCGGAGCGAATCACACAATGAACGGCAGATGTTGCCGGACAACTTGAGGACTCGTTCTTTCCAAAAACGAAATATGGGCTACTTATTACCATAAGAGTTCAAGTGACGAGGATCCACAACACCAGTACTGCCCAACTGGTTCGTCAAGCTGGTGTAAATGGCAACAAGCTGCAGCTGACAACACTCTTTGGACTTTTTCTCCAAAGCATATCCATGCTGGAACTCAAACGATTCAGATTGCTAATTATTTAGATGTTGCTATTTTTAATGAAGGTTTTATACCTATTTTAAAAATGATGGAACTCATGGGCATCACCGTCGGTACTGAAGCGCATACATTTGCTGTCAGACTAAACGAAATGAGGATTGCCCGCCTGAACTGCGAGCTTCTTCTGCTTCAAAAGAAGGCAGAGCAGCTCGGTTAGCAGAAAGAACTTCGCAAGACATCGCTTATGAAAGAGAAGAAGGCCCAATGTATGGATGTGGGATCGCCGATTAATCCAAAGTGTTAAATATTATTATCTGAGTTATTCTATCGAAATTGTTTCTCAAACTTCAAACGCGTTTTTCTCAAAACTACTTTTTTGAGGTGGTTGCCATGATATCTCAAGATCTACTTTACCGATTCTTTTGAAATTTTGAGAAAACTTTTGTTATACATCTCTCTATCGCGCCTGCCGTGGATTTTGAAAAATTTCTACTTGAAGTATTTTAAAAAAATTCAAAAATGTCAAAAAAAGAAGGTAAAAAAAATTTTTTTTTTTAAAGTTACGACGCCATTTTGTTAATTTTTGTTTTTTTTTTTTGGCAAAGGTCAATCCAATAGCGACATCTTTACTGATGGGGAATTGTTTTTAAGTTCTTTTTTTTAGATCACTACAAGGGTCGGAATCATGTCAAACAGGGAGCACCATTTTTTTTGTAGTACCCACTCCACCGGCCTGTAATTTGAAGATTTTTTAATTTTTTTTTTATTTTTAATGTTTTTTTATATTCTTTAATTGACAATAAAAATTATAACAAACAATGGATAGTAAAGATGTTTTTTATTTGTTTTTAATATCCGTTTGAAAAATACCTAAAATTTAGGCTTCTACACCAGAATACCCCCTTAAAGCAACATTATTAATGTCAGCTTTTTTTACCTTTTTGAAGACTCAAGAAAAATATATTTAGTATACCATAGCAATGATTACTATTTATATAATTTTTTATTATTATTAAATTGAGCTATTAGCCTTTGAAAGGTTTTTTATTATTTAGGAGAAAACTTGTGAATTTTATTTTGCGTATGTCATATTGTAGACTTTTTTAAAACCTAAAAAGTTTGGATGAAGGTTTTTTTCGACCATAAGCCTAATTTTCTAGATAATGCGAAGAAATCGAAAATAATAATACCTTTTTATCGAAAAAAACTCCATACATAAATTTTAAGTTTATAAAAAGTCTATCTGGATTCTGAGAAATACATAGTTTCTGATATATTCGATTGTTTATTTAAAAAGACACTTTGCATAAATCTGAATGCCCTAGTTCGTAATAGTCCAATTTTTAATTTGAACTAACCAATCTACTCTTTTTTCACATGAACTTGATAGTAAAATCAAATATTTTAATTTAATTGCTTAATAAGTAAATTTAAAAATTCCAGTAAAATAAAACACTTGTACCACCAAGGTATTTTTTTTTTTTTTTGGAATTTTTAAATTTGAATCTATATTTGCAACGCGTTCGAGTCAAAGCGGTAGCGCGGAACCCCATATTCAACGGCTGATTAGTACTTTTAGTTATAAAGATTATGGATCAGATATTTCACTTCTCGGTTAGACTAATGTTGATGAATTAACAATAATACAAGAATACATGCTATCCATTGGCAGGCATGGTATAATGCGTATGGCGTACATATACAACAGAGAAACGAGACCGCATATTATCTTTGTTCTTTATATACAGTATATTTATATTGTTCTCACTAGAGCCATGTTGAAGTTTAATGTATATAATATCTCAGATTATTGTCCGAAGTACTCTGACAATTTTTTTTATATTTTTTACCCAGAAATCAATATCGAAACATATTTATAACGAAATCATTAATACTAAACTAGACAATGTAATAAAAAAACTCATCTGTGCATATTGTTTTAACTAATGGGAACAGAAAAGCAAAAATTGTATCTGACATGTACTGAGTACTATGTAAAACTTAAATGATAAATAAAGAGACTTTTAAATTCAAAAAAAAATTCAAATTCCGAAGTACTCTGGTTTCTCTTCAGAGCGAATAAATCTTTCGCCTTTTACTAAAGATTTCCGTGGAGAGGAACAACTCAAATGAGTCTAGAAATAATTTTTCTATAGCTCGTCCAATTATGGACGGGCTTTTTAATTAAATCTAAAAATATTGAACTACCAGCAGTGTTTGCATTCGTCACATACGTATCGTACAAAACACAAAATAACTAAATATTACATACAAAAGTGTTTGAAGGATTGAACATATGACCTTCACGATACGTCACCATTCCGCGATAATTCAGTAAATTCAAGATAATTAATTTACTGATAATATTTATTTTTCAAATTTTACCGCCGTTAATTTTAATAATTAAAATATAAACGCGATAATAATAATAATAATCTGCTCGAAAAATTAATTAAATAATTTGAGTTATAATAAAATCAATAAAACTGTATTCATTACTCAAAAATAAATAATTTTTTCTGTTTTAATAATTGTATTAAAATTTGATTTAATAAGTAAAAAAATTTATATATTCAACAGAAATAATTTTATTGGATAAATCTTTATTCGTATTTTAGCACTAAAAATTATATCGTGTGGCGATCAAACGATAATTTTACGGCCTTGAAAACAAACTGGTCCTACCATAAATGCTAACACTGACTACCAGCAAAATATTACAATTCTTAAATCATTCATACCTTGTGTGAGTCATAGATAAGCTGACTATTTCATAACTTTAAACCGTCATAAAATTGTTATTGAATTTGAACTTTTTGGGTTTTTCATGGTCGAAGCATGAAGTTTGATTAATTACTTGCAATCTTCTGAACCGTTTCAACAGACAATTATCTTTCTAGAGAAATATCATTTATTGAATTGTTCTTTGATGGGTAAAAATTGTTTTCGCTGGTGGAGCGAAAATTGATAATAAAAAATTCTCAGCGGCGGGGAATCGAACCCCGGTCTCCCGCGTGACAGGCGGGGAAACTGACCACTATACTACCGAAGACTTGTACATAATATAAACAGTTTTCTTAGTTTTGTTTTTTTCTATCAAAATTTTGATATTTTATAACATGCAAAAGTTATTTGAATCCAATGTAAAAATGTAGTTTTACGTCTCGACAAAATTTAAACATCAGTCGTAAATTATTCAGTAGAAACATTAACTTTTTTCTTGATGGTATTTTAAATATGACTATATATTTTCATAAATTATATCATAATAAATGGAGATGCGGGGGATCGAACCCCGGGCAAAGCGAACGCTCTACCACTGAGCTATATCCCCTTATAATTCATCGATTTATTTCCAATAACCAGTGTGTTGTTTATGTCTCAATAACCAGTGAATTTATAATATAATGCCAAATGTATGCTTAGATTAAATAATAACCTTTTTCAACAGATTTGAAAAATAAATATCGAAAAAAATTTATTTGTAATCCTCGAATTCAATTTATCAAACTTTTATTTGTTCAAATAATATAATTATTCGTAAGAACCACGATCTTATATAATTGTTATACTTTGGCATATATGCATGTAATACTATAGTAAATATAAAATTCAGTACATGTCTCACTAGAGCAATGTTGAAATTCCGGGATAATCTAAATTGTATATATTTTATTGTAGGTTAAGTAATCTATTTATTTTAAGTTAGTTATAGGGATGGCCTATACATTCGCATACAAAAAGTGTTCTCTCAATTTTTATTTAAAATGTTTCGATTTCCCAAACGATGTACCAAAAAATGTAATCTCGATGTAACAAGTAAATAAGATGATGTATTATAGATAAAGCATAGGCTAGGTGGTAATTTAATCATAGACAAAAGAAAATATTCCCATTGGAAAAATTAAAAAACATTCTGTTAATTTTGTTTTTAATTTTTGAATTGAAATATTCAACGACTTTTAAGTATTTTTAGTAATAAAGCTTATACAGTTCATATTTCATTTTATTCATATTTATTTCTCGACTAGACTAAAGTAGATGACTTAACAATAATACAAGTATACATGCGATTTATTTGTATGGTATAATGCGTATGCCGTTCATATACAACAGAGAAAACAGGCAGCGTATTATCTTTGTTCTTTGTTCTTTGTATGCAGTATATTTATATTGTTCTCACTAGAGACATGTAGAAGTTTTATGTATATTATATCTCAGAATCTTGTTTTCTGGTTTTTTTCAAATGGTTTTTTTTTTTTAAAATTTTCCATTTTATTAAAACGATGTAATGAAAAATTGTAATCTCGATGTAACTAGTATATAAGATGATGTATTATAGATAAAGCTTAGGCTAGGTGCTATAGTTATAAGCCGATTTGTTTTTTGTATATATTTTTGATGAAATAAAGAATTATTAATTTGAAATTTGAAATTTTCTGGTTTTTATTATTAAAACGATGTAATGAAAAATTGTAATCTCGATGTAACTAGTATATAAGATGATGTATTATAGATAAAGCTTAGGCTAGGTGCTATAGTTATAAGCCGATTTGTATTTTGTATATATTTTTGATGAAATAAAGAATTATTAATTTGAATTTTCTGGTTTCTCTTCAGAGCGAATAAATCTTTCGCCTTTTACTAAAGATTTCCGTGGAGAGGAACAACTCAAATGAGTCTAGAAATATTTTTTCTATAGCTCGTCCAATAATGGACGGGCTTTTTAATTAATTCTAAAAGTATTGAACTACCAGCAAAATAATACAATTCGTAAATCACTCACACCGTGTGTGAGTCATAGACAAATTGACCATTACACAACTTTAAACTGTCACAAAATTGTTATTTAAATTGAACTTTTTGGGTTTTCATGGTCGAAACATAAAGTTTGATTCGCTAATGTGTATTATTATGATACCACATTTTTATTTTGGCATGTTATAAAATATCAAAACTTTGATAGAAAAAAAAAATTTGGAAAACGGTTGACCCTAAACGCCATCCCTGCAACTTCCCGCTAATTTCATACCTAAGCACTTAAAATTCAACATATTACAATGTTTTTGAGCTTTGATGTTAAAAAAACACTTGTTACCGAATATTTCGTTAACGATATCTCTCGAACCAATCAACCGATTTTTACGTTCTTGGCGGCGAACGACGCGGTTCTTAGGGCTTTAATAATTATTCTATTTCATCAAAAACGATCCGAAAAGAAATGTCGAAGTTATGTTAAAAAATTGATTTTTGCGATTTCGTTCATCAACGGTTTCTCACAGACAAATCGACCCGGTTGGCGGCGTGTTGTTACAAGGTCAAGAGCTGATTAGATTTTGGAATCGATCGGTCCAGCCATTTAAAAGTTATTTCCAAAAAACCACTTTTGAAAAAAAATTTGTTAGTAGTTTTTTAAAAATTTCTCGAAATCTACCGGTCCGAATCAGTCCAGAATATCTAAGTTTGGTAAACTCTTCAGAATGCCGTTTGGTGAGCTCGATTCGGTCAAGCCGTTTCAAAGTTATAAGCGATTCATATACAGACAGATTACCCACACATACACATACATACAGACGGAGTGACGACTTCTCAGAAGTGTTCAGGAAAGCTTTCTAGGACCTTAAAACGTCGAGATCTGATGAGAACTCAATTTTTGCAAAACGGGGTGAAACCAATAACTTCCCGATTTTAGAAAATTTTCAATTTTCTAGCGGGAAGTTAACAGAAGTAAAAAAACTGTTTTATATAATATACAAGTCTTCGGTAGTATAGTGGTCAGTATCCCCGCCTGTCACGCGGGAGACCGGGGTTCGATTCCCCGCCGGAGAGTATTTTTTTCTTTGCTTATTCACCTTGTGCCACTAAAACTTAGCAACGCCGGATGTGGTAAAACGGAAAATTTTGTTAAATATAAAATATAGTTTAATTTTCAGCTTTTTTTTTTGTTAAAACGGTTCAGAAGATTGCAAGTTATTAATCAAACTTTATGTTTCGACCATGAAAACCCAAAAAGTTCAAATTCAATAACAATTTTATGACGGTTTAAAGTTATGTAATGGTCAGTTTATCTATGACTCACACAAGGTGTGAATGATTTAAGAATTGTATTATTTTGCCTATAGTTCAATATTTTTAGATTTAATTATAAAGCCCGTCCATAATTGGACGAGCTATAAAACAATTATTTCTAGACTCATTTGAGTTGTTCCTCTCCACGGAAATCTTTCGCCTTTTACTAAAGATTTCCGTGGAGGGGAACAACTCAAATGAGCCTAGAAATAATTTTTCTATATCTCTTCCAATCATTGAAGGGTTTTTAATTAAATCTAAAAAAAAGGAAAATTTAACTACCGGTTTTAGTTATTGAAAACTAATGTTTTCCAAAAAAAAAAAAAAAATTTATAAATATTGTTCAAATTCATTTCTTTGATGGCGCAATCTACAATCAAAATCGCGATGCGTTAGCTAGATACTCGTTTTTATAGTTGCTATCAGTTCTGCTAGCCACAACCGCAAATCTCGAAGGATACTAAGTCAGAAAGATGCCGTTTTTCAAACGACTGACTTGTAAAAAAACAAAAATTTTATTCGATCTTCCAAAGTAATGTTTCACAGACAATGAATATCTAAAGAGATCTTAGAACGAACTTACAATTTTTTGACAAAAACTTTACAGAACAATTTTGTTAATTTTAATGATACAATTTTTATCTGTAGAAGGGCTGAATGTTAAAAAAGTTCAAACCCTGTCACAACAGGGAATAACCATTACCTTTTTTCATAAACTTTACCCTATTTTGAACCTATAATCAAGGTTTGACGGTTTTACTAATTTTTGTTTATTTATAAAATAATATAAAAATTGGTATCTAGTACATTCAGAGTGTTTATATACGTAACTATTTCTTTATTATATTATAGGGATACGAAAAAAAAAATAAACAAAAAAAACTGAAAATTAAACTATATTTTATATTTAATAAAATTTTTCGTTTTACCACATCCGACGTTGCTTAGTTTTAGTGGCACAAGGTGAATGAGCAAAGAAAAAAATACTCTCCGGCGGGGAATCGAACCCCGGTCTCCCGCGTGACAGGCGGGGATACTGACCACTATACTACCGAAGACTTATACACTATATACAATATTTTGTCGGAACATTTACTTATAAAAATAATTTTGACTTATATCAATTTTAAAATTAACCTATTGAAGTCAAATAATTATAATTTAAAAAAAAAATGCAGTTTAAAATACCATTTTTAAAAATTCTGATTACTATTAATTTATATGTTTTGGAAATTTAATAATTGCATTAATTTTTTAATATTTTTGTTAATACGTTAATTTATAATAAAAATAAAAACAACACACCGATTACAATAGATAAAATAGATTCTCTCCGGCGGGGAATCGAACCCCGGTCTCCCGCGTGACAGGCGGGGATACTGACCACTATACTACCGAAGACTTATATAATATAAACAGTTTTCTTAGTTTTGTTTCTTTCTATCAATAATTTTGCCTTATATCAATTTTAAAATTAACCCATTGAAGTCAAGTTATTTGAATCCAATGTAAAAATGTAGTTTTACGTTAATCGTCTCGACAAAATTTAAACATTAGTCGTTAATTATTCAGTAGAAACACTAATTTTTTTCTTGATGGTATTTTAAATATGACGGAAACAAACGTTTAGCATGGATTCTTGTAGGGCATTATTACTTCAATGATAATTTTTTTCAAAATAAATGGAGATGCGGGGGATCGAACCCCGGGCAAAGCGAACGCTCTACCACTGGGCAGTACTATATCAATTGTCGTACAGTAATATTTTTTTTTCGTAGTTTTAAGAGCACATTCCCGTAGTACGGTTTTGGTATTTTTAAACTTATTATTATTATTATTCTAATTACTTTGGTGTTAACATATTTTTCATTTAAACTATTTTATGGTTATGTGATTGCTATTAATTTATATGTTTTGGAAATTTAATAATTGCATTAATTTTTTAATATTTTTGTTAATACGTTAATTTATAATAAAAATAAAAACAACACACCGATTACAATAGACACAAGCTCTAAGTTCTCAAGAAACCGCTTTAAAGGATGCCTCTATATTAAAGTAACACTTAATACCATCTTTTTTTACCTTTTTGAAGACTCGAGAAAAATATATTTGGTATACCATAGCAATGATTACTATTTATATAATTTTTTATTATTATTAAATTGAGCTATTAGCCTTTGAAAGGTTTTTTATTATTTAGGAGAAAACTTGTGAATTTTATTTTGCGTATGTCATATTGTAGACTTTTTTAAAACCTAAAAAGTTTGGATGAAGGTTTTTTTCGACCATAAGCCTAATTTTCTAGATAATGCGAAGAAATCGAAAATAATAATACCTTTTTATCGAAAAAAACTTCATACATAAATTTTAAGTTTATAAAAAGTCTATCTGGATTCTGAGAAATACATAGTTTCTGATATATTCGATTGTTTATTTAAAAAGACACTTTGCATAAATCTGAATGCCCTAGTTCGTAATAGTCCAATTTTTAATTTGAACTAACCAATCTACTCTTTTTTCACATGAACTTGATAGTAAAATCAAATATTTTAAATTAATTGCTTAATAAGTACATTTAAAATTCCAGTAATATAAAACACTTGTACCACCAAGGTATTTTTTTTTTTTTTGAATTTTTTAATTTGAATCTATATTTGCAACGCGTTCGAGTCAAAGCGGTAGCGCGGAACCCCATATTCAACGGCTGATTAGTACTTTTAGTTATAAAGATTATGGATCAGATATTTCACTTCTCGGTTAGACTAATGTTGATGAATTAACAATAATACAAGAATACATGCTATCTATTGGCAGGCATGGTATAATGCGTATGGCGTACATATACAACAGAGAAACGAGACCGCATATTATCTTTGTTCTTTATATACAGTATATTTATATTGTTCTCACTAGAGCCATGTTGAAGTTTAATGTATATAATATCTCAGATTATTGTCCGAAGTACTCTGGTTTCTCTTCAGAGCGAATAAATCTTTCGCCTTTTACTAAAGATTTCCGTGGAGAGGAACAACTCAAATGAGTCTAGAAATAATTTTTCTATAGCTCGTCCAATTATGGACGGGCTTTTTAATTAAATCCAAAAATATTGAACTACCAGCAGTGTTTGCATTCGTCACATACGTATCGTACAAAACACAAGTGTTTGAAGGATTGAACATATGGCCTTCACGATACGTCACCATTCCGCGATAATTCAGTAAATTCAAGTAATTAATTTAATTCAGTAATTAATTTACTGATAATATTTATTTTTCAAATTTTACCGCCGTTAATTTTAATAATTAAAATATAAACGCGATAATAATAATAATAATCTGCTCGAAAAATTAATTAAATAATTTGAGTTATAATAAAATCAATAAAACTGTATTCATTACTCAAAAATAAATAATTTTTTCTGTTTTAATAATTGTATTAAAATTTGATTTAATAAGTAAAAAAATTTATATATTCAACAGAAATAATTTTATTGGATAAATCTTTATTCGTATTTTAGCACTAAAAATTATATCGTGTGGCGTTCAACAAGTAAAGTCATATCTTTCAAAGTAAATTTATAACAAAATTGTAAAAATTATTCAAATACATGATTATTAACAACAATATATCGAAGAATTTTTAGTGTTTACTTTATAAAAAACTAATAATTCCAGTATTTTGGTGCACGATAATCTTGGGTGGCAAACGATAATTTAACGGCCTTGAAAACAAACTGGTCCTACCATAAATGCTATCACTGACTATTTGTACAAATTATAAATAAATATTGTTCAAATTGCTTTCCTTGATGGCGCGAAAATTGATAATAAAAAATTCTCTCCGGCGGGGAATCGAACCCCGGTCTCCCGCGTGACAGGCGGGGATACTGACCACTATACTACCGAAGACTTATATACTACATACAATATTTTGTCCCAAGATTTACTTATAAAAAAAATATTACTTATAGGTAACAATTTTAAAAGTAACCTATTGAAGTCAAATAATTATAATTTAAAAAATAATGCAGTTTAAAATTTCATTTTTAAAAAACTTATTTAACCTATCTCTTATGTAACAAAAAAATATTATTGAAACTTTATCCGAAATTAGATATATAGATGTTCAGAGGAAAGTAGTGGTCGTATGACACTTTACGACCACAGTTGTTTGTACTCAACAAGATGTTTTTAGATAAAAAGATGTTTTTTATTTGTAATATCCGTTTGAAAAATACCTAAAATTTAGGCGTCTACACCAGAATACCCCCTTAATAAGCTTACTTTTATGTAGTAATTTTAGTCTTTAATAATTTGTCATAATCACAACATTGTTATTCTCATAATTACAGATTTGTTTCATAATTAAATAATCTAAATATAAATAATAAATCATTTTAAATAATCAATTTGCACATTTATTAGACTTCAATGCTGATTTAATAAAACACTCTTTAAAAAATATCATAGCGTCAACAGCTTTTTCCGACAATCTATTTTTGATCATTGTAAGAATGTCACCGGACAATGAGAACAAACTCTCGGTTTCAACAGATGTAGGTTTAATTGTGTTTATGCCTTATACAATAGTTCCAATCTTTCTGTACGTTTTCCGGTAGTTTTACTGAAACTCCTAGTTTAATGTTGCTCCTGTTTTTTTTCTAGTATCTCGGGTATATTTTCGTGGATATTTTTTATTACTTGTTTCATTTGATTTATTCGTCAGGCGTTGTGTATTTCAGAACTACCCGTAACTTGGTTCAGCAAGTAATTATTCATTAAACTAGCAGACAGCGCTAGCTTCCTTCAATTATTTGAAAATAAAACTGATTATATAACAATTTCGAGAATCTTGTCTCGTTTCCCGAAAAGTCCCAGGAGTTCGAGGCAAGAGATGGCCCGAGACTCTGGCCCTATTAACGGATCTTATCATCTGCTATATGTATAGTGCAACTGATACACTTAAATCATATTAACACCAATTTATTATTTTGGGTAGTTGATATTTTCTGTATGTTATATTTGACTAATTCATATCAGTTTTCTTAACTCTTTTATTAGGTAATTGGTCAGTGAGACATTTATTTATGTCCAATGCACACGTGTAGGTTCGCAGATATATTATTTAATCGTGTTTCGCAAGGTAAAACTCATAAAATTTCTGACTACATTTTGAAGGCGTATTTAGGTAGTTCAAAATGTTCATTAGTAAATTGTAAACTACAAAAAATATGGATAATAAAAAACTTGTTGACATATTAACTCATTGTTATAGTTATAGTCACTGTGATTTGCATAGACCACCTAAAGCGATCCATTAAAAAAACAATCATATAGACTTATATAGGCTAAGTATATACTGAGATGGTTTGTTGTGAAAACATTTTGTAGTAAATAATTCAAAAATTTGTGGCGACGATATTTGATTGTTCACATTCATGCTGAATAACCAACTCGCCGTAAGGTTTTTATCAAAGAGAATCCAACTAGAGTGTAAACTTAGCGTGCATGACTTGTTGTGCCATCTCTTGGCTCCTAATGATGGAAATTAGTGTTTAAACCATCATCGTATTTAAGAACAATTTAGCCCAAATAAACGGTTTTAAAACTTAAGTAAATTTCCATAACAACAATGATTATTATTGTATGTCATTATGTTTAAAAAAAACCAATGAATAATAATTGTAATAAAATTTTAGAATGAAAAATATTCATAAAAAAGAAAATTTACTGCAATTACATTTTGTTAAGTATGAAAGTGTATTAATTTGATATAATAATTTTGTATGCTGTCAAAATTATAATTTTTGGTGCTTGCAACACAAAGTATTATAATATAATTTTACGTTGACGTTCAATTAGCGTATAACTTTCAGTCGTGAGGTATGAAATTCGCAAATGTAATAAACCCAAGTTTATATTTTCGAATGAACATAAATTTTTTAATATTCTCAATCCGCGAAAAACGATATCATATAAACTGAACATTAAGATCGGAGAATCTAAATAAAATGTTTTCAGAAAATGTATTTTGATCTTAAAAATGAACTTTTATTTAATTTTTGCTCATTGATTATATAAAAAGACTAATTTTAAAACGTCTCAATATTATTACATTATCTCTACCAAGATTATTATTATTTTATCAATAAAGAAAACGATATAGTTTAAAAACAGTTTATTGAGAAAGATAAATATAGCACCGTCTAGATAAATAATTGTTAGTTTAAATCATGTTTAGTGTATCACCAGTTTGTGTAATGTTAATCGGTTAATTTAATCGTCATAAATCATAGCGAGAACTTGATTTGGTCACTTTTTCTATTAAAAAAATATTTAAAATCGACCACCGACGATTGTTTTTTTTTATTTTATTTATTTTTAATTTGATTAATCAAAAGGTTAAATCAATTAATCAAACTGATATCATTTACTGCTACCACATTTATACTCGACATATATACAATATGTCAGAGTATATTATTAATTTTAGTCTAAAATTGTAACGCTATTCAAATTTTGAGACCACAAACAAAATTTTGGTATTGTGATTTAATATACAGTCACCTAGTCCATTTCCGCATGTCCGTTCTTCTATCTATCCGACATCAAGGTAACTCAAAAACCGAAAAGAAATAGCAGGATGAAATTTTAGTGACAGATTTTAGTCATAAAAATTGAGAAAAAAAGAAAACTTCAAAAACATTGTTTTTTTTTTTCAAACAACTTTTGGTTTTTTTCATCAACTGTTTACACTTGCTACATTTTCAGCTCAAATTAAGCTATTTAGCACATATATTTACAGATTATTGTTACATATGCATTTGCAATAAGTTCGCATTCGATTGGTTGATGACATGCCGCATGAATCAAGATATAAAATTAGTGGCAGATAAGCTTTATCTCAAATTTCTTAAATATTCCGAGATGAATTATCTTATACCAGATTGATTTATAAAATAATGTAATTTGATAATAATACATTATTTTAAAATTCATTTTAGGTAAGCCAAAACAAGTGTTCGCACGTTTCGAATTATATTTCATCATTTATGGATTTTCAACACAGATAATAATATTTTTGGTTTATTATTATGTAAGTTTTCCAGTTGAATAAATGATGTAATTTTATTGTTGTCACCTGTGAAAAGCTGTTGAAATCATTACTTGTGGTGCAATACTCTCATTCTTCAATTTGAGGAAATTGTTGATTAAAGACATATACTCACTGATCATAATATTTATGGATTATTATTATCCTAGATTTCCAATTTTATAAATGCTGTAATTTTATACTTTTATTTCATCCACTAATGTTTGCGTATCTATGGATACAATGTCTATTATAAAAAATACCGAGACAATTAAAAAGTTATTTATTTTTCCGTTTCAATTGAATTTAGCCGAGGGATATTCCTTTAGTTAGATTTTTCTCAAATAAAGTATGTTTTAATGCAAATACAGTTAAATTAATGACAATAGGTTTCCTCAACTTAACCATCATATGGCAAGATGGCTTTTCAATTGAAGAATACATTTGTCGTATAAACATTGGCGTAATCTTATATGTTTTTTACTCATTATAGTCACGTCACCTATCTTATATGTTTATTGATTTTAATTTTTTTTTTGTCGTAGAGACTTTGTGCCCTTTAAATAGCAATATTATTCTTGATTTAAATGTCGTATGGACGGGGAAAAAACGATTGGGTTTGCCTCTCTTAACTTTTGTTTGGATAGAAGATATTTTGATTGGTTCCATTTAAATACCAGTATTCCTTGCGATATTCTACGCACCGGACGAAACCGTTCTGGTTTGCCCATGCCAACTTTCGTGTGGAAAGATAAAATTTAGTTTATAAGGTGTCGTTTAGACTGGGGACTTTCGTTTGAGAAGATGATATTAATTCAATATATGCCAATAAGTAGTTTCCAGTATCTAATTTTGTTATAATTGGTCCTTTTGAATTTGATTGTACAACCTTCGTGAGCTTAACCAATCGATACATATATATATATATATATATATATATATATATATATATATATATATATATATATATATATATATATATATATATATATATATATATTTTCCTTCCAGTGATATATACGTAAGTGGGATCGAGATCGTGGTCTTGTTTTCCGTTTCATCACCCATAGCTTATATTATGTTGTTGAGGACTAACTAAAAACACGTTTGATGCTTGGCACAACGAAACACATATGAATGGCAAAGCCACCTTTATGAAGGAAGTAAACTATAAGCCGACCATGTAAGGCCAATGTAAATATTTTAAAAACCGTTGTGATCACTGATCGGAAAGTAAGACTACAATACTATCATCGAGAACGAAACATGGAGTATAATTCCACTATTCTTGATGTAGATTTAAACCAGAGTATACATATGTTGATTTGGTTACAAAATATTAAATTATAGTGATCTAAGTCTTTTATTTTGTTCTCTTTTTCAAAAAGTGTCCCATATTTTGTTCCGCTCCTCTATTATATGAAAAAATTTCAGTACTGCTCAGAAAAATGGAAATTCGAAAAATGAGAAACAAGGGGCTTGGCTATGTAAGAAAGCAGATATTGATAAAAAGTAAAAAGATCGGGTACAGCTCTATATTATGTGAAAAACACAAAATATAGAGCTTTACCCGAAAAATTTTTCCTCTCACTCTTGTAAATGAAATATTATAATAAGATGTGGAAAAAATTCAACAACGTGTTATTTGAAACAAGGACAAACAAGGTATATCTTCGAATAAACTGGAAGTGTCACGGATATTTGATCACATGTGCTAAACTGTTTTACGAAATATACGGCACCATTCAGTCTGTAGTTTTTGTCGAATTTCGAGGAAAAATTGGCAATTGGTTTTCTACCAATTCAATTATGTTATTTTTGTCACTCAAAATTATTGTTATTATTTGATAAAAATTACTTTTCCATTTAAAAATCGATTATGATATCAAAACATAATCTATCTATACGAAATATTATTAAAGATTACAATGTTTAATAAAGATTACAATAGGATAAACATGCCATTAAAACATATTTATGGGTATAATTATTACAGAGAGTTCTTAAACTATTAAACATTCATATTATTGAATTTTGTTTAAATTTTGTAGTAGAAGTGATATAGAATAGACTTCGTTGATGACGATACATGGGTATGATTTGTTGTGAATCTCAAAAATCAACTGAGTTGTGGTACGATACACGGCTTGTGTTGAGTATGTGCTCAATTTTCACTAAGTGTATCTGTCAAAGATTATGTTTGTGATTTGTAGATTACGCAATCATTTTTTTGAGTCTATTAAACTAGCAAGTTGGTTAAAATATTTAAAGGCTATAAAACACAAGAAAAATGTTATAAAATTATATATAAAGCTTTGCCACATCTTCGCATTCTGGTTACCATAATAGAATTGGCCCGATGGATATCTTTTTCCCTTATTCTGATTCTTTTATACCCCATACTTTTAGGAATGTGACTTTTTTAAATGAGTGTAATTAATTATTTTTGTTTGGTATGTTTTTTATTTTCTATGTTAATACAATAAACCGTATTGGTTCTACTATCTATTGCGGTTCTACTAAGTGTTGACAATTTAATGCTTCCTTACTAAGATCTATCGATATTAGTTGAAAATTTTTTTTCACTTTATTCATTTTGTAACAAATTATACATTCAATCACTTATCTTGTTAAGGCGAATCTGATGATATTGTAATTCCATCTAGCGATTTAAATGATGAAATATAATAAAGAAAACGACTAACTTACATAAGTAACCCCTAAATACAACCCTTTCCTTACAGTTGGATAATATAATTAGTCTTCCACCATTAAAAGCTGGTTAAGCCTCACGTTGGCCATCTGAGTAAATAATAAATAAATATACATATCCTACTGTAAGATCTTCTTGGTTAAAATTTTTACAAAAAAGTAATCTGGTAAACTGCCCAACAGTGAACCATGTCCCACAGTGAACCTTAAATATTTACCGTTAAACAATCCATCGTATTAATAAAACATGTTCAACAGTTGAAGAGCAATTATCTAAATCGTATATTGTCCATCAGTGGTAATCTGAACGGGCAGTCAAATAGTGTGTCTCTATAAAAATTATAAAATAAAAAACAGTTTCTATTTTAACCGTACGTAAAATAAATAATGCCTCATGTCCAACAATGAAGCATAAGCTAGAAGTACAGAGTGAATCGCTAGTTTGCATACTGCTGAGAACATGAGAGCAGCTTATTAAAGTTGTGGAGAAAATAAACTGCAAAATTATAGAGAATCCTTATCAAATTTAGAATGAGGTGACACTAGCGTTTAATGTGATGCAGAAACAATCGCCAATTCGAAAGAATTTCAGACTTTTATTTTATGATTTATCAAACTAATAATGTAAAAAATTTGCTTTTGTAGGCGGCTAATAATAGGCGGCTGTAATCACACCAGTTCAGTTATTACATAGCGTTTTAGTTATTATAATATAGTATATAATAAGATAGTAACAATAAAGCATATATTATTAGAGATCTCAAAAATTTGAACCCAAAATAAAAGCGCTGGTGTTGAATGGTTACGATTTTTTTAGCCATTCCAAACAGATTTGTTGCTTAAAGCAACAAAAATATGTATCTAATTATTATTAGAGCCTATATTCTTATAATATATGCGCTTATATTTTGGGATCATTGTTTAATTGAATACAGCCGCCTACAAAAGCAAATTTTTTACATTATTAGTTTGATAAATCATAAAACGCGTTAATGTTTCCGCTTGTGAACAATCGCTTCTTTCTGCTGCTGTGTTTTTCAACATTGATTCTCAATAAAATTCTCATTTCAAGATAACTGACAAGAAAAACATTCGATTGCTTCGGAATGAAATTTTGAAAATTTTTTACTAAGATAATAATTACTAAGATAATGCTCCTCCAAAATAAAATTATTAAATTTTTTTTTATTCAGTAATACTTCGAATTCAAAATGGAGCATTATGTACCATTCTTCTGCGACACTTCCTCGGATGTTATTCTATATAACTGGGTTATAAACATATTTGATAATAAGTGAATGCTACAATTAACATAAAATATTTATTAAAATGTAAATAATATCATTTAGTAGAAATAAATTAAAGCATATTTAATTTAATTGAACACTGACTGCTCGAGTAATGATTATTATATAGGGTGTTATATTTTAAATTAACACACTTTTACCTTGACTTTCTTAATTCTTAGAGATATACAGTTGATAATACACAAATGAAACAAAAAAGTAATGCGTAAGTGTCAACATATTTTATTTTATAAATGTTTAAACTAAAAACACTGAAACGTTAATGAAAACTAGTATTATGTATAGCCTAAGAGCCCACGACGGCCAGACTTTCGTTATTTTATAAAAGTTGAAAGTTTCTCTGTACATGTCTACTACTACTCCAGTCGATGGCATGATCGTCGTCAATATCGCCTTCTTCGTCAGTTTCTGAAGCAAGCTTATTTTTCTTTCAGAAACTGATTTATATATAAATATATATATATATATATATATATATATATATATATATATATATATATATATATATATATATATATATATATATATATATATATAAATCGCTATATATATAAATCGCAATAAGTAGCACGCTTTTGTAAATTTTCAATTATTGCATCGTTTATTGCTTGCAAGTTATAAGGTACTATTATAAAATTTAATATCTTTAGAAAATTTTTTCAAAATTTTTTCTTCTAGATGGTTCGCAGTAAACACAGAATTCATTTCAATAGAATTTTTTTTAAAGATGTTTTTCAATTCATCGGTGTACACTTCATGTAAATATACTACTAAATAACAGCGCCCTTTCTTAATTACATCTTCCTCGATGATGCCACTTAATTCATTAAAAGCTAATTGGTGATATTCTCGATGAAAATGCCAGTCACTTTTACTGGATGGTTTTTTAGAAGAGGATGATTTATTATTGAAATTAATTCTAAATTCTTTAGTATAATATGTTACTAGATACGAAGACCCTGTTCATGATATTTCATATATAGGTTAAAAGTAACGAATTAATAATATTAAAATTGAAAAGTACAACCCAAAATAAGTTGGTTTCAAAAAAAGTTCACTCAAATCGGTCAATATTTGGCCAAGATATTGGGAAAATTATTTTTTTTATTCTATTGACGTCACAAAAAAAAAAAAAAAATTAGTTTTGCTTAATAGGGCTCAATATTCATCCAATTTTGGCGAACAAAATATCTAATCCTACTAAATTTGGGTCGTTGTTTTCAAATTTTTGGTTATATTAAACAAAACTTTAATATGTTACCAGATACGAAGGCCATAGCATGATATTTCATATATAGGTTAAAAGTAGCGAAATAATAATATCAAAATTTCTAATCCTACTAAATTTGGGTCGTTGTTTTCAATTTTTTGGTTAAATTAAACAAAACTTTATGTTACCAGATACCAGATACGAAGGCCCTGTTCATTATATTTCATATATAGGTTAAAATTAGCGAATTAATAATATTAAAATTGAAAAGTACGACCTATAAAGTTCACTCAAATCGGTCAATATTTAACAAGATATTGGGAAAATTAATTTTTTTATTCTATTGACGTCATAAAAACAAACAAAAAAGTAATTTCCCCAAGGGGAAAGAATGCACTCGGCTAAACGCTGTATCTCACTCGCACCCGCTTGAACAGTTTTTACCTCGCGGTCGCACCTTCAGTGGACTTTCGATGTATCTGACAAGATGTAAAAACCATGAAAACTGTCCGGCTATTGAGGTAACATCTTTTTATAGGTCCCAAAGTAACATATATAAAATTTAGCTTTTATACTATAACGAAAGTATAATTATAATTTATTAAAGTTTAGGGGTGTCTGGCAGGGGGTAGCAACTGTCATAAGCGTCCGACAATGGATGACGAGATTTCTAAAGTTATCTCGAAGAAAATATAAAAAAATTGAGCTTTATATTCTAACAAATTTTAAGTACTATTTTTTACATATTTACTACCTGTAACCTGCCCAGGTAACCACAACCCAAACACTATAATCGCTGGTCGTTCTTACCTGTATAGCAGACATGTACAGAGAGAATTTCAACTTTTATAAAATAACGAATAACCTGGCCGTCTGGGGCTCTTGATCTAACACACAATAAAGTTTATGAGTGTGCGTTGTGCTTGCAATAATACTCAACTCATTGAATTTGACTGTTTAACTCACTGACCATTCTTAGATCAAACCGAACTTTCAATGTTAATTAGAACAGGAGATATTTAACTTTGAGTAGAGAAAATCTCATAGAGTTGAAAGTGAAATTGAATATCCGCGCTGTGCACTCTCCCATCTCATCAATTTGAGTGTTTAGTAGCTTAAATGCCACTGATGTCTTAGACCAAAACTTCATTAGAACTGGAGACATTGAGATACCAAACTATCACACATCGCGTTTTTGTAATTTGAGAAAGGCAAAAGATAGATGTTATCCAATCTTGGATGCTTCATCTGGACACAAATATCTTTCATTTAAAAAAAAAGTCAAACTGGCTGGTTAGAACGCCGAACAGAGGCGGAACAGCTTTCATCAATTTTAAAAAAATATAGAATGGTGAAATTTACGCAAAGTAGCAAGCGTTTTTTACAAAACAATGTTTCACAAAGTAATTTTCCAAACAATAGAAAATTTAATAATTTGACTTTTGTATATTACCCAAAATTAAATTCCTCTTTTCACTATATTCATGGTAAGCTTCAGAACTTTGAAAATTTTTGAAAACAAAAAGAAGATTAAAACAGTTTATTACATTTTCGGGTTGTAAGAAAATTCATCAATCCAGATTTTTTTATACACCACACAGAAAACATAGGAAATTCAAACAATTTCTATACTGTGTTGTGTGTATGTACATATTATTCTCAAATATTTGAAACATTTATTAGTTGCTTGGTTTTATAAATTTTAAGAAAATGAAAAGTTTTGTATTTTTATACTCTGACATTTATGTAATAGGTCAGAGTATATTCTTTTTAGTAAGTTTGTAGAGCTAGAAAACATAAAAAACCAAATTTTGTTGACATACTCATGACATAAGGATTGAGTGCGAATAGACAATTAGGTAATTAGGTCCAATGGATCCATAAGCGGACTTCAAAATCCTAAAAGATAAAAGAAAAATTGAAATACAAAAAATATCTGGTTTTTTTATAAAGAAAAGATTGTGGTAAATCTACCACAAATCTACCTAAACTAAAAGTTCATTTTCTTCAATTCTCCTTTTATTCAATATTAAATAAAAACTTAATTAAGCTAATTGCAGATTTAATACAGTTTAATTAGAGAATTTTAATTGTAAAATATTATACTCTAAAATAATGTTAATAAATATCTACATTCATTATTCCGATTTCTACAATTTTTTTCTTCTATTGAATAAATTGAAAAACAGATTTATATTTGTTTTAAAGAAACGTTTATTAAATTAACTATTAAGAATAAGAAATAAAATAAATACATTAAATAAAAATATTATTCCGGACAAAAAGTGTTATTGTCACATTCGAATCAGAATGGGATTGAGCATAAAAAATTTTTTTGGTTTAGACCTAAAACCCATTTAAAATTTTATGATTTACTAAATAGTTATCATCAGACTTTTGACCGGGATAATTTTATAGTTAAAAAAAACTAAAACATATATTAACCGTCAATTTCATATTTTTTAATTTTATTATTTCCAGAATTTCGTGAATCCTGCTGTTTTTTATGAGTGTAGCTCAAATTTTCATTATAACATCTTTGTTTGCATAACTGCAAGCATCATGCTATTGACATAGTTTTAACTATCAAATTATCTTCTTTCACTTTTAAAATTAGTCTCGGAAATAGCTCACTCTCATAGTTCACTACTAGAAACTTATTTTTCACGTAAGTAATGTTTGCATAAGTTTTCCATGAATTTCAGACTGTGGTTGTTTTGATGACATATTTTTGGATGATAGATTTAGTTTTTTTATAATTTTTATATAATTTAGGGTGCAAATTTTCTTCATTTTTCTTTTTGATGTTTTGATTCTGCCAAATTAATGTCTTTTTGAAATAGCTAGGCGTATTCCTTTTCAAAATTTTTTTGGGATTGTTTGTGATGGTTTTGTAGTTGCAATCCCATCGTTTTCAACCACTCATTCTAAAGTGTATCCACTCCATTAATGAAAGATAATATAGGGATATTTTCGAAACATCAACACTATTCATAACAGTCACCTTTGGAGTGAATGTTTTCCATAAATTAAAGAGTCCTTCAAATTTTATTTTTGCGGTCCATTCGCCTTCCGTGTTTTTAAATTCTTATAGAATCAGTGGATCTATCCTGTTTTCAATTTCGCTTAACACTTTATTATACATGCCTATATCTGTGGTATTTGAGTTTGTTTCTGTCACATTTATTGATTGCCAGTGGAAAATAATTTATTTAAATTACTTTCATCAAATGTGAATAACCTACAACCATGAAATGCATTACCCACAGTTTCTTTGGGAATGGCACCATACAATGATTTTTAAAATTTAAACAATAGCTACTCAGTTTAATTTGGCGGCATGCTTTTCTATCCTCCATTTTTAAACATTTTTTTCCATATAGTCTTTAAGGGGCGAAAAACGAAAATATCTATAGCTTGTTTCAAATGCGTTGAATTTGGTAAAAAGCACATAAAATTATCTGTTTTTTTGGGTGAAATTCTGATAGTTTTAGATTTATGTGCGATGAAGGTCAATCTACGAAATAAAGCATACGTGTTTTTATATTATTGTTTTAGAACCAAGGATTGAATACATTGGGTATATATTCATCAAAAGACGTCACTGGTCATCCAAACGGATTTTGTTTTTCCAAGACCTCAGTCCGGTGGATATTTAGCGTGAATAGTTGTTGATCTGCGTTTTTTGTACCTATAAATAACCATTGAAGCTGAGGTATTGCCAATAAAATGGAAAGGCATTATTTTCGTCATTATACACTTTAGATTATACTGTCTTTGCACCTTTTTTTGCAAACACTTGGTGTTCTTTTAGCGATAAATAATACATCGTCATCGCTATTAAAAATACGACTTCGATCACTTACATTGTCTATCTAATTATATTATGTTAAATCATCTCGTAATTGGCCACTGCCTTCTACCTTCTGCTTGGATACCAATCATCCTAGCTTGAGTTATTTTCTTAATTTTCTTGTGAACTCCGAATCGTCAAACTTTCGTGACGCAATATCTTGAAAAATCACTTAACCCATGAAAATCCTTATTTAAATTTAGTCTATGGATTAGATTTTTCCTCCAGTTTTGCAATAGATTTAATTCCTTGTACTTTAGTAACGAGAAACCCTTTTACGCTCATTTCGATCATCTTTTTTGTTAACAAACTTTTTTCCTCGGCACTAAACGCTGTTAGGGTACTTAACTTTTCCAAGCTTTAAAGTTATGCTTTAATCTGTCAATTAATGTTGTTTTGGTAAAAGCTTTGGATACATTATGAGTCTGCATTGACATTGTTTTTTTCATTTACCAAACTTTGAAAAATTATACACTTGAACCTTCGTCATGTAACACTCTATCTATTGGTGGAAACTACATGAAAATCCGTTCAGTAGTTTTTGTGTTTATTGCGAATAGACAGACCCGCCAGAGAACTTTGTTTTATGTGTGTAGAGATGAGCACTTTAAATTAAAAAACATGAAACAAACAAATAACTTTACTTTTAAGTTTACGTTAAAGAGTAGTTTTAAAACTGGTAATATTTTTCAAAATTTTGCGAGTACTTTTTTATAAAAACTTTATTTATTTATTATTTGTTTGTTTCAAAATGTGTGGCTTGTTTGAAATTGAACATTCTGTATATTATAGTTAACAATGTTAGTATTAATACTACTAATTAGAAATTGCGTTCAACTAGAAACCGTATCAATTCAACGACATTGCGCGTATGCATTTTTTTTTTCTTTTTATATTATTATGTTTTTATTTTTAATTACTTAAGATTTATTTTTAAACATCTCTACATACAGGATGATCTAAACAGTTGTGAATTTTGCTTTACTAATAAATAATTTTGTTGGTGATAATTTTTTTATTTGAAAAACGGAAATTCATTCAACCGATTGAAATAATCGGAATTGCAAAGTTAAAGAAAGTTTACTAAATTTATCTTTTGTTATGTTTAAAGTTTAATATTTACTATTAATGAATGATTCATTAATATTACAATTCTTTTTTTTTGTGTGTTTTAAACATTAGTCGCGTAACTGTACCATCTGAGGCCCGCTACAAATTCGTTAGATGTGGCCCTAATAAACATCGTCGAATTGTAATTTAATTTGTATAAATCACTGAAGTAGTTATCCAACTAATATTGTGTGGATATAAGTTAAATATCGAACAAATTTAATTTTCAAAGCATGGGTATTACAAATTGATAATAAAATAAGAATCTAATATCTTAATTAGTAAAATTTTTTTTTTGTTTCGTATAAGTATAAATTATATCATCAAAGTTTAAAATCGGACCATAGAACTTTCAATAGACAGAATAGCCAAACGTAACCTGTCATGCCTCATTGGGATCATTAACTTGTAGATTTCTTTTAATTTCAGTTTCGAAAATTGTCTTTCACTGGAAAGACTATTCCTTTTATTCAGGAAAGCTGTATGAAATAAAATGGTTATTATTTATAAATCAATAATTTCTTGAATACACGGAGACTTCTACTCCTATTTTATCTCTGAAGACCAAAAACTAAGAATTCACTTGTCAAATTATTTTGATATGTGTTTTCATTATATATTTCAATAAATTCTAGAGCTTCTTTTAATAGATCAGTATCGTTTAAATTTTGCCATGTGGTGGCAAAACACTAAAATGGGAAACAATTTCTTTCATTTGAAGGAAGCGCAATTGATTAATAGTTATGTTCAATACTTAACAATACAAAATATGTTCACTTGGAACAAACTTTCCGGATCCCCAAAGTTTGTAACATGACGTTGCAACATCCTCTGACGAGTTTTAGAAAATTCAGGATTGATGAACCACTTCATTGCCACTCTATTTGCGGTCTGTGTTAAATTTTCATATTTATGCCGATATCTTTCTAATTCTTCCAGAGAAATTTTCAAACTTTTTAAGATATTTGAAAAGTTGGTGCCTTAAGATTGAAGTGATTTAGAGGCTGCATCGATAATTTGTAGAATTTTGCAATTAAAAATCAATAACATAATGAAATTCTATTTCTCGATTTTCTTTTTAAGTGAAATAGCTAATTGACCTTAAAAACTATTTGGATATTAAATAGTTTTAAAATGGTCTCACTTATGTCTCAGATAAAAATTTAAGAGTAAAAGAAGTTTTTAGGACTATATAAGAAAATTTATTATGCTCATTTTGCATGCTCAACGTAATAAAACTTTAAGAAATCTTCATAAATGTAAATAATTTTTAAATTATTACTTGGAACCACAATAATAAATGAAGCAACGAATGATTGAGTACAAAAATTAATCCTTTGTATATCTTAATCTATATCTTAATCATTTATTTGAATTTGTATATGGTCTTTAGTTGTGTCTAACTTTAATTGCTTTTATGTGCTTATATATAATTTGAACAAAATTTTGTTAAAAATATTAGGTTATGATTAAGCTCGCGGCGTCTCGGTCCGAGGGTCAAGCCAGAGGCCATTTTTCCAGCCCTGTAATCATAGTTAAACCACTGTTAGCCACTGTTAGCCACTGTTAAACAATGTTAAACATTGCTATAGTTAGCCACTGTTAAACATTGAACGTTTATATAGCATTAAATATTAAGTTTTCTTCAACATGATGTAAAGGCTGCCATAAATTTGAATAAATTTCTGGTAGCATGAAATATTAAACTATTCATTTCCTACAGATTATTTCTTATACTATTGCACTTTGTTGGAAATTATCTAGATGTGGCAAAACAAACACGTATACTCGATCATACATAAAGTTTTATAAAATTTAATTATTCTGAAATTTTTTTTCGATTTTTATTATACTTTGATTTTTAAAAGCAGCCACATTTTTTGTACTGCGTGAGGTAACAGACAGAATCATATGATATAATACATTATGTCCAGAGAACCGTAAGTTTTTTATTTTTTGAAAAACCAACTTCGACAGTTTTTGGAAATTTTAATTTTTGATATGCAAAAATAATTTATTCACGATGAATTCGATTAGAGAATACGTCCATCTTAATAACAGAGAACATTCTCCTTAATAAAAACAAAAATATTTTATTAAAAAACATTTACATGAAACAAAAAACATGATTAGTTATCAAATTGTATAATGTAATAAACATTAAAACAACCTACAACGCTAAAACGAAAAAATAATGAGTAAAGTAAAGAAAATGGAAAATTATAAAAACGTTAAAATTGATTTTTCTTTACAAAATCTTGAAGGACTGTTACAATAAGTGGGTGGTAATTTTAATGATTTAGGACATAATCCAACTTTTTTGTGAAAGAACTTTCCATATATAACACAATTTTTCAAAACATTTTGGATACCTGAAATATTCCTTTATAAATTTGTGTATAGGTTAATTAATTATGTTTAGTTTTAGTTTATTGTTCCTCTTCAAAATTTCTGAAAGTGGGACTTTTTTTCGAAGCACGTAACATTTTCGATACGCCCATAAGTTAGTTTTAAATTGCCTGAAATTAGTTTTTTTTTTCGTAATTACCATTATTTCGGTAATCAAGATGCGTATTTATTAATGATATGCTATTGGGCATCGGAACTTCTGTTTGATTACTCTGAAACTGTCTCTTTTTTGATTCTCGACTTATTTGGTCAAATTTTTCTAGTTTATTTTGTAGTCTATTTGAATAGTAATAGCCGTCATTGAGGAACTAATCGAACATTCGGATATGTATGATTGATATAAATGAAACGAATGGTACATAAAATTTTTAAATAGTAAACAGTATTTATAATCAGACTTTGATATAAATTAATCAATATAATATTAATATTAAAAATGTATTAATTACGCTTATTATAAATAATAAAAATAATAATAAAATTATTTGAAGTATGTGTAGAATAATTAATATTGATAATAATAAGTGTATCATATTTATTTTATGATATTAAATTATATCTTAAGGGAAGGCTGTTCATAGTCGCTACAAAGGCCGTTTGCTTCTATTCAATACTTACAATATGAAGCTACGTGCCTGATAGCTTATATTATTATTCATAAATACACCGGAACTCAAATACACCAACGTTTTTGTGTTACTTAATTTTGATTAGACTAAGAGCTTTTCTTGTATCATGGTTTCATACAGTCCTTCTTCAAGAATTCAAAAAATTTTCAATCCGTAGGAGAAGCGTAAAACGGATATCGGATATATTTTTGTTTTACTACTACGCCCATAGTTGGTTGAAAGACTATAAAGCATGTAGCCTAACATACAGCAAAACGAATTTGTAGGGTTGACCATTAAGCAAAAAAGGATATTCATTAAGTCGTTTGACCACCTCTAACTCTGACAATTTCTGTAAAATTAATTGAATGGAAGAAAAGGGTAGCCGTAGTCTCTATGTTTAGAATGGACTTGTTTATCTTGTTTGGGACTACTTAATAAGTCTTGAAAGGGACTTCCCTTTCATGCCTGTCCCATTCATGACTCGGACATTTATTATACGTATGGTGATGATATTTGATTTTTATTGCATTGTAAATAAATAAGTAAAAAACTTGTTCCAATTGAAGGGCTGAATTGTTGCATTTAAAATGCCTATTAAGAAAAGAAATCGAGTTCCAGCTAAAAAAATAGAAGAAACTGTAAAGGAAGTAATTGAAAAAAATTCCAAATCCAACTTCATACAATATTAGGAAGTCTCACTTGGGTAGATTCGTGATCAAAGCTAAGGCATCAGAAGAAATCTTTCAGTATTATCCTAATATCGGAAGTAGTTGATTTTTTACTGTGGGATAGGAAAAAATGCAAACGGAATATGTGTTTTAGGTTGAAAACTGTTCGAGCGATTAGTGATTATTATCGGGAGCGATGGCATGTAAACAAAATATCAACAATTGATTGGTTAAAGAAGTTTTTGAAGCGACAAAGTTAGAAAGCTTGAAAGTTATTGTGACTCACATTTTTTAATAATTTAGAGGAGTGTTACAAAAAATTTAAATTTTCACCAAACATGATTTGGAACACCAATGAAATAGGCTGTTCTATAGTTGTCAATTCACCAAAAGTTATCGCTCAGGCAGAATTTAAACGCGTTGGCCAGATTATCTCAATAATTATAAAATTCAAGTAAATAATTGTATTTTTTGTTTTTCTAAAATATGAAGACAGATGAAAATTTTTATTTAGCACAAAAACTACAAATATACCCCCCTCCCTTCGAAAGAAACGACCGTGCTAAACTTGCTGCCGATTGACGAATTACTAATTTATTGGTAAGTTTCATTAATGAAATTAACTAAAAGTTTATTAAAACTTTAAAAAAATTATCAATATTGTTACTAATTATATGCATTTGCATATTTCGTTACAAAATGTTTTTCAAAATAACATAAAATATGAAAAAAAAATTTGTTAATTTTGATAAAATACGGCCATTTTTGTGCATATACTTAAGCGAAATTGTTTTCGTTTAAAATTGATCACATGAATGTAATAATAGTAAAAATATCTATTTTTTTAATTTTTTTTTTATTAAATATTAAAAACAAAAAACAATCTTACCATTGGCAAAACAAATATAAGGCTGTGAAATTTTTTTCCAATAGAATTTTTCTAAAATATCCGAATTTAAAAGTATAATCCACTATTCAAATTATTAAACGATTTTCTAGTAATCGTTAAATATTTAAACTGAACACTATTCACAGTAATCATTCTTTTAAAAATAGTATCACATATGCGCATGTGAAGAAGTGGCATATGCGATCACTTTTCAGGTTCGAACGCATTAGCCTTATCACTCTAGTTTTGTGGTTTTTTACTTTTTTTAATGATATTTTTGTATATAAACTTTAAAATGACCAAAGGTTTAAAATGGCCAAATTAAAAAAAAAAAAAAAAAACAAAATTGGGTTTTTTTAAAAATGTTTTCATAAGACATCGAAAAATAGAACATTTTCACCGATCATGAAGATAGAAAAATTTTTGCGATTATTATAAATAACAACATAAAAACGGCTTTTTACATTTTTCGAGATCATTTAGAAATAATGGTGAAAAATGTCCAGTAAGTTTTATATTTTTTCATTATCTACAACTTTTACATTTATTCTATTTCGATAGTGTATTTGGAACATAAAAAGGTAAGTTTTCGTGGGAAAAAAATTGTAAAAGATAAAAATAAAAAACTAAAAACTTGGTTATTTGAATTTTCACATAAATTTTGAGGTTATGCGAAAAAAGTGTAAATACAAAAACTGTAGATCTTTTTATTACCCACAACTTTGCGGTTTATCTTTTTTCCATAGGACTTGTAGTTTTGCCGGAAATTCATATAAACCGAATATTACCCTTAAACACCCCCCCTCTAGTTCCCGAACTTAGATCACCCGTAAAATATTTTTTCTTTCATTTTTACCATATAAACCGTTTCCAATTGGTTTCATTCTACTATAATTTTTTTTGTTTAAACAAGTTATCTACCCTGGTATATAAACGAATATATGAAAAACTACGATTATTTAAGTACTTGAGTATTGAACATGTGTGTATTTTGACATTTACTATTGTGACCTAATAGATGTCTAAATATAATGATTCATATTTTCATTATAATAAAAATGTTTGTTCCTTTTTTTAAAATATAATTTTTCTTTTTTTTTTTTATTATAAAAATAAAATAAATGGAGTATGATTTCATAAATTTTGAAATAACAAAAAGAAGTCTATGGGTAAGAATCAAGTGGGCATTATTTTATTTATGTGTTTCAAGGAGTGGTTTTGAGAGCAACAGTGTAATACATATTGTGTTGTTTTTATTTTATATAGGTACAAAAAGTACAAGTATCAAATAAATATTAATATACTTATATATATATAGATGTTTACAGAGAATTCTTTTAATTTTACAGGAAGAAACATAAATAATTCTTCTGAAAGATGTATTAATGTAGTATCAATGGTTTTAGAGTCAACAAACAATCTTTTATTGTATATTTTATAATCATTTTATTATATATTTTTATCAAATTTTTTAATCTCAAATTTGTATAAATAAAATGATTTGCCCCACGTATGTAAGTTCATCAGTTGAGACCACACTTCGACGGATTTTCTTTAAATATTTTACCCAAACAATACATTCATTTAAAAGTTTGAAAAGCTGAAATAATCGAACAAATAACTAGCTTTAACTAAGCTAATAAAAACATTAATTTTTTGGTTATACGTTCATTTAGTAATATCTTATTTTGATGTACACTCGAAATATTCGTAATAAAGGATCTGTAGATTCTATTCAGTTACTAAAAATAGCTAATATTTTAAAATAGCTTTATTTCATTTCTTAAAAAATGAAATTATAATTTTTTGCAATTTTTAATTCGAATTGTTAATTATCTAACAATAAGGTGAGGGCAAGCGTAGAAGACATATTAGCAATAACAATTATAACAAATATTAACCTAATATGTGTAATTTCATTAGAATATGTACCACGTAGTTCGATTCTAATGAATTTAGAACTTAATAGTTTTATGAAAGCCATCATTTTGCATAATTTAGTTGATAAACCAGTTGTATTTTTTTCAAATAAAAGAATAAACAAATATATTTTAAGTACACAGATGAACATCCCCATATTCAAAATCCATGATGATACTGCAAAGCAGTCAAAATATTATGCCATAGTAGTTATGGGATTCATTAAATCACTAAGCTTTAAAAATCAAGTAACGCGTGAGTTATGGCTTTCTTCGTAAATTGTAGTTTTGATCAAAAATGTTTGAAACTACGCCTGTGTGAATCGACTCACTGAATTTGGCTGATTTTTTTGTTGTTTTCGTAATTATTCAGACACGGTTTGAAAACACAGAAAATTTTTGAAAGGTCCACTCCAGAAGCCTAAACATGCATACATGCTCAATTCCTGGCCTAAGACATGAATGTAGATGGGCAAAATTTCAATGAAAATAAATTTGATATTCAAATACAAAATATGTTTTCTCAAAATACTTTCATTGAATACTTTGTTATTTTTCTATAAAACTTTTTTTAATTCATAAAAAAGAAAAAATGAACAGACAATCCAAACGAAGTAGAAGCGATACGCTTAAAAGCATCCTCGAAATACTGTGCAATTAGGAATGGAAGTGCAAAATGGATTGATGTGGATGTTATGGCATTGTGAAATCAACGGTCGAGTATGAGAAACATAAACAATACAGGAGCGCATGGCAATTCTGATGGAGTCCCTGGCGGGGTCAAGACTAGCATCTTATTATGGTCGAAACTACCATAAAACTAGAACACACTGATGGAAATGAGTATCAAGAGTGCGTTGTATACATGTCTTTAATGCCTTAAAAATACGTCCAAAAGCACAGAGGCTACTTATCAAGAATCATGATATGAAGCTATTTTGACTACAAATTGTACCAATCAATATTTATTTCCAAAATATTTTATGCATATCATCTTATGACTCTAGCACCTATATTTAGGTACCTCAATACATCCGCTTATTAACTAGCTATATCAAGATTACAATATTTTATTACATCGTTCAAAAATGGAAAAAATTTAAATAAAAAACTTTACTTAAATGGATGAGTAAGTCATCCCTATAACTAAACATAAGAAATATATCATATGACTTAACCTACAAAGAAAATATCCAGGATTACATCGGAATTAGGTACATTCGACTTCGAGTGGCATGGGAATGTTTCCCGAAGAGCAACGTTCGTGGGTTGACGCCCAGTTCGTTGATTTCCTGAAAAGGATTATAACGAGAAGATTGGTAAAAGTATTTTGAGGCTGTTAGAATAAAGTTGTGAATGGTTGGGTGCCCAGTTTGCGGTGCAGAACTTCCGACGATAATCTTATGGATTTTTAAGAATTATCGAATACAACGGTTCTTTGATAATAACGATGCTGCGCGACTAAAGAACACTTTAAAGCTAAACGTCTCTTTTGTTCAAGGCAAATGTGTGGTGTTACATTAAGAAGCTGAGATTTTACTACAGAGGAAGCAGTTTGATTATTTCTATAATTGGCGATTTCTTTTTTACATTTCATAACGAAAAACCAAAGATAATTTCCACACATCAGAAAATATTTTTGCTTGTTTTTTAATATAAGTTCACGCATAACTTTTTTCAAAGTATTTCATTTCTATACTTATTTTTTTTATCGGAAAGAATATATTTTAGGGATTGTCAAACTTGAATATGAAATTGCATTTCTTAGAGGTAATTTCGAAAACTAATTTTTAATTCGATTGGGGCTATATGATTGTCTAATATAGAGTAGGTGATATGAAAGTTGTGAAATAATATTTATAAATAATCAAGCGATTCCATCACCATTTAATGGACTAATTACGAATTCATAAAGTTACGCTGAATCCCTAAAATCATAACGAAATAATACCGAATTATCAATTACTTTTAACAATCATTGAAGCTTTTTGCTTCCAGCAAATAAAACCATTTACAAGAAAAAATGTATTTATATTTTTACATAATTTCGTTCTCTTTATGTAACTACATAAAAAATTATCCTGTACAAAAAAGTTTTTGTTGTCGTAATAAAAAGCCGCTCCTTAGTTCAAAATATTGTGAAATGGTGTATAGTTATTATAAACTATCTATTTCATATAATGTTTTAGAAATTATGAAAGAAAAGCATAAACATTTGTTATTACACTTTTTATTCTTCGAGTTTCAGATACCAGGTAGAAAGTTGTAGGTTTTTTTTTTATTATTAGCTCTGAAAAAAGTTAATAGTCCGGAAATTGTGTAGCACAAATAGGAAATTAACATTCGTATTTTAGAAAATATAATTATTTTTCAATTGTGTCTTGCCATTTGTATACCAAAGGTGTTATACAAGTTACTATCAAACAGCTCAAAAACTGAAAAGGAATTGTGGTTGCTGTTTTGAAAATTATAATAATAATACATAAAGTTATAAATAGTAATATTTTTTGAGTGTACACTCTAAAAACGGGAAGGCATATGTCTGGCTATTGGTCTAAGGCTTCTTTAGCGATCCGTTTTTTTTTTTCAACAGTTCTACAACAATTAGTTTTAGAGACGATTGCTGAAATCGAACCTGCAACCTTTCAACCTTTGCTTGCATTGCACACCTGGCCTATCATGGCCGGTTTGAATGTAAGTAAATATAACAATCCTTCTAAATTAATAGTGCCAGATTTTGATTATGAAATAGTTGATCATTTTCAGCCTTCAATAAAATTTGACGTAAATCTACTATTTCAGTGATACTCTAAGCCACAGAAACCTGTTCATATTGACTGCATGATTGATCATATTAGAAACTGCTTTGGAATAGAAATAATCTTAATGAATCGGAATTCTTGCTAAACACACAAATTTGTGTATGTAGTCAATTATGCTTTTAAGTATATATTGGTTGTCATGGATGACAAAAAATTTATTTATTTTTCAAATTTTTAAATGTAAATTTAATGTAATATATCCATAGGTAATACACTCAAAAAAATTTTCTAACAATATATCGCCCCGTTGATATGTTCCGGCAGTTGATATGTTGAGCAGTTTTTGTTAGAAGAAATTGCCAAATATTTCAACATAAACTGCTATGACTGTTTCAAAATATTTAGTTGATTTATCCCAGGTTGCACCGTTATTTATTTACTAAATTTTTACCCATTTTTTTAAACGTGGCTCATTCACCTGAGTTAATATTCCATAAAATTACCGTAAAAAATTTAAAATTTTTTAACTTTGAGCTTTTTGAATTCCCTCAATGCATCTTTAAATAGTTCTATATATATATAGTGGTACTAAAATAATAGAACATCATTGTATAATGAGTGTAATTCTAAGCATTTATTCTGATTTTCTCTCGTAATTTCGAAAACATTGTATATAATAGATAGCTTCTAATAAATATACGCCATTTTATAATATTATGCTGATTATGACAGGTGACCAATGTTTGTTGTGTATGTGAGAAGAGCGGAAAATATAAAAAGTGGTTTTTGTTAATAAGCTTGAATAAATATGATTTATTTCAGTTCATAAGAAAATAAATTTAATCAGATGAATATTAATCATTTAGTTACAGAATATATATATATATATATATATATATATATATATATATGTATATACATAATATATGTATATATATAATAAATGTTTGTAATAATGTATAACAATAGGTTTATAATAATTAAATTTAAATCAATGACAACAATATTATTTTAACGTTTCATTTTTTATATAAGCCAAAATAAAATGGCAAGCGAGATTTCATATTCGGAATGTCTTGATGCGTGAAAATTGAATGAAAACATACGAAAACGGATAATCTAACTTATTATAACTTAAACAAGTAATGATGGCAACAACTAAAAATGCTAATTGTTTTAATACTAACATAGCCTAAGCAAACATCCACCGTGAAGGTAGGCCGAACACAGTTCCAGAATATAAACCATATGGATCAATCGTGTTTATTAAATAAAGGATTATTCCAGAATTTCATATTTTAGTACCAAAACAGTATCGAAATAATATTATTTTTATATGCGAGAGACAACTTCACGCTCAAACGATAAAAAATGTGGGGTCAGTCCTTCATTTTTTTACCGGAGATTTATGGTCAAAAAATATATGAACTTCATTATAATAGTACACGTTTTAATTAATTTGAAGAGCCATTCCCATTATTTACTCATAGAGACACAAACGAAGAATGTTTTTCCAGGAATTTAATTTAATCCGACCTAAAATATGAAGAGGGAGTGAAATAAATATGACGTATCTCTCTCCACACTCCAGTAAACATGAAGATTATATGTAAAATAAGAACTCAATTTTGCATTTTTACGATTATTTAAGATTTAATATTCATTAAGCACAAGTGTAACCTTGGGGCGTTACAATAGGCTATAGTTTTAAATTAACATACAAAGTATCCCTCAATGTACTGCTTCCTGTGACGTTTGTGGTGGGATACTACACATTCTAATTCATAAAGACACATAAGAATGGTATTCTTCGAGAACGCGTATCCAATTTGATTTATAACAAATATGGCGTGGGATCGAAATATATCCCCCCGAGACACAGTTAATATATAAGGCATTTGTTGATATCGATTTAAACCGACTATTTTCTGAAATCAAAAATGAAAAATATTTCAATTTTTTGTTTTCACACACAACCACGAGTGTAGTTGTGAGCTGTGTGCTATATCCAATGTTGTTTCGAGCGGTCATTGGTCACGAGTTAAGTATTTATTAAATTAAATTAATTTAAAAGTCTTTTTTACTTTATATTGCATTTTTTCAGTCCACTTTATTCTTTTCGGCAAATTTTTGTTTTTTACTTTTAAGTATTATGTTACCAATAAAACTAACAGTGTTTCTGAAGTGATATACAATCACCAAAAATTTGTTTTAGCCGACCTACCCCTTCAGGTTAGAATTTTGGTCTAATTGTTTAGAGTATAATTTGAAAGTATTTTCTGTAAAATTAAAAAGAATTTCAAATAAATAAATTTATAAATGACAGAGTTTGAAATTAACAACATGAAAAAAATATACCGGGTATTGATAAAAGTACTGGCTTTTTTGGAGTGTGTTAAAAACGACACCATTTCTACGATCTAAACAAAAACATGTTCAATAATAATATATTAAATATGTTTTGATAATTTTCAGAAACATTTTTCTGCAGTTTAAATTTTATGAGAAAACTGGAAATTTATCCAATTCATAACAATATAATATAATCGGGAAAATGTTATTAACGGATTAACTATTTTAGAGATTGGAGACGGATTTTTCAAACATATTTGCATTCTTAGATGTTTTCTAGCAGTTTCATATCACATTTACAAAAGAAAAATCCTGAAAAATTTTTTTAATTTATAAATATCAAGGCTAACCCTCCTTTCAATTGATATGACAAGAGAGTGTTTTTATTATTAAAATTATTATTAAAATAATAATTCAATTTCAGTAAAAACCTATATTTCTTAGAATTAGTTGAGTAGTCCTAAAAATTATCCTCTGGAAACAAAAAAAAAATTGGGACATAAAAAACTTCAAACGTTATTTTCGTCCCTTTATGGGTAGAACGTCAGTTAATTTGCAGTTTGGGCTGTATCCAATTTGTGGTCGATATATCAAAATTTGAACTACCTGTTTGAATCACAATACGGCATGAACCTAACCATTCCAATTGTTAATTTGAAATTTTGTTAAATTTTTTGAATTATACAATTGGATTTGCAACTTATTTTTAGGGAGAATTTGTATAATATCCTTACGTATGAGGAGTTGTTTATACGTTTTTCTGGGTAATTTTTGCAATTTTTTTTTTATATGGACCTTTCTCAAACTTTATGTAATATAAAAAACAAAAAAATTAGCCAAATCGGTGTAATTAGTACTTTGTACTAGCTTTTAACTAGTTTTGTAGCAACACGTATATTCATTTTTATTTGTATATAATTATTTTTTGTGGGAATTTGCATAAAACCCGTTTTTAATCAGCGTCTGTATCACGAAATAAATAACTATGCTAAATTTCAACTCAATCGGGAGTATAGTTTTAATGATCTCGCGATGAGTGGTATTTAGCTTATTAAATATAAATTATATAGATACTGATAGATATTTTTCACACTTTATCCTATTTTAAAGGGGTGTTGTATAGTAAAAACCAAATTTGCATTCAATTAAATAGTTTAGCATCGATTGCGAAAAGTTGCATCTAGGAGCTAACATACAAAAAAAATATTTTTGGAATTTTATCCAGAATGGAAACAAGCAATATGAAAAAGACAGTAGTAACATTAAAACGTTCAACCATTCTCAAAAACTCTGTTATAACAAATTGCATGCATCCCGAATTTTTGTATTCTACTTCAGTGGCGTGTTTATGCATTGTATGCACAAAACTCTATTATAACCCAATATGACTCAGTATTAAGGAAAACATCTAGCCTGACAAGAATATCCAGAGGAAGACATTCAATTTTACGATAAATTTAGAGAAATTCTTCAAACGACTAAAATTACTTTAAATTTTGTTTTGGAATTCATTAATTCCGAATTATTTCGTTATTCATAAACCACTTCATCACTCGGGATAAGTATACTTACTTATTCCTGAACTTTACAGTGTATTTTTATTTAAAATTGGAAATGTTTTTCACATAATATCATATTTTGCGTCAATATCTTGACAACTTCATTACCTAGGATGTGCAAATTTAAAATTTATAACCCTAAAAATTGTGCATTTTATGACACATACTATAACAATATAGAATCATGCCTTCGAACTTATGAAATACTAATAAAAATGAACGAAGATAATCTTAAAATGCTATCGCCGAAAACCCTACAAATGAGATAACGTCGAACGCTTCTACAAATTAAAACAAATAAGTGAAATAGGGAATTAAATCGAAGTAGCAGAAGTTACCAAGGCAACGAGAACATTTAACAAGATCATCGTACAGCAGGCACTAAGTTTATTTTAACGAAAACTCAAAATTAATTGCAAGTTAGTTCGTTAAATTGCATAAAAATAGCATAAATAATGAGTTATTATTTAATTTTTTGTAAATGTATTTGTAATACCATATGCTACATATACTTTTGATTAAAACATAAAAACATTAAATAAATGATTCATTTTTAACGCTATTATTAATTAATTAAACGAACTAACTTTACTTTACTTTCAAGTTTTTCGTTAAAATATACTCTTTAAGAGTGGAATGTATTTTTTAAAATCGGATAACATCAAACTGTAGAAGTTTTTCGTGAGTGTCTAATTAAAAAAACATCGAACTGCTCAGAAACTTTTTATTTCTCAATTGAAATTCGAGTTTACTCAATTGGAGTTTATGAAAGAGATCTTCTCTGAAATTTTTAATCATTATAATCAATAAATTCTTGTACAAGTTATAGGAATTTAAGAAATCGTCATATTTTATAAGATTTTTTTACTGCTAAGGACTCAGGAACCAATTTTAATTTTACGCACATCATTTATTAGGCTTTTTGAATATCTCTAAATTTTTCTTTTAAAAGGTTAGTTCAACTGATCGAAAAAAAACTTTTGTTCATAACTTTAACCGGCTGCCGTTTTGTTATTTCCGAAAATCATGCCGAATTTTTTTGTGTTGCCAGCTGTACTATAGTAAAGTTTGGTATCCGTTTGTAGTTAGGATTTAAGTCATAAAAATCTTTATTGGAATTATATTGAAGTTCAAAATTTATAACATAGGTATGTAACAATATTCAAATACTTTGCCATCTAGGATAAATTATGAGAAATTTCTTTTTATTACTTATGTGGTAGGACCACAATTTTTTGTATTTTTTAAAGAAAGAAGTTTTTTTTTGGATAAATTTTTTATATATGTATTTTTAAAAATAATCAATCAGCTTTTACGAAAATTATGATTGTGGTAGTTCCTCAAAATAGGTATTTGTGTGTGCAAGTCATTCTCATTTGATGTAAGCCGTTTCCCACTGAATCATTTTTTTACATTTAAAAATAGAAGTCACTCAAGGCCAGATCTGATGAATACGGTCGATGGTATATCAATTCAAACTTCAATTGCTCAAATTTAGCCATTGAAATTGCGCAAGTATATAGTGCATTAGACTAGAGAAGGGTAACATTTTTCTTCAAAGGAGGATGATTTTCCTTTCTTTACTTATTAAACTAACAATAGCATTAACCTTACAATGACACATAATACTGTCCAGTTACAGTCTGTCTATTTTCAAAATAACCATTGAAAATTTATACCACGTGCATTCCATAATACAGCAGTTATCACCTTTCCAGCTGATTTCACCATCTTCGCCTTCTTTAGAACCTGTTGGTTTTAAAAGTGTAATGTTGTTATACCTATCCATGTTTCATCTATAGTTAAAAATCTAGGCAGAAACTCATTTGAGTTGCGACCCATGCTTTGCAAAGAACCTTAATAGAGACTACGTATAGTATATAATAATAATATATATTATATAATAAGTAGTAAGATAGTGTAAAGATTGACTTTTCTCACAGTTTTGTACAGCGTTGCATAAAAAATGACATTAGAAAGGACAGGTTTTTAGGCATCAAATATTATTTTAACTCAATTACCAAATCTTAGAAAATAACTTTAATGGTAAGGAATTGAATTGCATTTTGTAATATTAAATGTGAAGCATTAGTTTAAATATAATATTTTATTTAAAAATCAAATTGGTTTAAAGTTATAAATTTACAACTCCAGTTTATCTCATTTAAATGACTCATACATCTGGATATATATCGTAAACGTATTCGTACATCACGATAAATTCTATGTTCATTACTGACAATGCTTTTTATCTTTAAAATGTCTAGCGTACCCAGCCAGTCTCCGTTTTGATGAAAATCTTCTATACAAAGAAAATCTGAAATTAAAGTTCTGAATACCGTTTCTTAACAACCATTGCTTTTTAAAAGTACTATCATAACGTTCCGAATTAAATGGAATGAATAAAAAGAGTAAAATCAATAGCGCCACACATTTTTTCTTTAAATACTTTTGTTTACAGAGAAAAACTTTGTTACTTTTTATTTTGCTATTTTCTACTAATCTACTTGTTTCTAATTATTCCGTTTTCCTATACTTCTTTTTCGCAATAATTATAGTAACAGGTTTTAATTCTAAAGTGGTTCTTCTAAAGAGAGAAGTTACGTTTAATATTTTTTATAAAAAATATTAAAAAATTTAATGTAAAATTTAATATAAAATTTTAATTGTGATGATACTGATTTAAAATTTCTTTGTCGAATACAGAATAATTTGGATTATTTTCATATTTATCCACTTTAAATTAAGCATATAATAATTCAAAAAATGACAACCAATGAGGTGAATATAAAAAAAAGTGTAGTATTTCTATATAAAAAAATCATAGACGGCATTATTTGAGTTGATTATATTGATTTACTATGAATGAAAAGTGTATTGTCGTATGTTAAACTTTAGTTAGTAAACCGGCTTTATTAAAAATTTAATAACTTGTCTCTTGATTTTAAGTTAATACTGAACTTTCAGTTAGTTTAATGTAGTTATCATATTGGCAGGTTAAATAATTTACTATAATTGCAAAACAAGTAACGGCAAAAATTAAATAATTATTTTTCAAATAAAAATAAAATAAACAATTTGAATAAATAGCTTTTTAATTAAATAACAAAAATAAATATTACATAATGTGTTTGTGTGCATATCTAGTTGACTACATTTGATAATTTATAATCCTTACTAATATACATGCGAATGTGATTTTGTTTGTTCTACATCACGTGAAAACTATTTAACCGATTTTAAAAATTCTTTCATCAATAGAAAGGTATATTATTTTTAGACTTATTGACTACGACATTATTTTGCGGCAGGTTGAAACAAACACAGGAAAAAATAATAAACTCACAGCTACTGAATAGTATTCAATTGTGAAGGTTAAGATATTAAAATAAGATAAAAATATTTACGTATTTTAGTCAAAAAAATATGCTCAAGGTCCGATATGATCGTAGATAATGGCCGAAAATAGTAGAAAAAATTTTAGGGAAGTGTGGTCATTCAATAGGTGCGAGTTATTGTTTTTTATATATTGCTAATGACTCAAACCAATTCCATCTTACACTCTTTCTTGCCAATTGTAAAAAAATACAATTGTATAAAGTATCCAATCCTTTCTTCGGTTTATGTCCCGTTTCTATATGACCTAAGGTATTCACTTATACTTTTTTCAAAATCTCTCCCTGCCTGGCCAATATACGAGCATTAGTATTCGTAGAATGACTTGTATACTCCCGATTTATTTATGTCATCCAACTTGTTTTTATTGTTCATGAGTATGCCTCCAAGACTTACTGGTGGTTTAAACGCTGATTTGATGTTTTGTTTATTCAAAATGTTGCTGATGATTTAAGAAACACAACCATAACATGTTATACCGTATAATGGTCCTATTGTGATATTGTTTCCCACATAAATCGCATTTAATGCCAATATTTGTTGTTTTTTGTCACCAGTTTTGTTATTGAATCAACGTTATAACCATTATTGGAAGCAATCCACTGTATTACTCCGATCTCTTTTTCTCTATTTTTGCCCGATAGGGGCAAGTTTGATACTCTGTGTAACTCTGTGCTGGTTCCAAGGATAAAGAGAGTCGCTTGGGATAGTGTAAATGGTGAACCCATTCCCAAACCACTTGTCTGCTTGCATGTTTTATTTTGAAAATCAAAATAATTTTGATTAAAAATAGTTCTTAGTCTAATGATTATTTCATAATTTATAACGGGATTGATGGACATTTTGTCCAACATCTCTGAAGCCATCAAATATTCTTCTTCAAGCCGTCAAGAATCGTTTGTCTATTATTTTAGAATAAGGAGTACATTGTCAGACCATATTATTCATTGTTTACTCCGAAAACAACAGTTTAAATTCAGTCCTGAAAAATTATCACTTTATAGAGTGAACGATTTAAGTCGTAGTGGCGAAACTGATATCATTGAATTCTGAGTTTTGGGTTACTATCTAATCTAAAATAAATAGCCACTTACTTTTCCGATTCTTACTACTTTCCAAATTCAATTTTTATTAAATATTTTTCAGAAGCTTTTTTATCGTTGAAAGCAATTTATTCATTATGCTCAATAGTAATGCGCGAGGTTATTCAAATGAATTTGATTTAAGCTTTAAATTTGTTAATATTATAAAACTAATAATTTAAGAGCTGTATTTACTTTAAGTTATTAATTTATTCCAATAATCGTTCGTAATATAAATGGAATGGAATAAGGAATAGTGACAGTAGATTATCACTCGAAGAGAAGATAATAATCAGTGAATTTGAATGTTATAATCTTCAAGTTCCAACTTAATTCCTCTGTATTCCATGACTTAATTCAGAAGAGTTTTGAAAGCTACATTATGATGCATAATATTTCTTTCTTAAGAGCAGCTTCTATTGATTTAATCTATTTTGTTTCCTAGTTCCAAAATTTGTTCGATAAAATGATTAAATTAAATTCTGTGTAATCTGTTATCACTCTAAAATGAGAAACATAACTCATCAGTTTTTACTATGAGTCTAATCGAAGAATGAAATAAATAAAAAACATTAATGTTTTAAATTAGTACCTCATTTATATATTATTTTATTTTTTTAATTAAAGCGTATATTTTGGATGTCATTACACTTGGAATTTTATGAAAGGGTGTCACTTTAGTATTTCAATTTATATATTGAATGAACTACCATGCAAAATGTCATTAGGTCTTCAATATTTCTATTGCAATATTTGATTCTCCAAATAATTCTTATGGAATTGTGCAGCTTTATTATTTAAAAATCAGTCGTGTAAACCCAAGTGCCAGAAACTGGACTAAAAACAGTAGTATAAATGCATTGTATTAATGCATTCATTGAATTGTCATTTATTTGTTATTAAAATATAATTTTTTCTGATATACATTTTTACGTGTTAGTTAAAATTTTACAATAACTAATTTTTCGTATCACTGTAATATTAATACTATATAATATAAAAAGTGTACACGATTGCAGCTTTTATTTAAAGTAAATTAATTTTTATTGATATATTTTTGTTAATGAATTTGTTATGTATATAGATTGATAGTAGATTTATGTAGGATATTAGTTGCACTGGTAGCGCTCCTGATCAAGTTTGTGGCCTACATTGTGCTATTACACGAAATCCTTGTAACTTTGGTTTGTTACAAGATATTCTCATGAAATTCGATATATGTTAGTTACTAGTTTGGTATGTTTTAGCATTACCTCAAGACTTCTACGTTAAGTTGTTACCATGATTACTAAGACGTTACGCCTCAAAATTATACTGCACCTCCTACGTTGATAAAATGTTGATATTTGATAGGATGATATATATGTATAAGTAAAGGGGATATTCGAAAAACTATAACTGTTTTTAAGTTTTACTGCCGCTCGTTCTAAAGGGGCTAAAATTATAAAGTGGATGGTGTATGAAAAGAACACTTGCCGTCTATGTAGAACGTTGCAAATTGTCCGAATAACTCATAACTTCAAAGTAAATAATAATATCGAGAAACTATGTAAACTTTTTTAAATTTTGTTTTATTCTGTATTTTAATAGGATAGTTTTGTATTTAGTAAGTTTGAGAATATTTTTATATTTTATTTTATTTATTTTTTTATGTGAAACATTTAAGGCACATCTGGATAGTTGAAACGCAGAATATGTGACGCTATAAATTCACTACGAAATATTTAAATCTAAAATATAATGTGTGTTGTGAGATTTTAGGTTGAAGACCATCCATTTCTCAATTGCAAGTGAACGAGTTCATGGGACGAAGGTTTTGGCCAAAGGTTAGATCTCAGGTCTAGGTTAGTTTCCTTGCGAGTGAAGCGAGGATTGAAGTTGGTGCCAGATGAGAGATTGAAATATCTATATCCAGTCGACATAGCATAGCAAAATATTCAAAAATGAATTTCAATATGCTCAAAATTAGGTGCTTTTTAGGTACTATTTAGATGCTGCAGCGCTGAAATTATTATTTAAAAAAATTTCGTCATATGATGAACTGCTGCATAAATATCAAGCCAGATTTTGTGAAAAATACCTGTAAGAATGTAGCGTTAGTACTAAAATTAGCTGCTTTTTATGTTTTTAATATTGTGGATGCATCAAACCAATGCAATAAATATATACATGCAATATAAAACCAAAAAATGGATGCGTGTACTTATGTACGCATGTCAGAATTATACTTCTTTGGTATCATTAAAAATCAATTTTTAATTACATGCAAACAATAAAAAAATAAAAGGACTGGAGAAGGATAGCCAACATAGCCAATAAATTTCAGTTTAAATTTTAAAAATTAAATAAATATAATAAATATATATTTTCTTATATTAAGTGTAACATAAATCATAACAACAGATATTGCAACAAATAATAAGTAGCACGAAAATTATCCATGAAACAATCAGACTATTATTTCATGACCTGTAAAGCACCAAACCAACAATATATGATTAATATTGCATGCTTTTTAAATGCTTTCACTATATCATTATGAGATAAAAGAAGCACATTGAATTTCTATGAAATCATCAATCATTTAACGCATGGCCCCGTAAAGTGACAAGCTACTTGAAATTTAATCTTCTTCTTGTAAAAAATTAGTAAACCATTTTTCTCCATACACATTATTGATGATAAGGATTAGGCGTACTTTCACTACATCTATAAATTAGTAGAGTACTATTATTATATATTAGACTCGCTTGTACAGATAAGACATCATCTTTCGGTTTTCTCGTGAAATATATACTTCAGTATTGTTGGTTTTGGTATTATTGGTGGTTCAGGATTATTATCTGTCATAATTTGATTTGCAAGATTTACTCGAACTATAGCAAAGCTTTTCTGTAATTTTTAAGCCAGTTCTTTACTAGCGATACCACGAACTTCGTCGTTTTGAGAAAGCTTGTCAATTTTTGCTTGAAGAAATAAGGGGATTAATTATTTTTTGCTGCAACATTATTGAAGCACCTAAAATGCAATTTAATATAGTGTATAAGCCATATTTTTAAACCTATTCTTACCGATGACATCAAACTAGCAGGACTATTTTTCGGCAGTGGTTTCATTTTACACGGATGTTTTCGGTTACTTTTATTGAAAAATCTAAACCGCTTCTAATTTTAGTACTTACGTTATATTTTTACCGGTATTTTGTCACAAACTCTGTTAGTTTGATATCTAGGTAACAATATGATGAAATTTTCAATTTGAAATCCTAATTTAATATTACCTAATTTAATAGCACTGAAATTTGAGCATTTATTGAAATATAATTTAGCTATCCACCTTCTTATCTTATATATAAGGTTTTTGTACCTCTGCGGTTATAAAGCGGTGAGTGTCAGCTTGTAATAAATATAATAAAATAAACGCAATCTGTATTTTGTGTAATATATAGGATCAATTGATATGTTTTTAATAGTAGAAACAAATGTTCCAATAAATAAATTTTAATGACTTTATAATATTATATATATTTTTTTATATAATTTAATATATTTATTACTAAAATTAATTTTAAAAAAAATGCATGTATTTAAAAATAATTTTAATTTACTTGCTTATTAAGGCTCTGGATTTAATATTTGGTATTATATATTTACTAATATATTGTATTATATATGGCTTATATAAGGTATTGAAAATTAAAAAAAATAAAATAAAATAAAAGGCGTAACATTTTACGGTATATGGGAAAATTAATTTTTTGGTCAAACGGGAAAATACTATATTATGTGAATTCATATAAAATTAACAAACAAAAAAAAAAAAACAATCAAAATTTTTCTGATACATTAAAATTGGAAGCATAATTTGCCCGTTGCATGAATTTTTTCATGGATATTTGGTATTCTAAATTTTATTCTCAGATATTTCGAACCACTTGTATTTCATATAAAAAACTACAAAATGATTGACACTTCACTTCAATTACCTAAGGTTTAAGTTTTCATTCTTCAAAACCATGAATGAAATGTAAAGAATATGGATATACAATACTGCGTACATACACTTACATACAATTTGCCATCTACCTACAGCACTTTATATACAGTTCAAAACTCTCCTAAAATTTTTGGCCCGTACATTTACACAATATCCCCTAAGCTTGCTTTACTCGCAATATTGTATCGGTCCTAAATCAACTAATACGAAAACATCAAGAGAAATATTTCCTTTACGAAAGTAGAATGATCAAACTAAAATACATCTGAATTTCCCTTTTTTGTTAATTGTTTCTGAACAAAACCAAATTTATTCATTTAACATACATCATTAAATCCTAAGTTTTGGTTTTAAAATTAAAAATTCTATAGAAAAAACAATTTTTGCAACAAATAAACAAAACTTGCAAACAAGCAAACTTTGCAGATAATTTTTTAAACAAACACACGAACATAAGATACATAGCAAACAATTATTGTTTCTTTTTTTATCCTCATTGGGAAGTTCGTCTTGTGGATTTTGCAGATCGCACATAGACCAATTGTTTTCAAATTAATAACAAAAATGGAATATAATTTAAATTTTGCACACTTGGAATTTATAAATTGCAATTTGTAAAGATTTTAGGATTATTTTATAATTTTTTTCAAAACGATAATTTAGTTATAAGGACTGGTAGTTTATGATTTCCAGATATGCAGAATTTAAAGGATTTTCGGTTTTTGTTATTCTTATTAGAAAACTAGTGGTCTAGGTGCGCGCAAGGTTCACATGATGAACTTCCCAATGGCGATAATAAAAAAATAATAATTTGTTATTATGAATATGGAAATTTTTTACTTTTTTTATACTCAACAAAAACCGGCTGGATATATTTTTCTGAAATGTCTTTCTATTTTAAGTTACGTAATTTCAAGTGGAAATATCTAGGTGCGCAAATTAATAGTAAAAATGAAATGTATCTTGAAGTTAGAGTCCGAGTGGCACCAGGAAACCGTTGTTATTATGCTTTACGAAAACTGTTAGGATCATCCTTTTTGAACAGAAAATTAAAGATACTTGTATATCAAGTCATTTTCAGACCTATAGTATTAAATGGTTCAGAGACTTAGTCTTTAAGAAAGTGTGAACAAGAACTGTTGAAAGTTTGGGAAAGAAAGATTTTGAGAAAGATTTTTGGAACAGTAAACGGAGCGAAAACGGAGGTTGGAGGATCAGATGAAATGTGAAAATCTATCAATGTTATAAAAAACTAGATATTGTAACAGAAATAAGAAAAAGAAAGCTCCAGTGGCTAGCCAGTGGCTAGGACATCTTGAAAGAATGGAAGATGATAGAACACCTAAAAGGCTATTTAATGAAAACCCCGGTGGATCTAGACCAAGAGGGAGACCGAGAATCAGGTAGAAGGACCTGGTTGAAGAGGACTTGAGGAGAATGAATATTAAAAATTGTAAAAGTAAAGCAACTAATCGAGTAGAATGGAGAAAAATCTTGGGAGAGGTCAGAGCCCTTCAAGGGCTGTAACACCACTGATGATGATGATGATGATGAATTTCGAGTGGAATGGTGGTCTCACGTTGATTATTTGTTCTCGAGATAATCGACAAGTACATACACACACATACAAACATTTCTTTACATGCCTTTAAAAACGTTGGGTTTGCGTTTGAGTGATCTTGAAACGTAAAGATATGTCAACATTTAAGAATCACAAAATCAGTCTCATCACAAGACGGATTTCGACCGGTAAGATAATAATGAAAATGATGTTAAATCTTTCTTTTATGTCTTTTATGTATGTAAGAAGGTATTTTGTGTATTTGTGTGTAGAGAAGAAGAACATTAGATTGAACGTTTTATATGAAAGATAAAATAATATGTTTAAAAATAGTATATGTTATTATTAGAATCTATTTTAAGTAAAAATAATATAAAAATAGTACTTATTTTATACTTATATGAAGCAATATTATATAGTAAATTGAGAATGCTATCATATGACGGAACAACATTCCGATTCGTTAATTTATTAGTGCATAACAATTTATTTATGTTTATTAAATGTAATTTATTTAATAATAAAACCAACAAGCGGCAATTATGCGTTCTTTTATGAGATTTATATAAATTTTTTAAATATTTTCATATTCTTAAGGGTTCTGGTTTAGAAAATTAAAAAAATCAAGTTTTTTTTTTTTTGCAAATTTTCATAGTTTAGGTTTATTAAAAATATGCTCTTAAACAGATTTTCCAAAATTCGAATTATTTTGGAAGAAACAGCGGATTTTGTGACGTGGAATCTAAGCCGGCCGAGTGGAGCGATGAAACTTTAAACGCGTTTTTCTCAAAACTACTTTTTTGAGGTGTATGACACGATATCTCAAGTTCTATCTGATCAATTCCTTTGAAAATTTGTGAGAATATATTTTATTAACCTATTTATCGCTTGGACCTTGCATTTTCATTCTAAGTATTCGTAAAGATCGATAAACAGGGGTAAAAAAATTTTTTTTCATGTCATTTTGTTTTTTTTTTTTGGCCGAGGTCCATGCGATAGCGGCATCTTTACTGATTAAAAATAATTTTTTTTTTTTTTAGATCACTTCAAGGGTTGGTACCCACTTCACTGGCCTGAAATTTAAAGAATTTGTGATTTTTTTTTTCTTTTTTTTTTTTTGTATATACTATAAAGATTAATAAACATATATAAAAAAATGTATAATAAAAATGTTCTTAATTGTTTTTTTCCTAGTTTGAAAAATACCTAAAAAGCAGGTTTCTAGGACAGGGTTTTAAAATAATTATTATCATTTATTGCTATTATTGAAAGGTGAGAATAATTTTTTTAGACAGTAATTAATTATTAAACAATATTTGTTATTATTCCGAGAGTTAGCATGAAATTACTTTAGATGCCGGCTAGTGTGTAAATATTAAAAGATGCTCATCAAGATATGACGCCATCAAATATGATTATATTGCCGATATACAATAATAATGACATCATATCTAGCTGGGCATCCAAGACTTTCGAAACAGATATTAATTAAAAATTTATAAACGTCACATTTTCGTGTGTATGTATTTATTGTTGATTATGTTTTGTTATTAATGGTTGTCAATAAACAATGCGTATAATATTATTTTTACAATACTTCACTTCAACGACGATGATTTTTGAGGAAAAAATGAAATAATTTAATTTGGATTTTAATTAGTGAAAATGGTGTAAAATGTTGAAGATATGTTTAAAACAATATCGAGGAATCTACTTTAGTATTTAACTCCAAAATTTATTTCGATGTCGTAAGGCTTTATTGTGCTATTAAAAAATGAAGTGATATTATATGGATGTGTTCAGTTGAAGTTATCTATGGAATGATTTAATCGGTTTCTATGGAATGAATTTATGTTTGTTGTTAGACATAATTTATATATACTTTTGTTTTATATTTGACGTTCGAAAAAATAAAAGGATTTTATTTTTGTGTAATTTACCTTCAATTAATCACAAAAAATTAATTGTAAGTGAATTAAATAAAATTTTGTTTGTTTGTGGTGTTTAATTAATATCACAACTGTGTGTTAATTTTGACATTTGTTTAACCTCTCATATTAAGTTTTTAAGAAAACATAATCATGGAATAAATGTTCAAATGTGTAATAAAGTGACAATCGAATAAATAAAAAAAAGAGTATTGATAAGATACACCACTTCGAAGAGTTGATCTGGTGTTGTATCTTTACGCTATACCGTCTCAAAAGCCGAACATGGAAATTATAGATTAAAATACGAATAGTACTGATGAATATTTAATATATAAGAAGAATAACTGTGAAAACTCAGAATAAGGATAATAAGCTGACTGTCACGGTATCAACAGACGAGATTTAACGAAGAAGTGAAAATAGAAATGAGACCTGAATGAAATATTGAAATGCAAAAGAAAGACAGAAAAATTTGCATTACTTAATATAAAATGTGAACAATGGCATAACGCAAAAAGTTGGCAAAATATTTCTCTTGTAGTTTTTATCATACGTTACTTTTATTTGAAAATAGTAAGGTAATAGGCGACCAATTTGTGATATTTGATATTTGTGTGGATTATATAATACCATTACATAGGGTATCACACTTTTCTAAGTTTTGTGCATCTATTTAAAATGAGAATATGTTTAAGCTTAAACAGAATGCTAAAGGCTTTTTCCTAATGAATTAACTACTTTGTTTTGACTTTTTATATATTCACATATCTATTTTTAGTTTGATTTTATCGTTTTGCTGTGTTGTAATCCTCTCCTAATATTATTTCGGTGTTTGGATAAATTGAATTAAATTTTAATATTTCTTAATTTATTCTAAGAAATAATAGTGTTAATTATTTTCAGGTGGCCAAAACTACGATACCTATTAAGAATAACTTATTTTTAGCCTCGAATATAACTTATTTTTATCCATAAAATGTTCAATGAGCTGATAATATCTTAATGTTTCCGTCTAAATTGTTATAGAAAATTGCATTAAATGCATGGTTTCTTGTTCGATTTAATAACATATTTTTACATTCCATAAAGTTATTTAATTCTTAGTTCTGTCGGTTTTTCTTTTGATTACTATGTGTGCACTAAACGTAAAACATGAATTTTTTATTAAATAATCTCATATAAAAATTGAGATATAGAACTTCAAAGTTTCAAAATGAATGCATACTATTTTTTATCATTTCTATACTTTGATTATCGACAAACATTTTAAGCACATTTCTTGTATTAGGATCTGTTTTTCGTGTATTTACACTGAAAACTTGATATTACATTACACAATAGTTTTAAAATAAGTTTAAAACTAAACCTTGTTACTTTTTCGTTTTGCCTTTCATGTTTATTAGTACTTCCCTTACTAAGTTCCAAATATCCTCTATCATATTTTCGTTATATTGGTCCTAAAAGCGTTGTTCGAAGTTCATGAAATCGTGATGACATCGTCCTCCTTGTTCTTCTAAGTACGTTTCCATGTTTTCAAATTTATCCAAATGATCATGAGAATGTGCACTTTTAGACACATTCTGAAACAAATATTTTTAAAGTCTTCTCACATATTACCAACTATAATTAGTATTAGACTTAAATGGTAATGTCTTCGTTGGAAAATAACATTGCAAACGTCAGATTCATTTTCAATAAGAAGAATATTAAAGTATTTAAAGCATAGAATATGCGTGCTTGACAATATGTGAACTATGAAAATTGATTGACATTCTTTATTTCATTAATTTTTATAGAAATACCAATAAACATGTGAATATAACTTAGTTCAGTCTTAAAGGTATATTTAAAAGCAATGTGATCGATCACCAATCTAAAAACCAAAGTGATAGATTCGTGTTTATTACCAGTTCACAATATATGATACACAAACACTCGTATTAAACGCAACATATTAATAAGAAATGGAAAAAAATTTTCGTATCTCAACAAGACAAAAAAAAAAAAACACAAAATTAAAGATACTTCAGTACAAATAACAAACTTTAAATCGATTTAGGCTGGTATGTTGCTCGAGTCAAAGACCTGAGATGGACATTACGTAGCACATTTTGGGCCATTACAACTGTACGAAGCTCAAAAGTCGACCCCGAACGAGATAGATTAACTAGTGAGAGGTGCTGGTGGTCGGTGGTGCTCAAAACAAAAAATTGGGAAAGCTTGATGGAGGATTTTGCCGAATAGGGCTCATATCAGGCTTATATTATTATTATTCGCTAACAGCTATATTAGGATTATTTACACAGCACGAACAAAGTGTGGTTGATTCAAATTTCGTTATTTATTAGAAACGAAAATTTTGCTAAAAACCACTCGTCTCGTATCGGCTAACCATCTTCACCTCGGGTGTAAATTCCTAAATATAACGTTATATATTCGTATAAGTTTAAAACATTTATTTTATTATTTTAATATTTTGTGAATTGCAATTTTGACTTTATGTTTATAGAGTACATATGACAAATACCGGTATTTTACGGAATTTTAATATTATGTCAGAAAAAACAAAATAAAAATAGTATTACTTACATATTAAAAAAAAAAAAAAAATTATACTTCACGTCCTGTATTGCGTCCACGTACGTATAAATAAAATTTTGAACAAGTTTATTTACAAATGCCATTTAAGGATACATACAGAAAAAGATTAAATATTTATTATATTTTATATACGGAGTGTTTTTCTTCTTTTTGATAAAGATTTATTGTAAGATTTCGTTCTTACTTACAACTCATCACTTTGTTTTATTAATTTGTATAACAATTAAAACTATTCAAATGATTCGCAACGTTTTGATAATTTTTCATAATTTTGCTCTACAGTATTTTCTTTCTTTGATAATATGATGAAATTTCTTTAATTGAGATCTTTATCAAGTATCGTGAGGTTGGGAAATAAAGATCAGTTTCCAAAATGTTTTAAAATTCAGTTCTGATAAAAGAATAGAGGATATGCCATGAGAATATACTTCAGAATTTTATTTGCTTGTAAATTACACACTTTTTGGACATGGTGTAAGTGGGTGTGTTAGTGTGCACATTCTGGACAATTCTATTATTTATTTTATCTTTTCCAGAATAATAAGTAGGCAAATTAGATGTGGTTTATTGAAATTGTTTTGTTCATAGTCTTAAAACAAATTACTTTGTTTGCGCATTTCGCTGCCAATCACATATGAGATGTTTATAACTAGATATGCCAGTTTTGATCCCGATGTACTTACAAAAATTCTTATAAAAGCAGATGGAGACTCAAGTTTAAATATTTACCTGCAAATTCGCATAGATTTCGAGGATCAAACTATTACATTAACCATTCTTTCCCCTTTGATATAAAATTATTTTGTAAAAATTTCTCACATGTTTTTAATATCACTTTTTCTGTTCAAGCTCTAGTACCCCGTTATTCTATACCCGGCCTAGACTTATTGACTTAAAGCCAGAAATGCGACTCTTTTATAGCAAACTTTGGTAGTCCAACTCCAATGTGAAATGAATGGCTTTAGTTACAATATTATGTGTCCCGGGTCCAAGTCTTACTGAAGCTTGGCGTGTTTCTTGTTACCTGTTATGAATTTTTGAAGCAAAAAATCTGAACCAGCGTTCTTAGTGAAGAATTACCAAAGAAGTAGAAGTGTCTAATCACAAATTGTTGCAATGTGAGATGCTAAAACTAAACATTGCATAGCCCCTCTCTAAATGTAGCTGCACATAATGTTGAGACATAATTTAAGGTGCCTGATGACTGTTTACACTCTTTACATAGACACTCCTTACAAAAATGATACATATACTATAAAGATGTTTTTAGTGAATTTCGTCTTCAGAGTCATTGGTATATTGATTTTGTATTTATAATTCTATATTTTAATCAATTCTACTTATGATAATCTATATATATATATATATATATATATATATATATATATATATATATATATATATATATATATATATATATATATATATATATATATATATAATAAATCAATTGCTGTTCGTTAGTCTCGCTAAAACTCGAGAATGGCTGGATCGATTTTGCTAATTTTGATCTTGAAATATTTGTGGAAGTTCAGGGAAGGTTTAGAGGGTCAGAAACATAAATAATAAGTAACGGAAAATACTATAAACGACAATTTAATTTTCGTATATAAAATGTTCCTAGCTGTGAAACAATTTTTGTCTTTTATTTCTCACATGTTAGAAATCCTATTAGCATCATTTGAAACCAAAATCTAAATTTGAAATTCAAAATAAACTTCTTTGTGTGCATATCGCATTGTTCAAGTATTACTGGAATCATTCGTGGTTCAGGAGTTCCATATATCTTTCATCAAGTGTATGAGTACCACAGCACACATTATCGGGTGAACGCGGTACCGGGTGTACCCCACCAAATATCGGGTAAATATCGAGAACATATAATGTACCGGTTGCACACTGAATACCGAGATTTCGATAAGAAAGGATTTTCGGAAATTCTACCCCCAAGGGTAGAATTGCATTTGCATGTAATCGATGTAATATCACGTAATAAAATGGGAAAATTAATACAGCAACCAATGAACCGGGTGGGTCTGCTTTAAAATATAAATGAATATCATTATTTATTCTGATTTGCCTCAGCTTTTCATTATTTAGAAATAGATTTTCATTATTTTCATTATTAAGAGTGTTGAGAATATGTTGTTATACTTAGAAATGTTGATGTTGATTAGAAATATATGGCAAAACGACGTTTGCCGGGCCAGCTAGTTGCTGTTAAAACACATTACGTGCTTTTGATTTAAGAATAGTTTTTCCAATACACCTAGTAAAGTTGTGCTGAAATATACACAGAAAATTACTACACGCATTATATCCTTAGTTCATCAGGACATCTTTGGTGTAGTTGATAGCACTCCCAGATGGCAATTGGGTTTCGGGTTCTGGCATATGTCTGTTTATTGATTTTCATCGTTGTATCTTTCCATAAAACATCGTAATAGACATTTATCTATTCAAGTGTGATTGCCATTTATACTTCTGTAAACTGGTATGATTCGTTAATACAGCAATTGTTGTTAAAAAAGTTGTAGGATCTGACAATCGCTTACAAAAATGAAATAACTTGTTTGTGTTTATGATAAAAATGTAAAAATTTTATTAAAAATATAGCCATCTGAACATTTTTCAAATTCGGTGTACTCTATACGAAATTATTTATTAATTTTGAATTGATTGATATTCATAACGTTAAAATCTTACTGTTATTTAAATTTATCTTAAGACGTTAATTGTTCTCGAAAGGAATTCCCTTAGATTGCACGAAGTCTGCGTGACGATTTTTTTTTCATTCATATACGTATAAGGTCAACAATAAATTCAATTGATAAATTCATTTTTTTCAATATTTTATTCATGTGATAAGTTTATTTACCTACAATACACAAAGAATTATACATTACACGCTATTTACTACTTATCACAAAATATAAAAAAAATTGTAATAATCAATGGCAAATCATTGTTTTGAGTGAGTTTATTGTTTCTTGTTTTGTTTTGTTTTGTTTGTGATTGCCTTTTATTAGCAACTGTTTACTTGTTGTTGTTTATTTTGTTGCATTCATTGTTTTCATTATTATCAACTTTTAACACGCCAATAATTTTATAGAAATATTTTTATCCAAATGCAGACTTAAAAAATACTTAAAAAATTTACCTACGGTTTATGATGTTGGGTTTGAACACCGCTGAATTTACAAAATTTCTTTTATATTTAAAATATATTATTAAAAAATATTTTATTATTGAATTATTTTCAATAATACGATTTTTTACGATTATTATAATTATTTTTTACGATTGTGGTTGATGAGCATATTTGGTTCGTGTTTATCACTGATGAATTGATTGAAGCAATATATCAGTCAAATTGCTGTTACCCCCACCCACTTCACAGGGCAGTTTAAACTTTCTGCAAAAAAAATCCTTTGAGACTTTTCAAAAATATTCAGACAGTATACACCGATAAAGATTCCAATCAGTGCTTTTTTCGATTTAGATTAAATACATTAAAATTTCAAAGATGAATAGTATGCTTCTTAGAATTAGTTTAATAGTTCTAAAAATTACCCCCCCCCCCTAAAAAAATTATTGGATACAGCAAACTTTAAATTTTATTTTCATCCATTTATGGGTTGCATTTTTGTTAATTTGCGGTTTGGGCTGTACCCTTTGTAGGTTGATTTTGAAAAAAATTCTTAGTTTTCAAGTAAATTTTAACGGTTTTTTCTGTACCTGGATTTAAAAAATTTAAAAATTTGAACTCCCTTCTAACCCTTTTAGGGGTTGAATTAGATAAATTTATCATAGTCTCCACGTACGTTATAAGAAGTTACTCATTCCAAAATTAGTTAAATCTTAATCTTAGTGTCTTTTTTGTCGTCTTATTTCAAAATAGTCTTAATTTTAAGCTTTTTAATTTAGTGATTTGGGGAGTACATTGATCGATTTATCAAAATATGAATCTCCACTTCAACCCCTGAGATGATGAATTTCCAAAAAATCATTCTGAGTGCTCAACTACGTCATATAAGGAGGCACCCTGATACAAAATTTCATGCTTCTAGACATTTATTCCCTTATATATATTCAAAACAATGTACGTGAAATGTTAATGACATAAAAGTAATAAGTTTATGGTTTTATGCTTTAACCCGAAACATTAGAAAAGTGGAAAGTCTAAAGTTTTAGGAAATTATTAGAATTTTAAATTCATTGATTTTGATTTCCGTGCCAAAGATGCTAAAGATGATTCAATACAGATTTAAAACTGGTGGAGGGACGGTAACGCGAGATTTGTAGTTTTTAATATAATTGTCTAGTAAATCTTTGATAAAAATTCAAACCCCCCATTTGGAGTCTTGTCTATGTTATAACAGAAATGTTTGGTCTTAATCTGCTATTAAGGTCAGTTGTTTGGGCAGTATATTTATACATTTACTAGCTTTTTACCCGCGGCTTCGCCCACAGTGGAGAAATTAAATAAGTATGAGAGATAAAAGGTAAGGGTATAATAATAATAGAAATGAGTCAATATAATAACTAAATTTTATTGCTTGGCTGAGATCAACAATTTTTAAAAATTACTACAGACAATGAAGTTTCAACACCTTAATATATGCTTATTGAAATGCAACAACAAATGTTAAAATATATTTTACCGCAACAAAAATAAATAATTCTGAATTCTAACAATTAAAAAAAATAAAATACAAAGTATTAATTTAAGATATTTTTATAGACAATGTTATAAGTTTTCCCGTCGGGTGCAAATATGTGTAAATTCCGGGCATTAGATACACGTGAACAGGCTACATAGAGTTGACCATAAGAGAAGCATGGGTTTTCTAAATGCACTCCTGCTACCTGTAATGTTTGTCCTTGTGCCTTGTTTATAGTAACAGCAAAGCTAAGCTTGACGGGAAACTGAACCCTTTTAAATTGGAATGGAAGGTCAGTGGGAATAATTGGTATCCGAGGTATTATAACACTATTTTCAGCTGCTCTCAAAACTCTTTGTCGCTCAGCTTGTTCTTGTCTTATCAGCTTGTTCTTAACTTCTCAGCTTGTTCTTGTCTTCTCAGCTTGTTCTTGTCTTCTCAGCTTGTTCTTGTCTTCTCAGCTCTGCGTGAGCCGAAGTTTCTTGATTTCGTGCAACTTTTGCGGCACGGACCCACGTTGAATTTTTGGATAGACCAGATTTCCGCTTCCAAGGCATTTTTTCAAATAAAAGAAGAGTTAGAATTAACATCAGCAAGTAAGATCTAAAATAATAAAGTAACAGCTAACCACAAAAATTACGGATAACCTCAAAAATGTGAATAGCTTTATACTGCATGTAACGGCAGAAGAAAATAACAATAAATATAGAAAAATTAGAAACAGTTGAAACTATATTCAATTGAATTAGATATTGAATTAGATATTGTCGTCACCGTCGGTAATATAGTGGGCCGGTATTACAGTATTCAGGGTTGAAACTTCATTACTATGATGCTAGATGGCGTTGAAGTAGCTAAATTTGACTATATTTTGACAAACAATTTTCTTATTTTTCGTAAAAATTTTTTATTTTTTTATTTATCCTATGTTACTTCTACTACCTTCAAGAGTGTATGTGCAAAGTTTCATGATGATCGGTTAAGTAGTTTTTGCGTGAAAGCGTAACAAACAAACTTACATTCATATTTATAATAGTAGGGATATCAAAATTTTAACCCCGATTTAAGAGACGCATTTCTAAAAATACCTTAGTGCTATATAAGGCACCCTCATGCAAAATTTCATGCTGCTAGACCAAGCGACTTCTGCTATGCGTTGTTATGTCAATCAATTATCTTTTTATTTGCAGAGAAGATATACTTATTGTCCATTTAAAATTTATTTGGCATTATATAATGGGATTTGCAACATACTTTCAGTGAGAATTTGTTAAATATTTTATTGATTTCCGGGCTATTTTTCCAATTTTTCTCTTCATAAGAACATTTATCGAATACAAAGGAATATTAAAAAAAAAAATATATCAAAATTTTCTCAACCGTTTCGCTTAAAAACATATTTAGAAATATATTTTTATTTATTTAGATGATAATAATTGTTTGTGTGGATTTGCGTTAAATCCGTTCTTAATGAATATCTGACCTCACAAAATGAATGCTTAATTTCAAGTCAATCGGATGAGTGGCTTAGAGATATCGTGATGAGTGGTATTTCGCTTATACATATGTAGATAATGAACACTAGATTATAGTTAATGACTAATAATAAAAAAATACCAGAGTTGCAACAGGCAATATTGACTCTATCACTTGACCGGTAATGGAACCTAGGACCTCTAGTAAACAGGAGAATGTAGCCAAAATTAGACTAATAATAAACACTGGAATATAGTCAATAAAAACAATTAGCAGAAAATAATAAAGAATCAATCAAACACCATGAAAAACCTTACGCTAGGCAACAATTTGCCCAATTTAATAACAAAAATAAATAAATATATAAGTTATCTTTTCTGTAACAATGTTTATTAAAGTGTTACTATTATGCCTAGTGAATGTTGTTATTTTTGAGAACTAAGAAACCGTTATCTATCTTAGGATATGTAATATGTGAACAAGACTATAATTGCAAATTTAAAGATAATTAGAAAAAATAAATATTTGATCAAATACTGTTAATTTACTGTATAAAAAAAATGTTTTTGTGGTTAAAAGACGGCTCATTGGGTTGCTCCTGCAATATAAATATAATTCCAACATCGATACTAGATTCAGAATGTTTCAAGAAGCCAGATAATTTTTTTAATTCAGTGCCAGTTTGTCTTTTTAATCCTATTTTACACAAAAATATAGACATGCACTGTATTCAAGATGAGAGACACGGGATTGAATTATAAATCCGTTTTGAAAACTTTAGAACATGGTTTTTCATTGTATTAATATGTGGAGCTTATACTTTATAACTTTAGAAAAAAAGATACCATAAGTGATAAAGAAAAAGTCTACTGTAAACTTCTTTGTAATGTTATTCATTACCCTGATTTTGTGTACATGACTGAAGTCACATTAAAAATTTCTTTACAAATTATGGAAAGAAAGAAACGACAGACTGATATGGCTTAAAATATTCTGACATGTTACTTACAATTGACTGGGAACTTTTAATTATATGATACTTTTCGGTTATTATATCGGTTAAATCTGGTCTTAATAGTTTTTATGGCCATTGATCCATTACGGTTATTTATACAAATGGGTTCATTTCATCTGTTTGATTTTAATTTTAGTTAAAAGTTTGTATTGTATGATCAATATTTTCTAGCAAATACAATTTTAGTATAGATGTTCATAGAATCCATCATCAATTTCCGCATATCCTACTATCCGCCCGACACCAAAATAATTCAAAAATAAAAACAGATAACGACTGGAAATTTTGGTGGCGTACTTTAAACATAAAAAGTAAGATCCATCCATCCATGATCAAACTTTTGAACCATTAAAGATAGAAGCATACAAAGACTGTTTGTCTTTTCAAAACAAACAACTTTTGGTTAAAAAAATTGTTCTTTAACTGTTTATATTCGCCACAATTTCAGTTCAATAACTGTATGGATGCATATTTAGAGTATGTTATGATGAATGCATATCATTAAAAATAGTTCAAACGTTGATAGCGAATCTTATGTCGAGTATCTAAACAATTAACTCTGTTTGTATCATTAAATTTCACATAAAAATTAAAGTTATTATTTATTTTTTTGAAAAAACACTAAGAAAGAGTGATTACTTAATTTTTTAAGCAATATTTTAATTATTGTAGCCTATATTGTAAAATTAGCAAACAATTTCTTTTTAGTTCTCCTCCGATCGATAATATGCATTTTTATGTGAGATATTTTTAATTATATCCGCCATTCTATGTCAGACTTAAATGTGAGATAAAAAAGACACTGTATCAACGTCCTGTCATTTATCGATTTGTAATTTTATTTGCTCATTTTGCTGTTTAAAACTAATCATTTGTGGTTGGTGTTTCAATAATAGAAGTTTTTAAAACTGCGGGAAGGTACGTAAATTTAGTTTTTATTTAATTTTATAAATTTCACTGTGATTTCTTTTCCAACGGTCAAATATCTTAATTCATAAAAGCTATTCTATACGTTTATGTTTGGATTTATAGCGATTTTCATTGATTCCGGTGTTTCGATTTCACCACGTATTAACCTATTCTTAAAGATTAAACTATGTTAACATAGTTAGTGGTATTTAAGTAAAACCTAACAATTTTTACATATGTTGTATAAATATATATAAATTTAGTTCGTTAATTTGTTATAGTAAATTTTTTATTCATTAAATAAAAGTATAAACCTTAGGATTTAACGATTTTAAGTTGTCTATTTTATTCATGTCAGGAGTTTGAAATCTACTATTTTTATCAAAAAGGTTAATTTTAAACTACACTTTGATCAATTACAATAAAACGAGTGAGTACCTGAGCTTTAAGACAATACTTTAATCAATAATTTTGATCGATTTTAAAATATAAAGTGAGCCTAAGGTGAAAGAAAAATCCATTGAGAAATAATGTATATGGATGCTCTTATTTTTAATTATTTACTTAATATTAATATTATATTTTTCAAATTAAATCGGTAGGAAATTATACAATACTTTAATCAATAATTTTGATCGATTTTAAAATATAAAGTGAGCCTAAGGGGAAAGAAAAATCCATTGAGAAATAATGTATATGAATGCTCTTATTTTAAATTATTTACTTAATAATATTAATATTATATTTTTCAAATTAAATCGGTAGGATTATAATTTTGGTATTGGGTTAATATTTTCTTAAATTTTCAAATCAGCAAGAAAAAATTAAAAACTTTACATTTTTTTAGTCATATTTCTTTCTACTCGACGTTCATTACTATTTAACAGAGGCTCTTGAAAATAAGAAAACCAATCCGGACTTATTTAAAATTCATAAGACATTCCGTAACACTTAATTTCATTTCCACTTAAGAAGATCCGGTTATAAAGCAATCTCTTGCTTGTTCATACGGTTTTAAATTTTGCGTTGACATTTCAATTTTATCTTCCTTTTCACTCCTAACGAGCGGTTTCTTAGAAAGTTAATTTTTGTGTGGATGTTATCACTGTGAAAGGAAAGAACCTTTATGCAAAATGTCAAGTTTCCTTGCTTAGAGGTTCGAGCTTCCCATTGTTGAAGATATCAAACTATTAGCATTACTGTCATATCCTTATACCAATTTTAAATTTCAGAATTTCAAAAAACTTATTTCTACCCTCGCTTTCAGAGGACGTTATAACAGGACGTTATAACAGGACGTTATAACAGGACGTTATAACAGGACGTTATAACAGGATCTTTTATAATTCCAAGCTCTCTGAATTAGCGATTTGACTATACTTTTATGTATCATTGAAAATTTGATGGTCTTTACCTTTTTCGTTTGAAATTTTTAGATTTTTACTGTAAGGCTTTTGTTTTTTTCTAAAGTTGAATTTTTTCGTTTGACTGATTAATAACGCCCAGTTAAAAAGCTTTAATTAAAACATATGTTATTTTTTTTTTAGATGAAGTATCCATTCTTACACTTTGTTTTGTTCATATCAATTTTAATAATATGTTCATCAGAATACTTCAACGGTGTGAAAGAGGATTGTGAAGTATATTTTAATCGAAGATCCAATTTTGAAAAAATTTGGTCTGGCGTAGACACACCCAATTATAGAAGATTTGTGTATGGCGTAGACACTTTGACATATAATGAGTTCAGAAATTCGTCAAATAAAAAAGTTCGAATATACGATGAAATGGAGCAACCAGTGTCATTATCGTCATTCTTTATTACACGTAATAAACAGCCAATTTATCAATACGATTGTTCAAAACTTTCTGGACCAATCTACGATAGCGATGAATCCATGGTGCACCAACCAGATGATTGTGAATACGGCAATAAACAATGTGAAAAAGATCCTAGTTTTTATAAACATTGCTTTCAAAGCGATATTAAAAAGATGCCAATTTTACTTTATTTAGATATTTCACGGGGTAGTTTACAAAATGTACATCCAAATACTTTTGTAACTGTTTCGAAATGTTTACAATATCTTAATTTAGCCAATAACGTTATTACAAAAATACCTGAAAAAGCATTCTTTTCCTTAAATGATTTACAACATTTGGATGTAAGCCATAATAAACTAACACGTTGGGATAATTTTATACTTGAAAATATTAATTTAAAAAACTTAGATATAAGCTTCAATCAAATTCAGGAAATCGATGGAGTTTCAATACAAGATATTGATCGTGTTGATATTTCGCATAACAATATATCACACATTATTTTAAATTCTAATAAGGCAACTTCTCTAAGCTATTTGAATGTTGCAAACAATAATTTAGAATCTATTTATTTAACAAATGTAACAAATTTACATACATTGGATATTTCATATAACAAAATTAAAACATTAAATAATTGCATTATAAACGCTGGTCATCTACAAACGCTAATTGCCAGTTATAATAATATAAGTGAATTTGATAATCTATCATCGTTAAAAAGTTTACAAATATTAAATTTAGCATACAATAATTTAAAGTTTATTAATTTAACATCATTAACATCATTAACCAATTTGGACTTATCATATAATCAAATTATTTTACTGTCAAATACTTTTGGATATTTACCACAATTATCTGAATTATTGTTAAATAATAATAAAATAAATAATATACCAGTAAATGCATTGCATAGTTTAAGTGCCTTACAGACTCTGTCATTAGCAAATAATTATTTAAATTTCTTTGAATTTGGAAGCTTTTCTGGTCTAATTAATTTACAAAGTTTGGATTTATCGTTTAACAAAATAATTGCATTTGATGCAGATAAATTGATTCATTTGAATAATTTACAAACATTAATATTAGATGGAAATAATTTAACAAATTTCAATTTAACTGATTTAAACATAAAATTATATAGTTTACATACCATTGGTTTAGCAAACATGAATTGGACGTGTGAAGAATTAGTTAAAATAAAAATTGATTTACGTAAAATGAATATCAGTTTAAATTATAATTCAATTTCCGAATTTAATTATAATATTGATGGCATAAATTGTATACCAAAAGGGTATAATTCATCAAATTATCAAACGAAACTTATTAATTCATCAAATTATCAAACAAAACTTATTAATTCATCAAAAATGCAACTATTTGATTTTAATAATACTGTATTAGAAAAAGAAAATTTGAAAAATTTTACGAGTAATGAACAAAGCAAAAATTTACTGTTATTAGATAATAATACATTAATATTAAACCAACTTGAAAGTACTGAACATGGTAACAATGTATCAATGCCTCCATTATTTTTAATATTTTTACAAAAAATTGATAAAATTATTACAACGAGAACCAATAATTTAAATGATTCTATTCAAAAATTGGAAAATACATCAATGTTAGTTTTAAATAAACTTGAAAGAATTGAAGAATATTTTGATAATCATGACAAATTTGATGCAAAAGAAAGCCAGCAAAGTATTCATTATAACACATCTGCTGACACTATTTTACGTCAAACTATGGGTTAAATATTGCAATCAAAGAAAAAAAACCTTAGGATTATATGTACAAATTTTATTTTTATAATATGTAAAATTTCACTATGTAAAATAAAAATACTTAAGGTTTTAAAATTTGCCATTCTCCATAACGCCCCAATTAAAAAATTATGAATCTTCTCCCTAGCTAATAATAAATAATTTTGAGTTTTTTGTTTTTATTTTCCTCCCAATTAAATATACGGGTTTTTGGAAGATGCAACATTCTGTTTTATAATTATATTCTTTGCTCGATATTACTTGATCTAATTGCATTTTACATAAAATTATATTTTACAAAACATAACCGATAATTGGCAGTATTCACAAAATGCAACATTGAATTTATTCCATTTTGTGTCTTTTGTTTTTATTAATTATATATCCATGTGAGATATATTCACAACGTTTTGTTTTTAATTTTCCTAATTATTTTGTACAAAATGCAACATTGAATTATTTCGTGTTCCTATTATTTCTCCATAACATCCATCAGCACTTCCAAAATTTTATGGCAAAATTAAAATATTTTTAAAGAAAATTAAAGTTTTCCTGTTTCTTCTGTATTTAAAAGATTTTGTAATAGCAAGAGGATGCGATAAATGATTACAGTTCTTCAATATTATCTTTATGGGAGTTCCTAGAGTTTTTATTAACCTTGGAATTATATTACAGTGAATGGATTGATATAAACTCTTCTAGACTATGATCTATACTTTAAATATTAAAATATTTACCAATTTATATTTGTGCTTCCTTTAGACTATGATTTATATCATATTTTTGCCCCCCCCCCTAAACCCTGAGCGTCCAATCTAGCAGTTTTAAAGTTTCATCGAAAAATCAATATTTCCTTAGTTATCCGTTCGTTCAAACAAAAAAATGTTGCTTTTCCATAAAAAGCAAATAAAGCTTATAGAAAAAAACAAACAAACATTTATTGGTTTTTCATTTCAATAAATTAAATATTATCCCAATTAATGCTAGTTAAAAGTTCTGATTCACTCAATGAAAATTGGAAAAATACCATTTAAAATTGAATAACACAAAAATTATCAATAATTAGTAGAAAACTCATTGAATCTTGGTTAAAGACCTTCAAAATGAGATCTTGTTGAAGTCAAAACTCGTTCAAAAACTTAAAAAATAATGATAAAAGTGATAAAAAACTCCTATCTCAAATTAAAAAAAAAAAATCAATTTTTTAACCAATAGGAATTCCCCAAATATTAAAATATAACGTAACGCATTCACAGTCAATTTTTTGTAGCAACGAATATTACATTCTTCAAGTTATATCCGTTTATGGAGTTAAGTTTAGAATTTACTTTTTTAGTTTAAAAAAACCTACTTTATTTCTAAAATAGGTTCAAAACAGATTGCAAATTTAAATGGTTTTATAGCCCTTAAAATTGTATGCAAAATGAGCGATAAATCGAAGAAACTAAAAAATTTCAGAAGTTAACATTTTTAGATGCTACCATTTTCTATGACATTCATATTTTCAACCATTTTATTCTCAATAGACATCAATTTACTTTATTTATTTGATAAAGTTTGATTGAATTATCAATAAAAATTTTACTAAGAGAACATTGTCCATTATTTTATACCCACTACAAAACCACCCGTTCAGGAGACAGTTTTTTTTCCACCTAGTCTTGTATACGCATTGGCAGTAACTTAGTGCGTAATTAACCTATGGGAGGAGTAATCATTATTCCTCTGTAGTTATCTGGTTCTAGATTACTACCTTTTCCTTTATACAGGTTACAAATTATTCCTGTATTCCAAACATAGGGAAAAATAATTTTGTCTTTCGTGTAGTTGAATAGATTTGAAACAATGTTCAAGAACGTTTCAGTTTCTGACGCTACTGAGATTTATTTAATGTAAATTACACAAAAACAAAATCCATTTATTTTTTCGAACGTCAAATATAAAAAACTAACAAAAAACTGTCTGTCAACAAACATAAATTCACTTCATAGGAACGAAATCAATTCATTCCATAAATAACTTCAACTGAATACATATCCATACAATGTCACAGCAGCAACCAATTTAACAAAATAAAAATCAAAAATCAAACGGATTCGATGATTTAATCACGGAACCATCGTATGCTTTTAACGATCGTATACTTTTAACGATCGTATACTTTTAACGATCGTATACTTTTAACGATCGTATACTTTTAACGATCGTATACTTTTAATCAATCATTATAAATCTGAAAATATGGATAAAAATAATTAGAACTTATTAATTGGAACTTAAAACGTAAAGTTGTAACTAAGATAATTTATGTTGACCTGGGTATTGTACAATTATAATTAATGTCTCATTAATTAAACAGATCTTAATGGTCATGTCGTTACAGTTATTTAAAATATTTGTTGGATAGGCTTTCCAATATTGTATTATATCTTTTTTTTAATGCGAAATATTGTAAGATTGTCACAAGTACGACGCCATGTACTTGAAATTTTTAAAATTTTCCAGATGGTATTCTAACCCTGTTTCTAGCTTATGAAATAATTGTCACATTCGCATGTACTTGAACTATATTCAAGAAAATATTCCATGAAAGTCGAGTTTTATTGATTTCCTACAGTGTATGTCTAATATGTGCAGGTATCTCTCAAAAATTGTGAAAAGTTGTATGTAAATTTAAAATTAAACAAGTGATGATAACAACTTACATAGTTAATTATTTAGATAATATGATTAAGCATCAACGTTTGAAATATTTTTAATGATAAGCATTCATAAAATACTCTAAATATCCAGTGTATACAGTTATTTATACATATATAATAATAATAATAATATGTGTTTATTAGCTAAATTTTTGCAAAAACTGTGGCGAATCCAAACATTTTACGTAAAATTGTTTTCTTTTTAAGAAAAACTCTTTGTAAAAAATATTTTACACATTCACGAACTTAAACTAACTTTTTGGTCCTAATGGACTACTTAGGTAATACTCATACCAAAATTGTTGCGGATCGCATAATTTTTTCGTATAATTCTGCCGAATTGTGTTTATTTATTTGATGAAGTTTTTCCAATATCAGCCATTGTCAAAAATTGCTTGCCCCTTTAAGTTTCCATTGAGTAATTAATTTCTATGCGTTACTTATCTTCTGAGTGTCGATATAACCACTATTAAAATGCCAAAGCTTGTTGAAATTTCAATGAAATTGAAATTTCAATGAAATTGATATCAATGTTTTAGCTTAAATAGCTGCAAATCTAAAAAAAAAAATTTTTTCAGGATTAATTTGACCCATGGGATTCAATTCACCAATTTTTTCACAAACTTAAACGAACGAATAGACTAGACAATTGGTAGGCGAAACTTGATAATTAAGTAACACCATAACATAAGGTTTACTAGTGACCTCAATATTTTCTAGTATTATAAATTTTATACTAAATTTAATATACCATCATATATTATATATATCCCGGGTATAAAAAGATCGTTGTATAGAATGCACACACTGTGTATTTTTATCTTAAATATAGATATATGAGTGTTGTAAGTTAATGATTTTCATATAATGTCATTATATTTGGTTGGTTGTTGTTTGGTTGGACTATAATACTTTGAAAGTTTATGAATTATTATTTATTTTATCGTTATTGTTGTTCTTTGTAGTGATTTTCTTCACTTTATTTTGGAAATTTTCCAAATGTTACAACGAATTATTTTTATTATTATAAGTACAGCATATATGTATTCATGCATACATATACAAGTTTGTTTTAAGAAAACCTATTAAAAAATTTCAAATTAACTTATACACACCTAAGAATAAAAAATACAATAAAGGACTTAAAAAGAGTGCTTAAAAACATTCATGTACACAACACATTATGGAGAGCTAACATCCTACAATGAGGGAAAATTTATAGTTTTCCAACTGTAAATTAAAATTTGTAGCAATCTAGAAAATGGATCAATACCATTAAATTAAAAGTTAGAAGTTAAATAAGTATTAATATCATTAAACAGATATCTGTGTTACTATGTCACATATTTACAGTGATATCTTTGTGATGTTTATATAACGTTTCGATATTTATATATTTGTAATAATGTATTCTTGATATTTCTGATGGAACACCGTGAAATGTCCTATCAAAAACTGTCCTAACCACAGGTTTGAATATATTATAGCTGTGTAGTACGTAGCTTTCTTTCTAAAAGTAATAATAATGGTATAGGGTTATTACTCACAAACAGGTAAAATATATATTGTTGGCAAACAAATTCAAATCCATACTTTTGCCTAAATAGTCCGTAGAAGCAAATATTATTGCAAATAATTATCCCTTATCTTCATCAACACTCTTTATAGATTTCGTTTTTTTATTTAACTTAAAACAAAATCTTAAAATACTGTTGAAAAAATAACTTCTACTACCTTTTGTCAGTTCAGAAATAATTCTGATTTATTTCTAAAAAGAATAAACTGTTATCTGATTGTTGTACTTAAGTTACGTTTAAATCGGACTAATTGTCAAATATGGCTTGATTCGAAATGGCCAACAACAAACACCACGAAATATATCTAAGAAATGTATGTAACGAATAACGACAAGCAAAGGCATCCAATAGCCAGTATTGTAACCATTCGTAGTAGTAAGTTTATAAGTAAATTTAATAAGTTTTAAAAACATATTCAATGCTTAAAAATAACGTTGATTACGTTTTATTAATTTTATATTTTATTTTTTAACTTGAATTATTACATGAATTTTTATATTTTTTTATTACAAAAATTTTATTTTTATAAAAATATTATTAGTTTCCATGATTGTACTTTTGAATTAAGAATGCTATCATTTTAGAGACGCTAATTTTTTCTAAAAATATTTGTTTTTTTTTTTTTTCATCTTAAATCAAAATATTTCTTCTATTACCCATATTTGTATTTGCCAATGATATTTTGCAATAAATAATACCACTAATTCAATATTTGTATTGAAAAGAGATAACATGGCAATCTTGAAATTGATTGATTGGTTATTTTCCTACTTAAATATAGCTATTTGCTAATATAACTTTAAATGTAGTTGTTATCACTTTATGGATTATCAATTTTGCTTAGTTTGTGATGTGAGATGTACCCTAATGGATAAACCATAATTTCAACTACTCGGTTAGCCCTTCGGGTATTTATTAAAATAAAAAAAATTGTTGTTTAGTTTTCCTTTACATTATAACAAGATCATAAAAGCAAGCTTTTTTGGCTAAGCAGGATTCTTTAGTCTTTGTTTCAAGTCTTTTAATTTAGTGGTTTGGGTATTACATATACCGCTATATCAAAATTTGAACTACCTCTTCAATCCCTTAGGGCACACATTTATAAAAATATCTTAATGGTAATTTACGCCATATAAAACTGATTAAAAAGTCTACAGCTTGAGAACATTATAGAATATCAAACAAACATAGAATAAGCCACGTATATGAAGTTATCTTGTTTCGATACAGCAGTCTCACGGGTAGGTTAAGATGGTTTAACATGAACCGTATAAATAACATTTGACATTTTAAAAAAGGTAATTTATTTCCTTAACATTAATGTATAATAAAAAATATTTATTGCCTTGTGGTGATAACGCAGGCAACGCTAATTTTTTACTTGGTAATACGAAAAGTAAACATAGACATTATAGAAAAAAAAATACGTTGCAGAATCCGTCCAAACAATCCACAATCACTATTATTCCTTGGTTGTCCCTCCACAACTTTTGATTAAGATGTTAAAATTCAATAGCTCGATACTGTGTTGTTTTCTTTCATTCATCCGATTTCAGTGCATCTAATTACACTTTTAATAATTTAAGAATTTTAAATACCTATATAAAATGATTTGATTATAATTTATAAATTATATTATAAAAACAAGAATGTACCATAAAAAATAAATAAATATAAAACTAATTACAATAATTGAATAAGCATATAATTAGTGATTAACAATAAATTAATTGCATTTATCAAAATAAAAAATATAATTCAAACAAGCAAAAATATATCATTAGTTAGTTACTGTAACCTATCTGTTTTTCAATTTTAATGATAACAAGAAAATTATTTTGTACACGTTATTCTTTTCTGACTTCTACATAAGAAATGTACAATAGTATGTAAGATTTAGTCAGAGTCAAAAAAGTTTTTTATTTGATACTTTTTTTTGAAAATTTATTATTTGAGATGCAAAATCTGTTTACACAAATAAATTAATAATTATTTTCCTTCAAATTATGATATAAATACAACTAAATTCAAGTATAGTTTATAAACCTTCAATTGTTTTTTAAATTGAATTTAATTTTTCAACAAAAATACTTTTAACGTCTAGCAATCCACATAATTTACAAACTGGTACACTAATTGTTTGCAATACAGGCAGAACTTGGATTCAGTCTTTTAAAATGTATGTTAGAGTACGTAACCAGGCAAGTTAGTTGTTATAGGTTTCCACATATATTTTCTTTTGAAAGTACGGAATCTAGCATTACTTCTACTTGTTTTAAAAATAATTTGATTTGAAATTGTATGCGGTTGTTGGTTTTACAGTTTTTCCAATAAATTGGTCTTACAGTTTTTCCAATAAATTGGTCTTACAGTTTTTCCAATAAATTGGTCTTACAGTTTTTCCAATAAATTGGTCTTACAGTTTTTCCAATAAATTGGTCTTACAGTTTTTCCAATAAATTGGTCTTAGAGTTTTTCCAATAAATTGGTCTTAGAGTTTTTCCAATAAATTGGTCTTAGAGTTTTTCCAATAAATTGGTCTTAGAGTTTTTCCAATAATATGGTCTAAGAGCTTTTCCAATAATATGGTCTTAGAGCTTTTCCAATAATATGGTCTTAGAGCTTTTCCAATAATATGGTCTTAGAGTTTTTCCAATAATATGGTCTAAGAGTTTTTCCAATAATATGGTCTAAGAGTTTTTCCAATAATATGGTCTAAGAGTTTTTCCAATAATATGGTCTTAGAGTTTTTCCAATAATATGGTCTTAGAGTTTTTCCAATAATATGGTCTTAGAGTTTTTCCAATAATATGGTCTTAGAGTTTTTCCAATAATATGGTCTTAGAGTTTTTCCAATAATATGGTCTTAGAGTTTTTCCAATAATATGGTCTTAGAGTTTTTCCAATAATATGGTCTTAGAGTTTTTCCAATAATATGGTCTTAGAGTTTTTCCAATAATATGGTCTTAGAGTTTTTCCAATAATATGGTCTTAGAGTTTTTCCAATAATATGGTCTTAGAGTTTTTCCAATAATATGGTCTTAGAGTTTTTCCAATAATATGGTCTTAGAGTTTTTCCAATAATATGGTCTTAGAGTTTTTCCAATAATATGGTCTTAGAGTTTTTCCAATAATATGGTCTTAGAGTTTTTCCAATAATATGGTCTTAGAGTTTTTCCAATAATATGGTCTTAGAGTTTTTCCAATAATATGGTCTTAGAGTTTTTCCAAAAAATTGGTCTTAGAGTTTTTCCAAAAAATTGGTCTTAGAGTTTTTCCAAAAAATTGGTCTTAGAGTTTTTCCAAAAAATTGGTCTTAGAGTTTTTCCAAAAAATTGGTCTTAGAGTTTTTCCAAAAAATTGGTCTTAGAGTTTTTCCAAAAAATTGGTCTTAGAGTTTTTCCAATAAATTGGTCTTAGAGTTTTTCCAATAAATTGGTCTTACAGTTTTTTCAAATAAATTGGTCTTACAGTTTTTTCAAATAAATTGGTCTTACAGTTTTTTCAAATAAATTGGTCTTAAAGTTTTTTCAAATAAATTGGTTTTACAGTTTTTCCAATTAATTTGTCTTACAGTTTATCAATAAATTTGTCTTACAGTTTTTCCAATAAATTTGTCTTACAGTTTTTCCAATAAATTTGTCTTAGAGTTTTTCCAATAAATTTGTCTTAGAGTTTTTCCAATAAATTTGTCTTAGAGTTTTTCCAATAAATTTGTCTTAGAGTTTTTCCAATAAATTTGTCTTAGAGTTTTTCCAATAAATTTGTCTTAGAGTTTTTCCAATAAATTTGTCTTAGAGTTTTTCCAATAAATTTGTCTTAGAGTTTTTCCAATAAATTTGTCTTAGAGTTTTTCCAATAAATTTGTCTTAGAGTTTTTCCAATAAATTTGTCTTAGAGTTTTTCCAATAAATTTGTCTTAGAGTTTTTCCAATAAATTTGTCTTAGAGTTTTTCCAATAAATTTGTCTTAGAGTTTTTCCAATAAATTTGTCTTAGAGTTTTTCCAATAAATTTGTCTTAGAGTTTTTCCAATATATTTGTCTTAGAGTTTTTCCAATATATTTGTCTTAGAGTTTTTCCAATATATTTGTCTTAGAGTTTTTCCAATAAATTTGTCTTAGAGTTTTTCCAATAAATTTGTCTTAGAGTTTTTCCAATAAATTTGTCTTAGAGTTTTTCCAATAAATTTGTCTTAGAGTTTTTCCAATAAATTTGCCTTAGAGTTTTTCCAATAAATTTGCCTTAGAGTTTTTCCAATAAATTTGCCTTAGAGTTTTTCCAATAAATTTGCCTTAGAGTTTTTCCAATAAATTTGCCTTAGAGTTTTTCCAATAAATTTGTCTTAGAGTTTTTCCAATAAATTTGTCTTAGAGTTTTTCCAATAAATTTGTCTTAGAGTTTTTCCAATAAATTTGTCTTAGAGTTTTTCCAATAAATTTGTCTTAGAGTTTTTCCAATAAATTTGTCTTAGAGTTTTTCCAATAAATTTGTCTTAGAGTTTTTCCAATAAATTTGTCTTAGAGTTTTTCCAATAAATTTGTCTTAGAGTTTTTCCAATAAATTTGTCTTAGAGTTTTTCCAATAAATTTGTCTTAGAGTCTTTCCAATAAATTTGTCTTAGAGTCTTTCCAATAAATTTGTCTTAGAGTCTTTCCAATAAATTTGTCTTAGAGTCTTTCCAATAAATTTGTCTTAGAGTCTTTCCAATAAATTTGTCTTAGAGTCTTTCCAATAAATTTGTCTTAGAGTCTTTCCAATAAATTTGTCTTAGAGTCTTTCCAATAAATTTGTCTTAGAGTCTTTCCAATAAATTTGTCTTAGAGTCTTTCCAATAAATTTGTCTTAGAGTCTTTCCAATAAATTTGTCTTAGAGTCTTTCCAATAAATTTGTCTTAGAGTCTTTCCAATAAATTTGTCTTAGAGTCTTTCCAATAAATTTGTCTTAGAGTTTTTCCAATAAATTTGTCTTAGAGTTTTTCCAATAAATTTGTCTTAGAGTTTTTCCAATAAATTTGTCTTAGAGTTTTTCCAATAAATTTGTCTTAGAGTTTTTCCAATAAATTTGTCTTAGAGTTTTTCCAATAAATTTGTCTTAGAGTTTTTCCAATAAATTTGTCTTAGAGTTTTTCCAATAAATTTGTCTTAGAGTTTTTCCAATAAATTTGTCTTAGAGTTTTTCCAATAAATTTGTCTTAGAGTTTTTCCAATAAATTTGTCTTAGAGTTTTTCCAATAAATTTGTCTTAGAGTTTTTCCAATAAATTTGTCTTAGAGTTTTTCCAATAAATTTGTCTTAGAGTTTTTCCAATAAATTTGTCTTAGAGTTTTTCCAATAAATTTGTCTTAGAGTTTTTCCAATAAATTTGTCTTAGAGTTTTTCCAATAAATTTGTCTTAGAGTTTTTCCAATAAATTTGTCTTAGAGTTTTTCCAATAAATTTGTCTTAGAGTTTTTCCAATAAATTTGTCTTAGAGTTTTTCCAATAAATTTGTCTTAGAGTTTTTCCAATAAATTTGTCTTAGAGTTTTTCCAATAAATTTGTCTTAGAGTTTTTCCAATAAATTTGTCTTAGAGTTTTTCCAATAAATTTGTCTTAGAGTTTTTCCAATAAATTTGTCTTAGAGTTTTTCCAATAAATTTGTCTTAGAGTTTTTCCAATAAATTTGTCTTAGAGTTTTTCCAATAAATTTGTCTTAGAGTTTTTCCAATAAATTTGTCTTAGAGTTTTTCCAATAAATTTGTCTTAGAGTTTTTCCAATAAATTTGTCTTAGAGTTTTTCCAATAAATTTGTCTTAGAGTTTTTCCAATAAATTTGTCTTAGAGTTTTTCCAATAAATTTGTCTTAGAGTTTTTCCAATAAATTTGTCTTAGAGTTTTTCCAATGAATTTGTCTTAGAGTTTTTCCAATAAATTTGTCTTAGAGTTTTTCCAATAAATTTGTCTTAGAGTTTTTCCAATAAATTTGTCTTAGAGTTGTTCCAGTAAATTTGTCTTAGAGTTGTTCCAGTAAATTTGTCTTAGAGTTGTTCCAGTAAATTTGTCTTAGAGTTGTTCCAGTAAATTTGTCTTAGAGTTGTTCCAGTAAATTTGTCTTACAGTTTTTCCAATAAATTGTTTTTGCTAGAATTTATTTGCATCTAAAATAGTATCTAAACTTTGTACCGCTTTAGCTAGCGTAACTTCTGGCTTCATTTGACAAAATTTCACTTTATTAATTTCCAAAAGTCCTTAAATAGCTAGAAATTCATACTTGAATTACATCACTAGTTGTTCTGCTATTTTATATTTTTTATAAAATTCGTATTTATAATAGTGTGATTTAATTTTTATTCTGGATGGTGTTGATTGACGCTAAGGAGTTAGATAATTACAATTAAGATTCGAGATGTGTTTGACAAATGGAAGAAATATGTTGGGCTTATTTCTAAATAAGTTCGGCTGTGTATATGCTATTGGCGTTTTGCAAACAACAATTTTCAGTCATTTTCTGGTTAGGGAAAAGAGCATATTAATGATAATTTGATTAGTAAAAATTTTGGAAAATTATTTAAACTTGCATTGTTTTAGAAGAGTTTTATTTGTTGGCGGAAAATGCTGTACAAACCCGGGACTGTCCAATTTCTAGTCAGATTTGCTACCAACTACAACATAGATGCTGGGTCGTCAACTACGTTATATTATGTACAATTTTTCCAATCTCACAATTTTTTATGTTTGTATCAAACATCGTACTTGACTATAATGCCGTAAATTATTATTCCCATGAAGACAATCAAATTGCCATTATTTTGTATGTGACTGTCAGATTCTACAATCTAGATATTTATAAGAAATTTTTATGTATTATTACACTTTATAGCAGATTACATAATACCTAAGACAGATTAGAGACTCTTGTAGTTCTCGAAAAAAAAAATACTCATAGATGTCTCTGCTTGATTTTTCGAACACTTTAGATAAATATTTTAAGCATTACCATAGCAATGATAAATTTATTTATATTATTCCTAAAGAGTCTAATGGCAAACGTAAAATTTTTCAAAGTATTTAAATCTTCTATGTTATAAATTCCTTCTCTGCCAATTAATTGTGCTTTTAATTAAATTCTAGTGTTGTTAACTGATTTAAGTGTCATTAAATGTTATTCGATTTGTTAATATTGCTAGATCGACTTATCAAATAATTATTTAGTGATATCAGTGTATAGTCTTAATCTTTTTAATAAATATCTTTTTATAATATGTTAATAAATATATTTTATTAACATTCAAACCGAATACCAACCATGCATTATTAATCTTGGATTCAAACCTTTTTTGAAATAGTTTAAAAAAAAGGCTTTAGTAGAGGTAGTAGAGGGCAAAATTCGTCAATCTATTTTCAGTATATTGTTATCTATGCACTGTATCAATTTAACAGAAGTAGAAATGACTTTTACATATTTTGTTATTGAAGCATCTTCTTCTTTGACTCATTTGGTAAAGTAAAGTATTCGACAAGTTCTAAATGCTCTTGTGCATATTCATTGGGCGTTGTTATATATTACTTTACCACGTTCGGTATGGCTGATGAATATGGCCCAACTCTTTTAATCAACTACCGATAGAATTACAGTAGTAGGTAGGCTTGGTTGTAAATTTAGTGTGAGAAAATTTTCATCAAAGTGAGTAAATCAAATATATCTTTATGATATGTCGAATTGAAAAGGGTTCTAGAAATTTGGATTTGATATAAGTTTTTGACTAAAATTTTTTAATTTTGATGATTTGTTTGAGTTTTCATTTTGTAATCATTTTTAAGAATGAAAATCTCTCGATAATTATTCCGCTTTTACTTGTATTGGACAGCGTATTGGCAAGTTCTAAGTGCTTCTGTGCATATTCATTGGGCGTTGTTTTGTATTATATTCAATGTATTTGGGACAAGTTTTATTTCCTTGGCTAATATACCCTTACTCTCTTAACCAACGATTGATCGACCTATATTTTTTTGATGATGTATTTCAAGATAGTCTAGTTGGAACATCAAATCTTAAAAGTTATATGGGTTCATTATATAGATTTCCTGATTATATATTTCGACATTCTGGCTTGTTTTCTTTTTTATTAAAAATTAGTCATATATTATTTTCAACTGAGAATCGGTCCCAACTCCTCCTCCCTCTCCTATATTGGCAAAAAGTAATATTAATATAGGAGGCGGTGTGTAGATAATCAGCTGTGTCTATCGCGAACAGATATAATGTCAGACAAGCAATTGATCCTCGGGGATTTCTAGAGGAGGGCTAGTAGAAATTGTATTTTGATTTTGTCGGCCTCTTTAAATATTCCAAATATACAATACTATTCGTCATCGAGAACCCACCAATTTCACCTTTGTTTACAGAGCATTCTGGCGCAACTCAAATATGTATTGATTATAATTCTTGCAGCAATTGGTGCTTGTAAACCTTTTTTTCTTTAAAAATGATATGTACTCCATAAATGTTTTTCGTAATAGTGACTATTAGTAACATTTGATATCTATTATTGTACTGTGACTTTTCAATACAGCAATGTTAAAATAATGCGTGGCGTGGCTCGATCTAGTTGAAAATGAAATGGAAACAAATACAATAAAATTGATAAATACAATGTAAACTTGATTTTCTCACGAAATTTGCATGTCATGTGCTAAAAAATCACACTAATTGTGTATATTACTAATGATAACAAAGTATATATAGGTTGAAAACGTGGCTTTGTATTCAATATTCCGTATTCCAAACGTGGATATTTCTAAGGAAAATAAAGGTAGATAAAAAATGTACCTATAATAAAAGTAATGACAGCGAAAACCGTTAAAAAAATTATCTTTAAATGGCATAATTGAGTCAAACGTCTATAAACCGGTTAAAAAATTATCTGTAAATGGCATATAATTGAATCAAACGTCTATTTTTTATTATGCTGAAATAAATAAACTCGTTACCGTGTCAATATAGTTTACAAAATTATTTAAACATTACCATGTAAATGAACATTTCACCAAGAGAGTAATTAATGCTATTTATATAAATAATTTATTGTTAACACCTGAATATTATAATCGTATTAATAATGATCTATGAATAAATAAAATGCATTAGTTTATTGGAATGCATTTTTTTTTTCCAATAAATAAGAATTTTAATTAGATTTTACTGCCATACAATATGTAAAGAAATAAGTACTCTTATTAAAGCTCTACTAGGTCTCAGTATTAAACATATTGTCATTCCTCGTATTAGTATATTATATATATTGATGTCTCTTTGATCAGCCATACCATTAAATGCATAGACATAAAGTTTGTAATATTATAATAAAAATGTATGTAGGAACTGTCTCCAGCGCCGACAACGAATATTTTGAAGTAATAATGCCCCGTTGCATACAAAATTTTGAATATCATTGCCGGCGCTGGTCATTTTATAAGCAACCGGCAGTTGGTAGTTATCTGTGTTAATTTTGACATATTTACAACGGTTGTGATATTTAATCTATATTTTTTTCTTCTGTGGTAACTACTCATAAAACAATCATTCTTCAACATGAAATTTAAAATTTAACATTTTAATGAATCAGTGGAAAATCTAGTAATTTATAGAAAACATACTTTCTATGAATATTAGATGACTGCTTCAATTTTGTATTAAATCCATAATGATAATATTCCTTGAAAAATTTTAAGCAGAAGACTCAGAGGATTAACTATGAATTTTGTTAATGATAATCGGAGATATAAAAATCTATCAACTGGAATAAATCTAATTGTGAAATCCAATAGCATGGTAATTTTTTAGTAGCAATAAACGATGTGAGGGTACTTCACCATTGCTCAAAACTATAGTAATACTTCGCTCAAACATTGATAGGGATCACTTAAAGGTGAAACAACACCGTAATTGTGAAATATTCCGTATTTGTGGATATTTATATTCTCCATCTGGTTAGATAATCCGTCGATTAACCACAATGGCCATTAGGATTCTAGAGCTTGATGTACATTCATCTGTTTTGAAATAAGAATGGCTGTATCAGAGCATTATTTAATAATTCTATATCTTTCATTATCACAACTAGTTATGACTACTGAATTATATAAATCAACAATTGGATTATGAATCATATTTTTATTATGATCTACAAAGTTGTTCCAAAATCAAGCCAAATAAATATAATGGTAAATATTACAATTTACTAATTGCGGTATGCCTGTTAAGAGTCTCACTCTCCTAAATGCCTAAGTTCGTACGATCAACATGCTGAAAAATATATACAGAGTTTTCATTTAATCAAAAATCTAATATCTGTCTAGTAACTTATAGATTTGAGAATGTTATCAGATAATGTGTTCTTTTTAATTTTTAAACTACTTATTGGAGTTAATGAAAACGATGAATCCTTGTATTAATTCACTAGGATAATATCATTCACTTAGTGTTCATTCCGACTCAGCCTATATAATAAAATTTATTTATTATAAAAATAATTTTGTCATTTAATTAACATATTTAATAATAATTATTATTAAATATGTGTTATAATAATAAGTTAATATGTGCATTTAAAATATTTATTAAAATGTTATTAAATATAATTGTGCTGTAAGTAACATAATACATTATAAATATAAAAAATATAAAAAAAATTACAAGTAAATATCATCCTACGCACATCTATTCTATTATACTGAGAATTTACGCTGCGAACTATACATGTGGTATTTCGATTGAAGGTAAACTAGACAATTTTCCAAATCCAGATAATAAAATATCAAATAGATAAATATTTTTAGATACCCTTAAGCAATTAACAAATCAAATTTATTAATCTTAGATAATAAAGTAAGAAATTTTAAACGAATTTTCTCAAGCAATTGTCAAAACTGAAATCTGTTTTAAAATTATACTGGTTTGGGAATCAAATCGAACAATTTGTTAATAATACCGTATGTACAATTGATAGATATTATATTTGTTTAGTAACTGAAAACAATTAAAGACCAAAAAAACAAAGCAATTGTTTTAGTGATTTTTCATTAACTCATTTAAAAATGATCACATGGATATACAAAATATACCATTTTGAGGCTTCAAGATTCTCCTAAGGTTTTGTTTTTGATTATATATGCGTTGATTCATTGTTGAGTTATTCAACTTTTAAAAAAAAACTGTCCTTTTTTCTTTATCTCCGAATATCGGATCCGTTAAAAGTTCAAAGATTAAAAGGTGGTTTCAAAAATCCGAATAGATTTGTAAAAAATCAAGAAAAATATTCATGACAAAACATTATTTCCAACATTGATCTTAAATTTTAACAAATTGTTTAAAATAAGTGCTAGTGGATTTTTGGAAAATTCAACGCCAAATCCGGAAAAAATTTCAAATAGAGCAACTTTAATTAATTTTATACATACCCATTATATCACGCATAAATTAGTAATATAATACATAATTTTTAGTAGGTATTTTCAGTGATTTAATTATTATACATAACATATTAGTCATAAATTCTATCAATATTACAATAGAGAAATATTCGACTGCTATATTTTTAAATTTATTTTGGTGTTTTGGGAAAGTTATTTATAATAATTTAAACCTTTTTTGTAACAATTTCATCGGTCCAATAAAGTTCATAAAATCATATTCTTTATAATTATCTCATCTGGATTATCTACAACATTTGTAGTTGGTCAGATAAACATTTTGTAATAAAAAGGCATTCCAGAATGTTATCCTTAACTTATTTAGATCATCTAATTTTTATTAACTTCATTCACTTTTTATTTACTTTATCATTTAATTTGTATTTACTTTTGATGGGCGATTTTTTATTAATTGGCCTTAACTGAATGAAAGAGAAGATGAAGTTTTTTTAACATTATAAATGAAAGTTAAATAAATTGGTTATGCAAGATATGATAATAAAGGTATCTAAATTAGGCTGAAAACTCATGTATGGCTTCTTTTTTTTTGGTATTTATTAAAGAGGAAAGAATGTTACTTGTGAAGTTTTTGAAATGATCGATTCTATTAAATTTTAATGTAGACTATGTTATAAAAACTGTAATAAAGTATATATGTAAAAAATTCTGCACATTTGTGGTTGTCAAATATTCCTCGAATATTTATGGCATATGACCCGATCGATTTAATTCTTTAGTAATTATCCAATATTTTCTTGATATTCGTGTTGTCTGTATGATTTTAAGATCATTCTAAAAGTTAATTTTGGGGGACTACTCGGATTTTATGATTTCGTATGATCCAGTATCGAGTTAAAAGAGGCACCGTAATTTATTTTTTCCTGGTACACTTACTGCCATGTTGTACGAATAATTGCTGCCATTGTCGTATTTAATAATTATGTAAATAGTACACAATAGTATTCTTCGAATGTATACCATAATTTACATTTAATTTGCTTGTTTTGCACGCATTAATCCTACCATGTCCTTACAATAAAATTAAATAAACTTAAATAAAAATAAAGCAATTTATAGAATCCATACACACTTAACACTTTTCCCTGATTCGACTCAATTACTTCGACTAAATTATTAAAATAATATTATTTTCTAACATTTTTTTTTTCGTGGTATATATTTTATCAGCATTTCTGCAATCTATTTGGTGGTACTTGTTTGATATAATTATATTCATGTCATAACTTTTCACGATTAAAGAAATATTTATACAAACATGTTTCGTATTTTCGATAAATAGATTTTATTTTCTAAAAAGTAATTGATTAAATTTATGTGTAATTATTTTTAAATTTATATTACACATTTCACTAAAAATTTTCTTCTATGAACTATTTAAAGTCTAACAACTAATAAAACTTAATAATTAGGATCCTTAGGAGCATAATTTTCGTGAAGAATCTGTAGGGTACATGATTCTGTTCGGAGCAAGTAATAATTTCACATCTTTTCAGATGCTCGCTATTTCTTTAAATTATATTCGTTTGGATCTGCCTTATTTTCTGACACTCTGCGCGTCTCATTCAAGTGGTTGTTGATTGTTTGGTAAAGTCGCTGATTAGTTATCTTATATCACCTCTCTGGCGCCATTTCTTCTTCTGTTCATTTTATGTGCGCTTGTCGTATTATCTTTCGGCCACAATTCCTGGTTGTTCAGATTCAGGTAAAGGAACCATCTGTTATGAAGTATTCTACGAAGGATTATCGCTAAGAATTTTCATGAATTTTGCCTTTGTAATGCTCAGTTTTAAGGCTGCTTCGCTTGTTTCATTATCTAGGTTCGACAGTTATTATAGATCACGGTAAGAATGTGCAACCAAACAGATTTCACCAACATCCCATCAAGCCTCAATGAATTCATATAGGTCTTTTAAATACATTTTTGTATCATATATTGAAAAGGAAAGGGAGAGTTCACAACCATGTTTTACTCCTTGATTGAACACAATTGTTTCGTAGAACTATAAAAATATACTTATATTGAACTGAAGTATTTCGTGTTATACGCTAAGATGTAGGTTTATAGTATAGCGCTATGTATTATTATTAAGAAGAGAACAAACATTAAACAATCAACAAACAAAATAGTTGGTCATAAAATTCAACCTCCGCACTTCACAAATTGTTTTTACCAATTATATTTACGACTTTTTAATGAATTCAAAACAAATCAAATCATAAAACTGTCAACAAATATTAAAAGTAATTTAATATATTTTAAATTACAGATAAGATCTAAATACATATGCTGCCACACATTCATCATAAAAAGACCTCTTTTCTTTCGCCATATAAAGTAAAAACCAGCGCACATATGTCTTCTAAAAATCACTATTTTTGAGCTGATATAATTCCAAAATGATGCGATCGATGGAAATTTTTTGTTTGTTTAATTATCAATTTCAAAATTCAAACACTTGACACAAAATTATTGTTAAATATATTGACATATCCACCATTTCGTATTATTTAAGAATACAGTGAATTTTATTTCATAAAACATTAATTCAATTCGACAATTTTTGAAATGAAAACAAACATACATATGTTACTTTCTGAAATAACATCCTCAACTACAATGAACGAATCAGATAACTAACGTATAAAACTGAATTTTCATGCACTTCCTCACAACGTCATTTTTTATAAAACGATATGAAATACATACTTCCAGTACACAAAAACCCATCAAAGAATCTGACGCGAATTGTCTTTATTTGAAAAAACCATTTTAATCAAATAAACAAAAATTTAATATAAAAATTTTAAACTGTTTTGTGCTGTTAAGAATGTATTAGACGCAACATGCAAAAACCGTAAGTATATTTATTATATTTTAAAAATATGAACCACTCTTTTTTTTTTCGTTTTTCGTGGTGAAAACTGTAAATTTTATTATGCAGATTGTTTTCAACTAGTCATATGCTACCATAATAACAATATTATTTAGTTTTCAAATGTGTTACTCATTATGTAAAACACGTTTTATTTAATGCTGTACATCTGGTGTAACTGTTTGTGAATTAATATATCATATCACACCCGTTTTATTTATTATTGATCAATGATTTGTGAATTCTGTTTTATTTATCTATAATATATTCGTTGGATAACAAATTATAATTTTGTAAATGCAATTTTTCGTTTAACTAACTGGCGTACCAGAAAAACAAAGATTTAATTTCGCCAAAGTTTCTTAAAAAGTATGGTAACAAAAAATAATGGTATAAAACGATGAAGGATATTCACAGAAGATTCGAGTGATCTCGAGTCATCTTCATTAGAGTACATTGTTTGCCTTTTTAGCTAGTATTAAAAACTAGCAACCCGTCCTCGCTTCGCTTCGTTATATGTCACAGTTCTAGTTTTTGTACATCATGTCTTTAATGTAAAAAGGTACGGCTACCAATGCTCGGCCAAGCATCGGCATTCTTTAACGGCTTATGGCTGGCTTATCATCGCCCGCCGTAGTATACGCTCTATAATAATTTGCGATCTTCAGCCGATGCTTGGCCGATGATATGACACTTTTTTGACTGCGCAAGCGTATTGAAAATAAGATCAGCTGTTAAAATGATGATATTATAGATGAACTCAATCATGTGGAATCAGTGAGTTCGATTGCTTGTCAGAGCACAGATGCATGCTCAGAAAAAAATAAACATGCAAAATCATTTAAGGTCAAAGGTATGTTTATAATAGTTGAATAATTATACAATGTCTTTTATTGATTTTTTTCATTATAGAAGTTCATTCTACCTTTGAGGGAGCCATTTCAACTCATATTAATTATGATGATCATATTATAATATTAATTATGTTACAAAATGTGTTTATTCCATTTTATGTTGGGCATCAAGATGATTTATTACAGTTTTCAGAATTTCCTGTTAAACATACCAATATAACTGTCTATGTGACAATAGTATTAGTAAATAAATATTCAATGAAAATTATAGATACTTAAATTGAAATGGTAAATCTGAAGGAAGCTTTGTCATGCGAGAAATGTCCGCAAATTGATCAGCTGCTGGTCCAGTGAGGGTATTTGTTTCGATTATATTATATTTAAATCCTGGATTAACCTGTAGTCTATATAATTAAAACCAAAGATATCGTAAAAATATTATGTATATCATATAAATAAAAATTTTAAAATTCTTCATTCAAAGAAATCTAATCTGATCTATTACGAATATTTAAAAAAATATAATAAATTATTGTTTTTTTATTCAGATATTTCTTGGAGTGGTGAAATTTTTATTTCACTACAATAAAAAACAAAAATTTTTTCACCTAATTGAAAACTATTTCTAATATTTCGTATTTTCAACGGTTTTCATTATTTTTGTTCAGTAATTATTGATACTACAAAAAATTGAAGTTTAATAGAATTATTAGCATCTTTTTTAGTTTAAAATAGCAGTTTTTTTTGGGATAGAACCGATGTATTTGATGGCATCATTCGTAGTTTTTTTTCAAAAATACTATTTCACGTAATTTATACGACAAAACCAGGAATATACATTGCAACATTTTGGCTTTAAAATAACCGTGGTTTTGATAAAAACTTAATGCAATAATGAAAAAATTGGATTTGAAAAATATACAAGCTTATATAAAGTCGGATTAAGATACGTTTATTTAATTTCGCGGCCTGCCATATAAAATCAGACTTCTTAAATAATATTCATGTCGATTTCATTTATGGTACATATTATCTTTAACAACAAAATCTTGCATGTTTGTCTTAAATTATTTCGACGAATTAAAGGTATGACCGCCGTCGTGTGCAGCCCTTATCACTACTATAAGCCTATGAAGATGGTAATCAGAGTATATTGAGTTTTATGGTGTAATATATAAAATCACTCTTAACCACGAAACGTATCAGGACCAAACTCTATTCTCGTATTTCAATCGGTACTTCCACAGTTTCTTGAATGGTACACCGGCCATTTCGGTTGTTTTTCAAATGGAAGTCTTACACAACTAAAGTTCATTATACGAACAACAAAAATCCTGTGATGAATGAAGATCAATGTGTGCAACAAGATTCCAATCGCTTTTGTATTTCCTGATTATTAGTATCTCTGGCTTTTCGAGCATAAATTTGCGCATATCGTTAGAGTTTCGGGCGCGAATCGTTCAAGTAAGTGTTTCTATCTAAACTAATGAATTAAAAAATGTTTTGAAACTTGAAGTAGATACAAGCTACGTGTATTGTATATGTGACAAAAATATATCATTTTATGTATGCAGAAATTACTTTCCCGAAAGCAACCATTGGTGTTCTATAAGTTTTTGTATTCTCTTTTTATAGTTACAGTGTATATTTGTTAAGTGTGGTTTAATTTTACTTTTTAACTGTTATGGTTACTTATTGTTAGTTATTTATATTCATTATAATATTAAGTATTGTTAATTAAGTATGACAGACATTTCTATATAAATTATTAGACATTTGAAAACTGAATATCATATTTTATACATAAGTTTACTTCTATTACAATCAATTATTGTTAATAAAAAGGAAACATGTTGAAAAATTAGCTGTTTAGAGTCTTTTTGCGAAATTGCATCATTATTCAATAATCGTTATTATACGAAATTTATACTTCTTCTTATTCAGTGGTACGACACATCTAAGTAAGTTATTCTTGTACTATCATACATCGTTTTAAATACCACAAAAAAGGGTATTCCAATTCTACATTCTTTGGTTATTTTCCAGAATCTGTTGGATGTTAATTATTTTGTTTGTCGCAGACCTTTCCTTCCTGAATTCACACGGATAATCTCACATAGTAAAAATAAACAAATATTGGCCGAATTTATCAAATGTTTGAAATCATTTTGTAAAGAGTACAAAGTACTGTAGTTCCCTATACTCTAGTTTAGTTATTAAATTACAAAATATGATCAACTGAAGGCGGATTTGTAGTACGAAAGAACCGAGAAATTTTGTACTCACAGCGACCATTGATCATATAAATAAAAGGTAACATACATGTAATTATATAGAACTAGAAAGACATTCGATAGCAAAGATAAAATTTTTTTTAATGTAATTTTTTGGCGTATTAATTACAGAGGTAACTACAAAAAGTGTTTCGTCGAATTCAACCCTAAAAATATGCTCACAAATAAACCTGCTTATCGTTATTTAACTAATATATGATCACATACGATTGTTTATAAACTTTCTATTGTTACGAATATATGATATTGAAGTAAATTATAAATAATTATTATTGCTTTAGTTTATTTATGTACATATTTTGTTTTGATCATTTGTGAAAATATGATACACTTCTTATTTAATAATTATTATGTAAGTATATTTATAATTAAAGTATTACTTATTTTTATTTCAATACACCTACACATTATACCTTCTTAATCAAACATGATAATGTTCGTTTTGATTCGTTGAGCATATGTAATTCTTCCTTATAAATATTTCTGCGAACCAAATCTAAGTTTCTGATGGATCAGTAAAACTAAACACATATTTCAATATATCGCGACTTTTCTACAATAATACTGAAAATTACTTAACGCATTACTATAGACATGTTACACTTTTGAATCTATGAGCCAATAAACCTGACTGATGTTCATAATCATGATGATACGTTTGAAAATAAATATTATTTTGTGAATTATATATGTAGGCTTTTAAGAAAGTTTTGAAAAAAACTCTTTTTTGTTCTTCCATTTCTCTCGTTATTCTCTTTTAGCGCTCATCATTTCAAGCATTGGATAGTTTTTTATAAGATAGTCGAACATTTTCAAAAGTATCGATAGTGTATGTAGTGAGATGCAGAAACTAGATTACCGCATTACACTTTTTTATTCCCGGATTCCACAATTATTCCACTCTTATTTAGATGATCGACTTCTAGAATGGTAAGTAGTCTTTCTTAAAAAATCATCAAATGCGTCGTCCGGAAACGTCCTTGTATACATCATAGTGCATGCTTAGTTTACTGGTCAGGATCGTACGAACAGGTATTATGCTGATTCTAGTCAAGTGGTCAAAAGGGCATGATCTTAAAATGTTATCCAGTGATTCAGTAGATTTGGTTTCGATGGACTTTTATTAGCTCAGAGTATTCACAGTTGGCTAGGCCCACTTTTGTAGTGAATCAGTTCTTGGGATTTTTCACTTCTTTGAAAAAAACATACTCCAGATTCTCTCGATTTTTTTTCCATATTTTACCTTCAAAATTGATAATATTTAAAGTCATACGTCTCGAAATTTCTTCATCCCGATGGTACTCTTCTAAATTATTTTTATTTGTTCTTGGAGGTTGTACTATAGCTTTAGTCTTTGGATGATGGTTTCTCAGGGAAAGCGAAAGTCTCGTATTCTTGTCGGAGTAGGGTGTAACATCAAAAGTAATTGACCTTCTATCAACAGGAATGTTTTGGAGCATGAATAAAAGCATTGGGCATATATTTATTTTGAATATTTTTATTTTTAAGCGGTTCATTATTTTTAACTGATACACAATCCATAAATGTAATCCCAAAAATATTCTCTAATAATTTTTTACAATGTGCTTGAGAATTCAAAAGATATAAATATACTCCAGAATTTTAAAAATTTTTTTTTCACTTTGCTGCTTTCAGTATTATATGTCTAGTATACTGTACATTTAGCGTGAATCAGGGTTCAAATTTAAAGAAGAAAAGTAAAGATTTTTAAAATGAGATTATTATTCATATTAAAAAATAATTTTTAAAAGGTTTGGGAATTTCATATGTATGGATTTTAAATCTTTATGAGCTGTATATAAATTATACTTTTTCGTTCATTTTAAAAAACGTTCATACTACAAATTTTTTTAATTTTATATTTATTTATCCATGTTTACGCATAATATACCTTAAAACTTAGATAGCTATGTAAACCATAGTAACCTGGTATGAACAATTAAATTGTTATTATAATGTGTCAAACATTTGTATTAACTTAATTGTATTAATAAAAATATAAGAAAAGATATAATTATTAAAGATAATAAAATAAAGTTAATAAAAACACTTTTATAAATAAAAATATAATAAATGTAGTATGTTGAGCGTGATTTGAAATACAATCAACATTTAAAATATCATTTGCGTGATTATGAATACTTCGACTCCCCAATACTTCCATATGGAATTTTCTCAGCAAGTGTAATTTTGCAAAGAATGGTTAGACAATTGTTCGCGAGTATGCAAGTTGTCGATTGTATAGTGAACCAATTGGAAGAGCATAATTTTTCTCCAAATTGATTGCAACGAGGAATCTGGTTTAAAATTGAACAAAGTGAAATGCAAGTATTGTGAACAAAAAATTTTAGAAAACAAATAAGACAAAAAAATTAAATTTAAACCTAGAAAATAGCTATTTGTGTTTGATTTTCTTTACTTATAATAATACAATTCAAATGAAACACAGTGAAGTGCATAATATTTTCAAATATAAAGTATTAAATGAAAGTGAAAATTAGCCTGCCTACACCAATATAATAAAAATAAAAAAATTAAATTTTTCAACTTTCGATGATCCCATTTTGAAAAGTATAAAATTATACACGGTTCGAAAAAAAATTTGTATATTGGTGCACAAGTAAAATCAGAACAATATCATAGTGAAATAAAAGAAGACGAAAACAGAAATAAGCTTTTAAAGTTTCTTTACTTTGATTTGAGGCTAATCATTAAATAAATATATAATCAAGATGAACCACAAAATAGAAAAACAAAAATTTATTGGTGATAATTTATTTAAATCCTTCTGAATCTTTTATGGAAAAATCACAAATCAAAGATCCTGTATAATAATATTTATAACATTTTTTTCGATATTGGTTTCCAAATTCTTTTGTCTGTGTTACAGAATTGTTGAAAATTCGTTTGTAATCAATGCATCCACTCAAAGTCTTTCTAATTGTTTTTTTCTAATATATTACACATCACGAATTTATATTATCGCCCCTTCTAAAAAGTCTTACACCTTAATGTTCGAATTTAAATAAAAGTATAGTAGTGAGTAATTTTTTTTCCATATTACTCACATATAATGAAGTGGCAAGTATACATCCTCAATCGACAGTGTGTTTTAGATCATTCAGAAATAAATGTATTACGTAAATATAAGCGTTTTTTTCCCAGTAGGTAGCGATAGCCTCTACTAAGATGGTCCCAATTAAATGTTTTTTAAATCCTCCTATAATGCCGTAAAACAGTTATTTAGGATTTCTACAACAGTATATTTCTATAAATACTTATAGAAAACATTGTATAACATACCATTAACTGACGATAATGAATTAAAATTAGATTTATTTTTTGAAAATAAATTAAAATTATACATTTAATTTCTGGTGTAAGTGGTTGGTTGGTACTATTGTCATATGGCATTAGTATAAAGCAATTATTGATATTTGTAGTATCTGTAACCTTCATTTTGAAGCTCTTCAATCACTTTAGTAAATTGTTTTTTCATATTGAAACATTTCTTAATCCTGTTGCAACAAATCGGGTAAAATTTCAAGAGAAAAGATACCTGTGGTAATCTACAATTGATATAATTTAATAAACACAAGTAGCAAGAGATTAATAAATACAATTAACTTTATTAATTTAATTATTATTTATTAATTATTTGACGTACAAGAATCGAATGAATGAAACAATAGCAGCGGCATATAACAACAACTCCCGTTGCTCAGGTAACCACGTACACACACATTCACTTAGTTCGCCACAATCCCTTCATTTTTTTCAACTTGGTGACTTTGGGTGATGAAGTATGGTGATGAAGTATTGCATGTAATAATTGAGTTTCCGGGATCTTTTATTGAAGAGGAAGATTCTTCGTCGATGTCAGTTGGTACTGGTGTAAGACTGTTATTGAGAGAGTCCGGAATCTTTTTTTTAAGTGGGACACTTGTCTCTTGAAGACTTTACCTTCATTGATGATTGTAGCTTCGTTGCCTTTCCCGTCAAGCACCTCATATTCTTTGGTATCGAACGTAGGACATAATTTATTTAATTTAACTAGATTCTGGCATAAAACTTTATCGCCCGGGTTAATATTACTGATTTAATTCCTTGACGCGTCCTCCCTTTCTTTTCCTTTCAGCTTTTGTACCGCATCAAAATCTTTTGTTTCATCATTGTAGTGTTTTGAGTCAAGATCTGAAATTGATGGAATCTTGTCTCTCAAATTTCTGCCAAATAATAGCTCCGATGGAGACTTTCCAGTTATCCCATGAGGAGTGACGTTATACATCAATAAAAATTTCTGTATTTCAGCTTTATAATCTGCTCCATTTAAATCAGCTATTTGAAATTTATAAATTCACTACTTGCGAATGGTGGCCCGTTATCTGCTCTCAATTTCTTTGGGTAGCCGAATCGAGAGAATATTTCAGATAAGTTCTTTATAATTGATGTAGAAGTCGTGCTAGAGAGGAACTTTATTTCCTGGAATCGAGAGTAATAGTCTATAATCACGAAGATCATTTCCTTATTTGGTAAAGGACCCATGAGGTCCATGGCCAAACATTGCCAAGGACCAGTAGGAAATGCATGGCGGGACATTGGCGTAGATTTATTAGGCTGAGAAACCATTAGAAAATCACGACAATTCTTAACGTACTTCTCCGTGTGGCGATCCATACCAGGCCACCAGACTTTGGAACGTAGACGACGCTTCATTACTGTCTCACCTGGATGGCCCTCGTGAGCCAGGTCCAGTATGTTGTCAGTCAATTTTCTTGGAATGATCAATCTGTTGCCTCTCAGTAGAATGTGTCCCATAGACGTGATTTCGAATCTATACGGAAAATATATGTTTTTTTTTTTTTCGTTGGGTGACCATGAATTATTTGATACCATGTTAATGGCTTCTATGATTTCTTCGTCTTTCTTGCTCTCTTCAATAAGTTGCGAAATCTTTAGAGCTTGAGGTACGCTTTGTTCGACAACCCTGAAGATGTAATCATTTTCAACGTCGAACGACGGTTCAATTTAGATTTTACAGAGTCTTGAGAGTGGATCTTGAGAGTGGATCTGCGATATTCAATTTGCCTTGCTTGTATATAACTTTAAATCTAAAAGCTTGTAGTCGAAGGAGCCACCTCTCTATTCGAGCGGGTGGTTTCGATGAAGGTTTAAAAATGGCCTCTAAAGGCTTGTGATCCGTTTCGAGTTCAAACTCCAAACCGGCAAGATAAAAGTAAAATCTTTCTACCGCCCATACCAAAGCCAAGTTCTCTTTCTCTGTTTGCGAATAACGACGCTCAGTTTCAGATAAGCTCTTGTTAGCGTTTGAAATGACTTCAGGTTTATCTTCCTTATTGAATTGTAGTAGGACAGCCCCGAGAGCGACCGGACTAGCATCTGCCATAAGGCTAGTTCGTCTTGATACATCAAAATATGATAATGATGGTAATCTAGCCAAACAATCTTTTAATTTTTTTAAAAATTCCTTGATGAGCACCTGTCCAAATAAATTTTACATCAGTTTTAGTCAACTGACGAAGGATATCTATTTCGGTCGCATAATTCTGTACGAATTTTCCCACATAAGTATAACCCGATGAAACTGCGTAACTCTTCCTTCGACGAAGGTGCTCTGAAGTTCATGATTGCTTCAATTTTCTTTGGATCCGCACTTATACCTTGATCAGATAAGACATGGCCAAGGAAATTTAATTGACGCACTTTGACTAAGCTTTTTTGATCGTTCAAAGTTACGTTATATTTCTTGAGGACCAATAACAATTCTTTTAAGCTTTCATCATGATCGACTTCAGTTTCTCCAAAAATTATAATATCGTCTACAAAATTTAGACAGTTTCTGCACGGAGCCAGATTCTGAAAAATTTCAACGGCTGAGTTCACACTGAACATCAACCGCTTATAACGAAATAATCCTTTATGTGTAATGAATGTTGTGATTGGGCGACTATCTGGGTGAAGTTCCATCTGATGATAGACCTCTTTAAGATCTAGACGAGAGAAGTACTTAGCTCTTTTTAACTTCGTCATGAAAGAGTCGAACGTCGGAATAGGGTAATTTTCATGCAATATTGCTTCGTTGGCCTTACGCATATCAATGCAGATTCTGATATCTCCCATTGGTTTGAAGATTATTACAATCGGGGAGATCCAAGCACTTGGTCCTTTAACAACTTCTATAATATCCCTTTTCAAAGATTCTTTAAGTTTCAATTCCACTTGTTTTTTCGACTGCAACTGGCACTGTACGGACGGGTTGCTGCACGGGTTTCACGTAAGGATCGATAGACAATTTAACCAAAACATCTTTAATTTTAGGAAATGATTCAACTTTTTCAATTTCATTGACAGCTATACCCTAGAGTAAAACTCCTAGCTGCTTAGCCGTAATTTTACTCAAAATTGAGATGTCACCGTTTTCAATTACGTAAAATGACGTGATTATTTCTGGTGATTTATTTTGTAGGCCAATAGTAGAAGTGAATTTAGCTAAAATCCTTAAAGACTGTGCTGCGGCATATGGTTTCAAAATGTCTTTTGATTCCATAGTCAAATCCCACACAACTGCTTCATTTCGTCGAAGTAACTCCCAATCGGTATCTGTAATGATGTTGACTTTGGACCCTGAATCGATCAAACATGCCGCATCAAAATCTTTTGTTTCATCATTGAAGTGTTTTGATTCAAGATCTGAAATTGATTGAATCTTGTCTCTCAAATTTCTGCCAAATAATAGCTACGATGGAGACTTTCCAGTTATCCCATGAGGAGTGACGTTATACATCAATAAAAATGTCTGTATTTCAGCTTTATAATCTGCTCCATTTAAATCAGCTATTTGAAATCGCTTTAAAATTGAACGATTCATATTTTCTACTTCTCCATTACTTTGTGGCCAGTATGGAGGGGTTTGAATCAGTTCAATATTGTTTAAAGAGCAAAAATTTATAAATTCATTACTTGCGAATTGTGGCCCGTTATCTGCTCTCAATTTCTTTGGGTAGCCGAATCGAGAGAATATTTCAGATAAGTTCTTTATAATTGATGTCGAAGTCGTGCTAGAGAGGAACTTTATTTCTTGGAATCGAGAGTAATAGTCTATAATCACGAAGATCATTTCCTTATTTGGTTATTTCCTTATTTGTGGTCTTTTGATTCCATAGTCAAATATCCCACACAACATGCCGCCTTCCTGCCGCCAATAATACACACAATAACATCATCAGGATTTTCTTCTACTACTTGTGTTGTCTCGCTTATCTTAAAGCAATCGAAGTTTTGCATTGCATTCTCATAATGTTCTTGGTCAGGCAAATCATCATCTACATAGTTCACCTTGTATTTAAAATGTTTGTTGTTATTGAATTCTCGATGACCACTGGCACCTGAAGAATTAAACTTCCTTTTACGTAAAGATGATTTGCAGCACCTGGAATAATGACCTTGATATCATTATTCCACAGCTATGACATTTGCTGTCTTTTGCAGGGCAAACTTGAGCGTCTACATGAGCCATTCTACCACACCGAGAACAATGTTCACTGTTTTTATTGTTTTGAAAACTAACTTTATTAATTGAAGTAGAATTAACTATAGCGTGCGATGTGGATGCGCTCATACTTAATGACTGTTTAGCTATTTGCTCATGAATAAAATCAAAATCTTCTTCTTTAAATCGAGAGGTGCCCAATTACCTATTATCAGATCCTTAATGTTTATTGCTGAATTGTCAATTTCATTTTTTTTTCATCAGTAATTCCTTCCACCGTTAAGTAAAGGTCGAACGATCTCAACCACTTCTCCTATTCGACACTGACTAGTGCCTTGTCCATACCCTCGTACAAGAAGGGTTTAATGATGTTTGTGTCTGCCATGGTGTTAACCTAAACATAAACATAACCCAATAATAAATAATAGCTCAACTGCGTTACAATACCTCTTTTTTTTCCAATTTGTACATTCCAATTTGTATATTCCAATTTGTACATACACAGCTCTGACCACAACAATCGTATTGAACCAATTCTGTTTAGCAGCTCCCAGCCTCCCAAAAGTATAAAAGGAATGTTGATAGCAGTTTACAGTCTTCCTTTGAATAACGTAACTGTAGTCGAATATGCTCACAGCAATCTTTTCCCTAAGCTCACAGCCGTACTTCGGATAACGTATCCATAGCCCAATATGCTCAGAGCAATCCTTTTCCTTAGCTCACAGCCGTCCTTCGGATAACGTATCCGTAGCCCAATATACTCACAGCAATCGTTTTCCTTAGCTCACAGCCATCCTTTTCCTTAGCTCACAGCCATCCTTTTCCTTAGCTCACAGCCCTTCATTATATCTTTCTCTCTTTTTACCGGCTCGAAGTACATAGGTTAATGCAAGTATGATGCAACAATACTAACCACACGATTGAGTTCTTAAATCTTCGTCGCCAATTGTGGTAATCTACAATTGATATAATTTAATAAGCACAAGTAGCAAGAGATAATTACAATTAACTTAATTAATTTAATTATTAATTATTTATTAATTATTTGACGTACAAGAATCGAATGAATGAAACAATAGCAGCGGCATATAAAAACAACTCCCGTTGCTCAAGTAACCACGTACACACACATTCACTCAGTTCGCCACAATACCAACTGAGCCAGAAAGAGATAAACGCCTGTTAATTGTGGATTAAGTTTTTCTAACCACACTGTTTGGCAGTTTTATCATATCCAATCCAAATGTGATCTTTCAAGTACATCCTAAAGTAATGCTGTGAAGCATAATTGGTAAATAGACGCCATAATTTTTTATTTTTAAAAGCATTTGCATTATAAAATTTCTTAGCTATTGATTTCATCAAAGTATTTTTACCTTTATCAGTATCGCAGATTGCCATAAGTACAATGACAGGTCGATATTTTTCATTTTTAAAACAGTTTGTAGAATAATAGGAATCTTTGACGCTGCCTGCATCTGGGTTATGAATATTTATTTGTAAATCATCTGAAAGAAATTTGTTTTGTGGTACTAGAATGAATGTTATATACTGCCTAAGTTTCGTTTGCATTTTAATTATCTTAGCCATTGTATCTGCATCTTAATTGTCTTACCCATTGTATCTGCATCTTGTTTTGAGTGTTACATACAAAAATATCTGGATGAATAAACTTTTTCCATTACTGTGCAATAAGATTGACCTTATTTTAATTTTATTTTTTTAGGATAAATATTTTTTTATTTGTGAAATTATTCCTTGATTCTTTATTGTTGATTATGAATTAATCTCATCTAAAGCCTATAGGCTTCCCACATTATGTATATATGTTTAAGGACTTCTTCCATAGTATTATTATTTTTTTTTTTTTTATAAAACAATCTTGAGTAAATTTATTGTGGTAAGTCAAGTCAAGCACGCATTCACTTTCGTTAATCGATTAATAAATCCTGATTAAGTTCTTTAAAAGCCATTCTCAGGAAAAACACACCATTGATATGGAGCAGCAAGCTGTGACTACTAAAACTGTTTCAAATCTTCTGAATTTTTAATATAAACTGAAATGCTTTCAAATAATTGTTAGAGGTTAACATGGATTTTTTCATCATTTATTCTTATGGATGATTAAATCGATTTTTATGTAATTTTTTTTTGTGTGGCTATTTTTTAAAACTTCCGAAACTACTCCCCATCTCGTTCTGTTTGCGTCAATTAATCGAAGAGGCACCAATCATTCAAGAAAAAATGGGCATATTCTATCGATATCGAAGAATGAGTCATAAGTATAATTCTATCCACTTTTGAAGGTGTGCAGAATCTTAAGTAGTAATTCAAAATTCTTTTAAATCGTTCATTCTGATGTTTAGTATGAAACATTGAGCAAAAATTTTCTATTTTGATACACACCCGAAGAATATTTATTTATCATACATACTTTGTTTAGAACACTCTCCTTCCCTTCCATTCTACGAGCTTGTATGAGTCCGACTTGAGTATTCATGGATCTCTTTATAACCTGTTCAATGGACTGAATTGTTTGACCAATTCCTTAACAAAATTAAACAAAATAACGATTAAATGGTAATTGATGGTACATGGTAATTGAAAACTTAAATTCTGGCTAAAATTCTTGAATGTGTAAATCAGCAGACATTGGGTACAGAGTTGCACTAGCGTGAATAGTATATTTAAGAGACCTTTGGCTTTTATATCCTTTAGAATACTCCATCACCCGAAGGCAAAGATGCTTTCTAGTACAAGGTGCTATGAAATTTTTTATGACGTTGTTGGAGCTGGAGCTTCGTTCTTATCCAAGTGACGACAGTGAGATAAATTATTGCCCCCTTTTTTGTTATTACAATTAGATTCAAACCTCCAACCTCCAGTTTAAGAAGTCAAACATTCAAAGGTATTAGTACTTACTCGGCCACTCATCCGGTTGACCACCAGCATAAAAATAAAACATCCGATACACTTTGAAAGCAACTCACTATTCACTGGAACATACCGATGTAATACTATTTTTAGAAAGCATTATCAAATCAAAACATTGAGCCCAAATTTTTTGTGTAAGTTTATTTTGATTCCTAAATAATTTTCCAACATTGTTAAAAACTTTCGTCTAAATTAATGAAAACTTTTTTTTTAATTTGTTGCACTAATTATCGATACCCAAAGTTAATAATAAAAAACTAAAAATTTTTGTCATAGTTCATACAATTGTGGTTTTTCGATGGCAGTAAGAGTAAAAATTTTGTTAGATCTATTGTAGGAAATGCCCCGACAATTTTTCAAACAAACTTTCAGCATAAATTGCTTCTTGTAAGTAACCTATCTAACCATGACATGATATAATGTGTGAAATCCGCATAGTGTCAAGTTTATTGAAGGTTAATGAAATAATCATTATTTCAAAATATGACACTTAATCCACCGAGGCTGATCAAATGTCACCAAAGCAACGGATTACTTGCGAATCTAAATAATTATCATCAGCTCTTTTTGTCAATACAGTGGAAATGATATAATCACATTATTACCGAAGGCACGGGAAAAAAATTGATACTATTTATCTGCACATTTTCCCAAAATTCGTTCTGTCCAATGGATTTCTTTGAGTAAATATATTACTTGAGTAAAAGCATGAAAAATCGATCAGAAGAATCACCGCCATTCCCTGTGAAAATGTTTTTTAAAGAGTTTTTATTCAACGTTACCTATCTCCTTTAATAAAGACATTTTTCTCAGTCTTGCAATTTTTTTTCCAATGAGATGATGTCGCAGATGCAGTCGTAGATGCAGTCGTAATTCCAACCAATATATGGAAGGTATTTTTTCCGTTAATGGTGAAGTTGTTGTGACAGACGTTATCATAAACATATGGAATTAAGTAATAGTAATAATTTTCAGGATCTTAAATGATTCGTGATCCAAACGTCAACTTTCCTCGTGGGTAAAGCATAATTCTAAATACGCTAACGCATCAATCAAATTTCTTGATGCATATTTTTTTGTTATATATGAAACAAACCAAGCAACATAGGTAACACGTAGCCTTGCATAAACACGTGGCTTTGCTGAAGATATCAAGGTGTTCGATACTTTTGTTTACCACACTTATTTTTAGGGTGAGATATAAGAATATCAAGAAAAGTTTCAGAGGTATTTTTAAAAATATGTACTACTCTTCAATATAGTATTTCATATTTCTATATGAATATGTTTCAACACAGATTGGCCGTCATTTCGACATTTCTATATCGTTTTTGTGTTTTATCATTTATTTGATTCTCATACCAGCTTGGACAAAGTTTATAGATGTTTTTTGAAGATAAAGCCATAGTAGCAAAAACATAAACCTCTCATAATTACACTCAACTGATTATTTTCAAAGACTAAAAAAAATGCGATTAATTATTGTAATATATTATACGCTTTGAGGAAAATAATGTGTCGTTCAAACAAATCTAAAACGAAGTTATTTCCATTACACAATTGTCTAAACTGATATCACATCGTTGATTCTAAAAGCTGCATTCATGCATGCTTAGATATATTGAAAACATACATTATGTTTTGAATGCAAAAAAAATTATGATAAAGGCTATAACAATTCTATCAAATATAAAGCATAGTTTTCTTTTATATTTATTTCATTTTCTATCATATAGGGAACACATTAATGTTAAATAAAACATTATTTTATATTACATTTAGTATCATGTGTGCCAGGTAAACTATTCTGTAGAAACATACTTTTTGTTTACATAAATTTTTCGAAAAACTAAATTAACTTCAAAAAGCAGGAACTGAAACATTAAAAATAATTATTTTTATGAATAAATTTCCTGTGACACCAAGTAAGTACCTTTCGAAGTCGGCTCCAATCAATAAATGTTTACGTAAACAATATGATTGTCACCGACTTCGAGAAGTAATTGGTCGCAAGGAAATTATAATAGTGTAAAATCCCAGAAAATATCTTTTGGTGTAATCACTAACATTTTGTCTGTTCGCGTTGCAGAAATTCCCCAGGCTGAAATTTTTTTCTTAAATTTATATAGGACCAATACCCTATCCAATTAAACAAAGAATCATCAAAATCATACTCAAGTGTTATTACTAAAATTTTTTATTTCAAATCCACTGTATATCTGCATGAAATCACAGGCTCTACTGAAAAAAACTTCCGGTTGTTTTAGATCTCAATTTCAATAAAATAGTTTTGTCAATGATAATAGAGACCTAGCCACTGCTGTGATCCATGTTGGGATTGTTTTTGATTGCGGCCTTAGCGTAGAATCCCTTCACCTGTAATGGATTTGCCGCGATCATACTCGCTGTCTTAGATGCTCATGTAGAAAGAGTGTGTCCTGCTGAATTCTTTATCAAAAGTGGAAGTTACCGTACGCTGTATGCCGTCTGGCCCTTCAACGAGACGTTGTGATCGGATAGTCTTAGACTTTATTTCGTGAGATCTTGATTCAACTGCAGGGGTCATGAACTTTTCTGCAGCAACCTCATCTTCATCGTCCTCTATAGTATAAACTGGTGCTATTCGGTTGTTATCACCACAGTTAAGGACAGCCCATAGCATGGCCCTATTTTGTTTTGCATGTCTGTCCAGATAAGCGACAGAGCTGCACGCTTCTTGGGGAAGTTTATCAATATAATCCTGGACGTTAGATGTAAAATAAAGCTCTGTAGTGTGAAGGTCTTCCAGTGTAGCAGGATATTAAGGTGGGTCATGTTTTTCAGGTAAGTGCTCTAAGGCATTAATATTGTCATTCTGGTAATTATTGTATTCTCGAGGTATATCTCTTTCTTTCTGTTCTTCAAAGTCTTCATCTTCTGAGCAAGACATTTGGAAATCATTTCTTATGGAGAATACGGCCTCCTGAGCAGCACAATTGTTCTCTTATGCGCTCATAGTTACTGAGCACTTTCTTTTCAATAGAATGTGATGAATTAATATTATTTGGGCCGGTGTCGGTCAAGGGATTTAGAATATACCTTCTGATATTTTGTTCATTTTCATTACTCATTTGTCATTTGGGGTGGTAGAGTTCGTCCTGTGAACACCCTCTTCGCGAATCGAGATGATTACTACAATAATCCCCCCGGGTCTGGTCGTAGATATATTTTGGAGTTCCTTGATTATGTGTTGACGCTGTTCATCTATTTTGATATTTCCATTTTGATATTTCCAAAAGCATGCTGGTCTTTTTTGTGGATTCGAGCTAGATATTCTAGGTATAACCTGCAGCTCTCGGTTTTAAATGCTCATCTTTGTTTTTTAGGTGTCTTATATAGTCGTATTCTCAGCGTATCATTCTATCAGTATGAATGTATGGGTGATCCTTACCAGACAAATGTTGGACTAAACAGATAAGGTATACGTAAGATGGACGTGCATCAGCGGCCCAAGGGCCGAAGTAAAGGGATTGTGCCTGACACACGTGGGTGCTACATGTAGCTTCATCTATATCATCTTTCATACATTCTAACACACTTCAAATTAATCTTCTATTCTTCCTTATAGTATATAGTATCCTTTTTTAAACGAAAACGTTAACAAAATCAACATCATCCCAAATTTCGAAATGTTCTCGGCGATTTCGTATTGTGTATATTCGACGAAATGAAGAAACTTTTTGTATTATAAGATCTTAACTCCGATCAGAATTAATTGAATGATGAAGGATGATGCTCTTACTCTAAAAAAGCTGCCTAAAATTTTATGTTGGAGTCGAAATTTCATACTTTTTTTCCACTTCAGGTGGGCTATAATTTTACTCACCCCATTAACTACATTTTTCGAGTATTTATTCCATTTTTCGAGCATTTACTCCATTTTTCGAGCATTTACTCCATTTTTCGAGCATTTACTCCATTTTTCGAGCATTTACTCCATTTTTCGAGCATTTACTCCATTTTTCGAGCATTTACTCTATTTTTCGATCATTTACTCTATTTTTCGATCATTTACTCTATTTTTCGATCATTTACTCTATTTTTCGATCATTTACTCTATTTTTCGATCATTTACTCGATTTTTCGATCATTTAATCGATTTTTCGATCATTTACTCCATTTTTCGAACATTTACTCCATTTACTCCATTTTTCGAACATTTACTCCATTTACTCCATTTACTCCATTTACTCCATTTACTCCATTTACTCCATTTACTCCATTTTTCGAGCATTTACTCGAGCATTAATTTCATTTTTCGAGCATTTACTCGAGCATTAATTTCATTTTTCGAGCATTGATTTCATTTGTCGAGCAATTACTCGAACATTTATTTCATTTTTCGAGCATTTACTCGAACATTTATTTCATTTTTCGAGCATTTACTCGAACATTAATTTCATTTTTCGAGCATTTACTCGAACATTAATTTCATTTTTCGAGCATTTACTCGAACATTAATTTCATTTTTCGAGCATTTACTCGAACATTAATTTCATTTTTCGAGCATTTACTCGAGCATTTTTCGTTTTACTAAAACATATCTCGTTAATGTTAAGCTTTATCAAATGGCTCTCTCTCTAAAGGCTCTCTCTCTAAAATTACCACTTCATCTGCACCAATAACCACTTCCCATTAGTAGAGCCATTCTCTTAGACCTTATGTAGCCATTCTCTTAGACCTTATGTAGCCATTCTCTTAGACCTTATGTAGCCATTCTCTTAGACCTTATGTAGCCATTCTCTTAGACCTTATGTAGCCATTCTCTTAGACCTTATGTAGCCATTCTCTTAGACCTTATGTAGCCATTCTCTTAGACCTTATGTAGCCATTCTCTTAGACCTTATGTAGCCAATCTCTTAGACCTTATGTAGCCAATCTCTTAGACCTTATGTAGCCAATCTCTTAGACCTTATGTAGCCAATCTCTTAGACCTTATGTACCCATATCTCGTTAATGTTGGGGTTTATCCAATTTCTCTCTTTGTAAAATTACCATTTCATCTGCACCACTAACTGATGAATATTGTATATCATTAATCTTCTTACAGTCATATCTATGTTGGAACAATGTAACCTGTTTTTTATTTTGGAAAATAAGCGATGTATACCGTTTTAAATTTTTTTTATATTGATATTTAATTGTTATTCCTTCAGTCAAACAATGATTTTCGTTTTTTTAAGACAATCGAAAATTGATATTGTTATCTAACAAAAGGTTCGCTTAAAAATCCATTAGAATTGGAACCATGTGGTAAATGTGCCATCATTAACAGACTATTTAAAAAAAAATAGTTCCGTAAAAAATTTTTACGTTGAGAGGATAATTCTAAGTAAGAGTATTTAAATTTTTTTGATTTTGTATTTTTCCTAACCTAAGACCTTATGTTACCATTCTCTTGTTGATAATATTATTCGTCTTAAAAAAAACATATCTCGCTAATGTTGGGCTTTTTCCAATGACTCTCTCTCTAAAATTACCACTACATCTGCACCGCTAACCACTACATCTGCACCGCTAACCACTACATCTGCACCGCTAACCACTACATCTGCACCGCTAACCACTACATCTGCACCGCTAACCACTACATCTGCACCGCTAACCACTACATCTGCACCGCTAACCACTATATCTGCACCGCTAACCACTACATCTGCACCGCTAACCACTACATCTGCACCGCTAACCACTACATCTGCACCGCTAACCACTACATCTGCACCGCTAACCACTACATCTGCACCGCTAACCACTACATCTGCACCGCTAACCACTACATCTGCACCGCTAACCACTACATCTGCACCGCTAACCACTACATCTGCACCGCTAACCACTACATCTGCACCGCTAACCACTACATCTGCACCGCTAACCACTACATCTGCACCGCTAACCACTACATCTGCACCACTAACTGATGAATCTTGTGCATTTTTTCTTCTTGATTAATTACAATTATCTTCTTATAGTCATATCTATTTTGAAACAATTTAATAAAAGCTGTTTGGTTTGTCCTAACTCTAGACCTAATGTAACCATTCTCTTATACCTTATGTAACCATTCTCTTATACCTTATGTAACCATTCTCTTATACCTTATGTAACCATTCTCTTATACCTTATGTAACCATTCTCTTATACCTTATGTAACCATTCTCTTATACCTTATGTAACCATTCTCTTATACCTTATGTAACCATTCTCTTATACCTTATGTAACCATTCTCTTATACCTTATGTAACCATTCTCTTATACCTTATGTAACCATTCTCTTATACCTTATGTAACCATTCTCTTATACCTTATGTAACCATTCTCTTATACCTTATGTAACCATTCTCTTATACCTTATGTAACCATTCTCTTGTTGATAATATTATTCGTCTTAATAAAACATGTCTCATGTTTGTTGGGATTTTTCCAATTCTCTCTCTAAAATTACCACTTAATCTGCACCACTAACTGTTGAATCTCGTCCATTTACATCTTGATTAATTAAATCATTGCGTTGGAATAATATTACCTGTAAATGTTGTTTGGTTTATCCTACATATGATTTACTACATTAATATGATATATTTAATATTGGTAACATCATGTCGTTAATTTGTTCCTTTACGCGTTACGAGGTGATGTTACTCTATGTTCTATATGTTGCTATGTGTATAGAGTTTAATCTTTTTACCAAGCATTATTACCTTAAGTATTTTTTGTTGTTGATAAATTTTAATAAATTGTATTGTATTTTGTTCGTATCACTCCATATCGAAATATTAATTAATACTATAAAAATGAAGTATAGTGAGACGCGATGTAACATCGTCACGTATTAACTTTTGTTAAACGACGGCGTCGAACGTTCACGTCCACACAAAATATTCACGTGCATACGTGGATTAATATACCACTTTAAAGTTTATATTTTTGAAGCATCAGTGTATATTATATGCGATTTCTTCTGTTAAACTTCATGAATTTTTTGATTAGTCACATCTATATTATTATTATAATTATTATTAATTCTATTATTTCCACTCTTTTTATTCAATTTATCCAAATAGTTCTTACCCTCTAGAGGTTTGTATAGAATACACGACTAAAAGAAAAATAACTACCATTAAAATAGTATTTAAAGGAATATTTTCATGGAATCTTAATCAGCTTCAGGTGCATTCACTCCAGTTTTTATTAATAATGGTGAATACTAACTCATTTATAATACGTTATAGAAGGGGACCCCTTGCTACTAATTTCATGACTTTTACTTTACAGTTTGGGCAGAACATTTATTTATAAATCAAAATTAGAAACCCTCCTCATCATTCGTGTTTGGGCCCACTTATGTCGTATAAGACACATTCGCAGAAAATTTAAAGCCTCTAGGTCAAGCGATTTTAGCTATGCCTTGATATCTCCGTTAAGCGTTGATATGTTTGTCAATCACTTATCCCATTAACATATAGCAACTGTACAATTATACTATAATATTAAAAACGTGTGTATTTAAAACAAAGCTTCCATAATTTATTTTCATATGTTTGTGATTTCAAAGTGGTGAGGGTAGTACTTGCACACAAAAATAGAATTTCACTAAACTACTTCACGTGTAGTATATTTTTAATATCTTATATTTGATTAAATTACTGGGTTGTTTAGTGTGAACAGGGGATTAGTGTACACCTACACCTACACTAAAATTGGAACATCCATCATACTTTAAATACAATTTCATATTTTAAATACTATAGTTATTTTGAAGTGGCAAAATATATACTTCCTAAAGTTGAAATAACGTCACACTGATCTAAAATCAAAGCATTAACTTGGACTAATTCAACAAAACATTTGTACAGTTAACATATTGTTATACTTTTTATTACATTTAATAATAATTTCATTGACGTCAGTTATGAATAATAAATAAACAAAATCATGTATAAAGTAATGCTTATAAAATAAAAATTAAATATAATAATTATGAAAGTGTAGAACGCTACAAATGATTCCACAAACATTTACGATATAATTATATATTATTTCTAAGATATTTCCATTTTCTTTACTAACTCCTGTATTCCTTCATCAAAATTACTAATTTTGAGGTATTATGGTTTTAAGGAATAAAATTCATACTTTATGTATGTTTTACTTTTAAATGTTTTCTATAATAAAAAGTAAAATGTTTAAGTTATTGTTAACTTCTTCAACTAATAATATGAATCATTAAATATGTGTATCACTGGGAAAATTTTCTTTTTGAAATATTAGAACTGAAAATTAAGGTAAAAAAAAAAAAATTAAAAATCGTATAAGATCTGTCGAAGAGTTTGTGTGTATTGTCATTTGAAAATTTGAAATTTTAACTTATAGCTGTCGACAAAAACAGTACTTAACTTTTAACTCTTTCAGTCATACTTAAACTGTTTATTTCTGTTAAATGTATGTGGCATATAGAAAAATAAATAATGGCTTTTGAGGAATAAAACATCAAATGAAATGAAATTCACACTTCTATTTTATGATTTAAGAAGAAAAGCTTTAGAGGAGATAATAGGCCATATAAATACAAAATGTTTACATAAGCGTTTGAGTTGTTGAATGGTTGAGATTTTTTCGTATTGCCAAATAGTCTTGGCAATACGAATTGGCGAATACTATTTTTATTACTGGTTCAATGTGTACTGGGTCGGGTGATGATTCACTTTATCCACATGGCAGCTTATGATTCACATTATCCACATGGCAGCTTATGATTCACATTATCCACATGGCAGCTTATGATTCACATTATCCACATGGCAGCTTATGATTCACATTATCCACATGGCAGCTTATGATTCACATTATCCACATGGCAGCTTATGATTCACATTATCCACATGGCAGTTTATGATTCACATTATCCACTTGGCAGTTTATGATTCACATTATCCACTTGGCAGTTTATGATTCACATTATCCACTTGGCAGTTTATGATTCACATTATCCACTTGGCAGTTTATGATTCACATTATCCACTTGGCAGTTTATGATTCACATTATCCACTTGGCAGTTTATGATTCACATTATCCACTTGGCAGTTTATGATTCACATTATCCACTTGGCAGTTTATGATTCACATTATCCACTTGGCAGTTTATGATTCACATTATCCACTTGGCAGTTTATGATTCACATTATCCACTTGGCAGTTTATGATTCACATTATCCACTTGGCAGTTTATGATTCACATTATCAACTTGGCAGTTTAGGATTCACATTATCAACTTGGCAGTTTATCAACATGGTAATTTTTGATTCACTTTATCAACATGGTAATTTTTGATTCACTTTATCAACATGGTAATTTTTGATTCACTTTATCAACATGGTAATTTTTGATTCACTTTATCAACATGGTAATTTTTGATTCACTTTATCAACATGGTAATTTTTGATTCACTTTATCAACATGGTAATTTTTGATTCACTTTATCAACATGGTAATTTTTGATTCACTTTATCAACATGGTAATTTTTGATTCACTTTATCAACATGGTAATTTTTGATTCACTTTATCAACATGGTAATTTTTGATTCACTTTATCAACATGGTAATTTTTGATTCACTTTATCAACATGGTAATTTTTGATTCACTTTATCAACATGGTAATTTTTGATTCACTTTATCAACATGGTAATTTTTGATTCACTTTATCAACATGGTAATTTTTGATTCACTTTATCAACATGGTAATTTTTGATTCACTTTATCAACATGGTAATTTTTGATTCACTTTATCAACATGGTAATTTTTGATTCACTTTATCAACATGGTAATTTTTGATTCACTTTATCAACATGGTAATTTTTGATTCACTTTATCAACATGGTAATTTTTGATTCACTTTATCCACATGGTAATTTTTGATTCACTTTATCCACATGGTAATTTTTGATTCACTTTATCCACATGGTAATTTTTGATTCACTTTATCCACATGGTAATTTTTGATTCACTTTATCCACATGGTAATTTTTGATTCACTTTATCCACATGGTAATTTTTGATTCACTTTATCCACATGGTAATTTTTGATTCACTTTATCAACATGGTAATTTTTGATTCACTTTATCAACATGGTAATTTTTGATTCACTTTATCAACATGGTAATTTTTGATTCACTTTATCAACATGGTAATTTTTGATTCACTTTAGCCACATGGTAATTTTTGATTCACTTTATCAACATGGTAATTTTTGATTCACTTTATCAACATGGTAATTTTTGATTCACTTTATCAACATGGTAATTTTTGATTCACTTTATCAACATGGTAATTTTTGATTCACTTTATCAACATGGTAATTTTTGATTCACTTTATCCACATGGTAATTTTTGATTCACTTTATCCACATGGTAATTTTTGATTCACTTTATCCACATGGTAATTTTTGATTCACTTTATCCACATGGTAATTTTTGATTCACTTTATCCACATGGTAATTTTTGATTCACTTTATCCACATGGTAATTTTTGATTCACTTTATCCACATGGTAATTTTTGATTCACTTTATCCACATGGTAATTTTTGATTCACTTTATCCACATGGTAATTTTTGATTCACTTTATCCACATGGTAATTTTTGATTCACTTTATCCACATGGTAATTTTTGACTGCCTTTAAAACATACAAATATGTTACAAAAATACATAATTGCATACACAAATTGCAAATCAACTAAAAGGTTTGAGTATACTTTTTGAAGTTAATTAAGTTAATTAAAGGAGTAATATCCATAAAAGAGGTTCACTGTAGAACAATTTACCCTATAAAAATCGTTTAAATTTTTATTAATGAGTGTGAATATAAATGTGTGTAAGTAAATATAAATGTATTTTTATATAAATATTTACATTGATAGAAATAATTTTTTACTTTAATTATTATTTAATATAAATTGTTGATGTTGATTTATTGTTTACTATTTGTGATACTACATACATCATTTATGTTTTTATTTAATATAATTAAGAATTTTTAAGATTATTTCGTTCTGAATTCGTAAATTTTAAGGAAAACTTGTAAAGGTCAGAAAAATTTATTTTTCATAGGACAGGTTTATTATAAAAGCATTTTATAATAAACCTAAAGATAGAATGTGGAAAATATGTGAAACTTAAGGACGTTGCCAAAGTTAAAAACACATTTTACTTATGGAATTTCTATTACAAATTATGTTGATGAATGAAATTTTTTTTTATAATTATTAATTACTAGATGGCCCGGCATACGTCGTTTTGCCACATATTTCTAATTAACTTCAATATTTTCTAAGTATAATAACATATTCTTAACCCTTAGGGGAAGAATTTCAAATCCTTTCTTATCGGATTCCAGTTATTTAGTGTGCACTTGAACAATGCGATATGCACACTTTATATAGTTGACAGTTCGTCATACTGCTAGTCAGAAGAGATAAAGAAGTTTTATTTTGATTTTCAAAATTAGATTTTGGTTTTCAAAATTAGATTTTGGTTTTCAAAATTAGATTTTGGTTTTCAAAATTAGATTTTGGTTTATTTCAAGACCAAAATTAGCCAAATCGGTCCAGCCATTCTCGAGTTTTAGCGTGCTTAACGAACAGCAATTGATTTTTATATATATTGAAATCCTTATTATGTATATACATTTTTTTTGGGAGTGACAATTTGGGATCAAGTGAAATAGTTAATTTTTACTACTATTTTGCAACGTTTTGCAATAATTTAGTGCTTTTTCAGGTGCTCTACAAAAAATTATATACAAGTAAAAAAACATACATGTAAAAGTTTTTTACATGCAAAAGTTTTTTACATGCAAAAGTTTTTTACATGCAAAAAAATGATTACAAAATTAATATATGAATATCAAAAGTCATAAATATTTTCAGATTAACCAAAGTTAAAAATATTAACAAAATTTTTGTTTATATATTTAAATTCGTTTTGCTTAAACTGACTTGGAAGGAGAGGCAAAATTCTAACTATTCAAATTCATACTTCAATATGAATCTGTATTTTTTACTCGACATACATACTATGCCATAGTGTAATAATTTCCGTCTAAAGTTTGTAACACTATCTAATCCGCACAATCTTACAACAGCAATTTTGACACAGTTGCGCAAGAATGAATCTATGGAATCAAAATTTTCATATACCTCCCAATGGATCAATTAACGATATACAATACAATAGGTTTTGTGGAAATAGAAATTTGTGAACGATAAGCGCAATCTGTTTACATATGAATGTACTAAGGGTGCTCTTTAGGTGAAATGCAAATTGTTTCTGTTATGTACAAAAAAACATTTGTTTATGTCAATACAAGTTCTTGTTTTTTATGTCAATTCATTCAACTCATTACTATCGTTGTATAATAGTATCGCTGATGTTTTCTCCATGCGCTCATCAAGCGAAGAGTGAAAAATTTCCGTAACTGTTTTCAATAAATGAAAGAATCCACATTCGTGGGATTTTTTAGTATTAAATTTAGATACTTCAGGTTTATTTAAACGTTGATTAAGTTTAGCTTGAAACCATAACTAAGCCGTTCTACATATAACAAAAATGATCTTGGTTCTTTTAACTGAAGTAAATAAGTACGAAATTTTTTGTATTTTCTTGTGACATCCAGTGATCCATGTTTTTATAATTTTTTTCATAATTCCAAGACAAACAATTGAGAAACCACACAACTTCAGTATCTTCAAATTTTGAAATCCCAAGATGATTGTAATATTGTTATATGAATGTTGATTTTATTTTGTGTGACATCTATATCTATATCGATATCATTAACTATTGAACTGCTTCCAATATTCTCTATTTGAACCGACCCAATTCCATCATTATGAAAATAAGTATCTTGAAGTCAAATGTTATTTGTTGGCACTGTACAATTATTTTCACCTACAACATCAAGAACATCTTTTTTTAGCATTATTAATTAAATTTACACCACAGATTGATCGAATTGGAAGCGACATTGCTGATACGAATCATCCATTATTATTTTAATCGTCGATTTTTAACTTTTCCATAACTCTACAAAAAGTTTGCGTATATGCATTATTTTTAGGATAGAAATTTTACGGAACACTGTACTTTAATCAAATATAGAACGTTATGAAAGAAATGAGTAATATTAAAAATGAATAATATAACATAATAAAAGAAATCAAATTAATAATCAATAATAAAAAACAAAGACTGCTAAAACAAAAAAATTCATTTATTCGAAAGTGGCACGTATAACAAACAAATTGAATCAAATCTAGTTCCAGAAGACTTCGGAAAGATCTCATATTTCTGCCTTCTTACGTAGTAGAAGGCACACACTTCTTGCAGAGGTCATATTTCTGAGCTTATAAGAAATTCGGGAAAAATAATTCTTTAAGAACTCATAATTCTGACTTATTCTGAAGTTAGAAAAAAGACAGCCATCACGCAGTCATAATTAGACATCTTAAGCCAGTATTTTAATTAAGACATCTTTTTGAAGTCTTTCGGGTATGGATGTTTGCTGGATAAGTATTCCTTAACTATGTATTTATTAATTGGTCTTCGATTGTATTGATATCAGTGGAAGTAATAGCAAGAAAAGTGGCGAACATAAGGAGAACCAAAAAGACGAAGAGGCTGCGTTTAAGAGGCGTTGGGTCGATCGTCAAAAGTCTGAAACTAGTGTCAAGAGGCTGCAAATGTAGAGAATACATCGGAATTATCAGTATGAAAGAAGAATGCATGGAATAAGTGTTTATGAGTTAAATATAATGCTCAAATTAAAATGGAATATGTCCGATGTATGCAACAAGCAAAAGTTAATAACTAAAAGAGCATGATAGGAAGAAACATAACAATTCATGGGGTCCAAATCGATATTTAAGGGAGCGAATGTGTAAATGAGCTATGGACAGTTGGTGCGAATCAGTGAATATTTTCATGGATTTTCTGGAGTTTCTTGCATGTGAAAGCATGAAAGCGAATAAAGAGGCCATATTTAAGCACCGAATGGATGATGATGTTATGGAATATATGGATAATGTTGAGAGTGCGGTAGGTGGAATGTAAATGTGTAAGGAACAAGTATGGATGGTTTTAAGAATGAAATTTAGAAGCGTGTATATAAAGCGATTCCAGAATATATGCAGGATGTATTTAATAGTTGATAACTGAGAAGCCTAGTCACTGGTTGTAACTGGGCATCCGTTAAGAAAGGATTTTCCAAAACTTTATACTAAAGAGGGTGAAACGGAGCAAAGTTTGTATGGAAGAACGTGATTGCTTGGTGTGCAATCAATTTCAAATTATTTTTATTATATCTAAAATTGTATACTTTGTTATTCTGAATAGTAAGACTACATGCCCTAGGTTCTTATTATGCCCGAAACATTCCACCGTCTCTTTGTTTTGTATATGGCTTAAATAAATAAAAGTTTATGGTTTTCAATGGTAACTGACTACTATTAGAGGAAAAGGCACCTTAGAAAAATAGATTTTGTAATTGTAAGTTACTATATACGGAATCCGAAAAAAAAGAGATATTTTTTTCGGAAATATTTTCTACAAAATGCCTTGATTAGAAAGTTCCATTTCTTCTTTTTCCGAAATTTGATGGCAAATTCTTTAATTTTTTACGCAGTAAACCGAACCACTTTATTTATTTTGTTGTTTTTATTGTTGGTTTTGTATTTGAGGGGCACATATTTGTAATAGAACAATTTAACATAAATAATAATCATTCATTCCGGAAGCTAAGGACATATCATTTCCAATACAAAAAAATATATGCAATTTTTATTTATTTTATTTTATTAAAATATAATTTTTTTTGGTTAAAAATATTAAACGTCTATAGGAGGCTTAAAAGTGATGTTACCCTTAACTTACTATATTACCCTTATTTATTTGTATATTTTAATTTAATAATGTTATTTGCAGACGACCCCCTATGTTGTAAAGAAATCTTGTGAATGACAATATAGGCGCCATCCATGCATTCAACAATATCTTCTCTAAACTATAAGTTGTATTGATATATTTTCAATTTTATTTTACCGATTATGATGTCAGTCCCCAAAAAATAAACCTTAACAGAGTAAAACTATTTTTATTTGCTTATTTGCATTGAAATGAATGAATGAAAAAAATATCTATTTTTGTCAAATAAATTTCTGAATAAAAAGGTTTTTAGTTTATTTTAATTTTTTTTAATGTTTCATACAATAATAAACTATTGTAAATAAAAATTCACAACCCTTAAAATTAATTATTTAAATGGAGTTATCGACGCGTCATTAAAATTTGAAAACATACATACATTGATCAAGAAATAAAAAATTTTAGTAATAAGTATTTACAACTAAGCAAAAAAATAATAAACAGACGACAGTAATATAAAATGGTGAGCAAATAATATTCTTAAATAATGGCAGAAAATCACGTTTTCGAATTTTAAGCTTATTCATTTAAATTCCAGATTATTTTGAAAAATTTCTTTTGTGAAAGAGGTTACGTTTCGTTTATATCATTTTTGATACATATTGAAACTGAAACTTTATATTTTTCTACTAAGGATTAATACTTTTATATCGACGTTCTAAAGTAAAACAGCATTGATTACTACTCGTTGTACTGTTGAGTTAGTTTTTTTTCGTTTCATTGTTGATGAATGATAAATAAGAAAAATCGATTATATGAGCTATTCAAACAAAAATCTAAATTAATGAGAAAGTAGAATTTGTAGGATATTTTGGTGATTTTCTATCTGGACAAATGTTTAAATTTAGATGGATTTAATTCGCGGAAATAACCACTTTTGTATATTTGAAATGTTGAGTGAGTTAAATTCCCAAACTATTGCTGTATTGACTGATCATGAGGCATCTATAATATAATTTTCATATCTATAATATATAATAATAAGTTTCATACCTATAATATAATAATTTTCATACCTATAATATAATAATTTTCATACCTATAATATAATAATTTTCATACCTATAATATAATAATTTTCATACCTATAATATAATAATTTTCATACCTATAATATAATAATTTTCATATCTATAATACAATAATTTTCATATCTATAATACAATAATTTTCATGTCTATAATATAATTTCCATTTACGATTATATTTTCCCTCTTTCCCTATTAGAATATTAAACCAATTATTAACTATTTATCTATAATTATATTACTAGCTTTTTATATATTACTATATTTTAATGAGAATTTTGGGTTCGATTTGTATGATAGAGAAACTTCCATTGTTTGGGTTGTATGATCCAAATATCAATCTTCCAATAGTGCAATAATAGATTTTCTTATTTGGTTAAAGTTGTGTGAATAACTTGTACTTTGATATGGGGTTTTCTATGTTGTTGTTAAATTCTTTGTATATTTTAATCAAATCTGCAGACATTCGAACCTTTTATTAAAAACCTAATAAATTTCAGGAGTCAATTTCATGTTCCAATTAATAAGTAATTTTGAACAGATAAAGAACAATATAGTCTTTAACAGGACGGACAAACGGAAATAGAGTATTAAGGTGATTCTATAAATATGTATACCAAAATTTTATTTGTGCGGTAAATGTTTTCTAGCGTTTCTAACGTTTCTAACTTTATACCAAAAAATCCAGATTACAAAATTTATAATCAGATACGGCCCAAAAATTGAGATCGTAAGTTGAATAAGTACTAAAAATCTTGCAGATAAAAAAACAGACGTAGCAGAATGAATACAGTAATAAACTCTTGTTGAAAACATTTGGTGCGTTTTGTGTTTGCTTATGTTATTTGTAGGTATTTTGACTTCGAGAAAAGTCTTCTTTCTCCGTATTCAATAAATTCATAAAAATAATATAATAAACATAATTTTTGTAAAATCTTAAAAATATGTAAAGAATTTCTGTGCGTGTTTTTATAACCAAATGACAGATATATAAATAAGCCACTTGACTATAACAATAACGACTTTTTCCAAAACACATTGAATAAAAAGTGAAGTATTTTTTTTGGTAATCGAAAATATTATTTTTTAAAACGACTAACTAGCTTCTACTAAAATTTAAATGAAGACAAATTTGACGAGTAATTTATCCATTAAAATCATTTAATAAATTAGATAAACTTTATAAATTTCATAAAGTCAATTCTTAAATTCACATATTATTTTAAAATAAAATCTCAACTGCGTTTCTCTGTAAAAACACAAGATTTATTTTCACTATGTATACATTTCTATAACACAAAGTTATATCATACCTGTAAAAACACAAGAAACAATATATAATTTTTTATTAATCTACTTGATAAATTATAGTAACGCCTGAGAATAACATTAAGGAAATCAAGAGACAATTATATGGGTGTTTTGATTTTCTTTACATAAATTTAATGCACTTTAAAATATTTTTAATTTTTAAATAAGCGTTTTTTTATTAATATATCAGTTAAATAATTTTGTGTATTGGAAATAAGTATTTATTTATTTAACCATTTATTAATACTAATATTATAAAGTGGAAATATTTGTATGTATTTTTGTATATTACGAACTACTGGATTGATTGCAAAATTGTTTCACCGTTGGAAAACTACAGTATCTCGGGGTGATAAGCTAGATTTCATACCTGTAGTCCTACGGGAACGGCAAATACACGAATGAAACCGTGTGATGTCCGCTAGTGCTAAAATATTACTATTATAGCTACTGGCTTCATTTATTACAAAATGGAATTAGATACTCATTTATGGGAATATGGATATGTCAGATTGTTTTTGAACAAAATTAAACATTTCCTTAAAAGAAAAATTCTATTTACAGAATACAGATTTATATAATCGTATTTCCAACTATCAAATTCTGTATCAATATGTTTTCCAGAGCACACATTACACATTTTATCCATGTTTATCCAAGAGTATCTGTTGAAAATAGTTGTTGTGTGATCAGATTCACTTGTTGTAAGTATCAAACAAGATATCTTGCTCATAATATCCTTGCTCATAATATCCTTGCTCATAATATCCTTGCTCATAATATCCTTGCTCATAATATCCTTGCTCATAATATCCTTGCTCATAATATCCTTGCTCATAATATCCTTGCTCATAATATCCTTGCTCATAATATCCTTGCTCATAATATCCTTGCTCATAATATCCTTGCTCATAATATCCTTACTCATAATATCCTTGCTCATAATATCCTTGCTCATAATATCCTTGCTCATAATATCCTTGCTCATAATAATATCCTTCCTTGCTCATAATGTCTTCATTGGAAATCGCAGTATTTTCTTTTATATTATTTTTTCTTATTCTCTTCTGTTTTACTGGTATGAACTTATTTTCCGTTTTTTATCCTGAGATTATACTTATGTGATTAGAAAACTCAACATTTTAACTAATGCGATCAAGACTGGTTGTATAATAATTTGGTTAATGGATGGTTTCGAATGATTAATTTTTTTTCGTTATAGAATCAGAAGATATATTCCATAATTAACAGCTTCACTCAGATACGCATTTGAATTAAACAAACGTGCTCCACTCAATATTGTCCAATCGTATTAATTGTTAAAATTTTACAAAATTTTCTTAATCATTTGTGAACACATCATGTGATAAATGTCAAATAAGAACCTGTTTGCTATAAAACGGCGGCATTTTGGGCTGCGACTAAGGTGTAAATTCGAGTATAAAGCCGTATCATATAGTTACTTACCCAATCACGTACATAGACTTCTTAATTCCATATAAAAAATATTTATTCAATAATATGAGAAATATTTAACTAAAATATTATGTATAATTAATTAATATTCAATAATTCCAAATTACCAAAAAAATTCCAAATTTTTATAATAATTTGGAAGATGTTTAAATTTTATAACAAATGAATCAAATTTAAATTTTGTACGGAACACATTTCGATATTTATGTCCTAAACCACAGCTAACATTATAGTAGGATAACACGAAAAATGAGAGATAACTACAGTTAACTAATTCACAATTAAATATGGTTATACATTACAAGGCTAAGACACAAGCCGTTGCATCAACTGTTAACTAACTCCTAAATAGTACAAAATATAAACACAGAATTCAATAAAACATAGACGTTACTCAAATTAGTTTTCCTGAGTATCCTATCAAATTATTAAAAATCTTTGTGTTGTTTTACCAAAAAGTACGCATGTACACAAACTTATGTGTATATACCTTCCAAATGTTATAAAATTTGGTAGGCACAATATTGACATGAAAAACTAGTGCTTGCCAAAGAGTTTTAAGCGAAAAAAAAATTGCTAAGATAAAAATCAAAATTTGATTTACCGGAACCATTCAAGTTCGCATTTTATGTAAAAACTGGATAGGTTTTTCCCAGCCAACTTTTCAAATTTTTCTCTTTATAGGAATCTTCGTCAAACTACAAGAAAAAATTAGATAAGAATTATTAAAAACAATTATACTAGTTTAGCCGTTCTTGAGCTATGTGCATAGCAACATAGCAACACACATGGCGATTCATTTTTATTATGTCGATATTGCCTGTTTACTAATTATAAAGTACAATGCGACTTTGTGTTTCATATTGTAGCTTTGTGCTGAGTGTTAATTGGAACATCTTTTAGTTTTCAAGACAACTGAGACGGTTCGTGGTTGACATTCATCTTGAAAAAATCAAACTTGCTTTTGCTATAAGTTACGCTTTTATAAATATAATATTTTTCAATGAAACACTAAAATTTCAAATTTAAGAAAATAACATCTATCAATGTCTCTCACCTAAAAGAACAAAACTTCTATCAATTTGTATCAACTGAAAGAAAAAAACTTTAAATTAAAATTAGGTATTGGTACCATTTGCACGGCACTAGAGAGAAGAACATTTTTTAGGAATGCTTTAACCAACCAATATAGTCAGCTTGTCAAATTTTTTAAAATGATCATAGCTGGATATCTTTGGAATGGAAATCCACTTATTATTATTAATATTATTGATGGATGGTTGGAAATAAGTAACTTATTACGTTACATAATAGTATAAAAATTCGTTTCAAAATTTTCACGTTGGTTTGTGATAAAAGGCTAAAAAAAGGCTGATTAAAGACTTCAATAGAAAGTTTTTGTTTTCATCTAACATCAAAAAATTGTTGGATCAAGTAGATATTATTTTACTGTGATTTTAAAGGCAATTTAAAGTTTTTGTAAGTAACTGTCTTATAAGTGCAAACTATTTGTAATAATTTCATTGCTATTTAAATGATAAATCAGTGATGGATGATCTATTAATTTATAAGTTTAAAATAATGTGTTATAGATTACCTGCTTACCTGCTTCGTATTTTTATTTTCATTATTCGATCATTATAACATTCTTTACCTGCAAATCAAAGATATATTAATTTTGCTTCATTAGAGAATAAACAAAACCTTACACAATTTTTTACCTTCTTGTCGTTTTCCGATTTTTATGAAATTTGCTTGACACGGTAACCACATTCAGGAAATTTAGTAAATAGTTTTTATAATAATAAATTTTCAAAATTATTGGGGCACTCACTTTGCAAATTTCATCCACTATTGGAGAAAATATCAACTCGTTTTTCTGTACACCCTTCTGACGTAACGTAATTTCTTATATCACCAAAGTTAAGTAACATCACACATAGTCAGCACTTAGATGGGTGACCATCTAGGAATCATGTGTGCTATTATTGTATAGACTATACCCAATGTAGTCACTGTATGACCTTAGAAGTTGATAAGTGACTTAATAAATAATAAAAAAAATAACATCAGTAGGGGAAATATTATAGAAATTCTTTTAATCATTTTATTTTTATTTCATTCCTTTCCTATTCGGGTAAAACTTTAAAAATTCCATGCTTTCTAAGCAAACCAAAAAGATTCGATACTTTAGTATCTAGGGTGATAAAAACAGGAAAAATGAAAACAAATTTTTTTTGCACCCTTTAATCGAACACCCTCTTGTTTTGGAAAATCATTTAAAATGTCAACTTTTGTTTACTATGCAAGCTTTAAGATGCAAGCTTGGGATACATGGTTTCTGCAATAGATGTCAAATAAAATTGCCAGTATAAACAAGAAAAATTTTTTTAAATTTTGAATTCTCCTTCTATCTCTTGTATTATTAAGGAAGATGTGGATTTTAGTTCATTTTCGATGAGTTCTACAGAACGAATAGTCAAAATATTGGTTTTATTATAATCCAATAAAAAACAAGTGAAAATAATAAAATACAGAGTAAATTGTTTAGATACTCGACTTATGATTCAATATCAATGTTAGAAACTATACTTTTAATAAACCTGCATTAAATATTCTTAATATACAGTTATAAATAAATACGTATATAATGATAATATTATATTCAATTCAATTAAATTCTTTATTCATTCTTTTTCAATAAATACTTAATTGCTTATTATTTTAAATTGAAATCTTGTTTACGTCCAGAAAACTAATAAATAACTAAAATTTGGTCACAGGGATTCAGAACAATAAATTACAAACTGAGTGTTGATTTTAGTTGAACGTTTCGTTCTATTTGTTAGGACTTCCTCAGCATGTACAAATAAATATAAAATTACAACCTTTGTATATAATAATACATGTAAAAATAGTACAATTATACCTTAATCGTACTAATTTACAGTTTAAAAATTATTGTCGATATTTATTAAGGATTGGTGTGCGTGCATATTATAAAACCTAACCAAAATTAACAATTTAACTATTCCATAAATTTTCACAGAATAATTCAGTATATCCTCAATGACATCAATTTTAATATTAACAACTCATAGTTGGCGCGTAAACAATAGAACTATCGAGAGCTATTGGCTCTCGCCATCTAGGATATCTAAATAATAATTGTTATTCAAATTCTATCTGTCACTTTTAAAATGGCATTGTAAATACTACTTAAATTATTGGTATCTGTTCTACGGTTAATCGTATTATTTCTTTGCATATTAATAATTTCACTAATGTTTCTTTTATAAAAATTCTTTTCAATGTCTACAATACAACTACTGTAGACATTAAATTGCCTTCTGCCATAAGGCGGTATCTCTCCCACTATACAATCAATCTGCAAAACACACTGTCTCACGACCGTTCATCATCCTCACTCTACTCTGATACCATCGTACCTCACTTAGAGTAACACAGCTTGCACTTAATATCGAGCACCTACTGTTTGAGCACCCTGTGTCTAATAAGATCAAAATCAACTCCGGATTTCCGCACCCTTACCCTTGGCAGTCGCGCCAACGACGATGGCGTGAGGCTGCCCTCACAACTTAAGGCAGTCTTATTTTCTCGTTTTTTTATTTGTCTGGGCATGCTGTCTCGATGTGCCCTTGCTTCTTACAGGCATAGCATGTCACCTTTTCTGGATATAATCTGGCTATGTGGTCTTTTTTTCCGCATACAAAACACTTTCTTGTATTGCTCTTATTAAGTAACCCATGTAGCCACCGAATCGACATCGCTGCTGCCCCAACATCCACACTGGACGTACTTATCAATACTCTAGCCCTCTCAATCAATTTTGATAGGGCCATCTGCTCCATGCTGCAAGATGCTTTCAGCTGCTGCTTTACCGCTTCAGGCAATCCGTTTACCATCGCACACTTGATCCAATCGTCCGACAGCGATGTGTCTACCAATGCGTCCAAACGTCGCAGATTCGCTACAAACACGTGAAACAAATCTCCCGAAAGCAACCTTCTCGACAAATCTTTCATTAGCTAGCAACGGATGCGCAGAAAACGCTGCTCTCAACGCAGACGTCAGCTTTCCGTAAACTACCCGAGTTTCGTTGTCCAAACTATCATATACAGCGAACCCGCAGATAAAAACAATAGCAAAAATGACACTTAATCCTTAACCTTTTGTAACTGCGCAACTAGCTTCAAATTTTTTAACCACTCCGAAAAATCACCTTCACTATTAAACTGCTTAATAATTTCCTTAATAAATTATATAAAAATAATTTCCTGTTATTTTTCCAAACGTTACATATGAAAGCTAACCAGAAACTAAAATATAAATTTAATCTAACAACAAACACCAATTCATTCTATACCAAACTTCAATTCATTCTATACCAAACTTCAATTCATTCCATAACAAACTTCAATTCATTCCATAGCAAACTTCAAATGCATTCATGTCCATATAATACGACAACAAGGCCCCTTTAACGAAATGAATTAATTCCATTGATAACTTTAATAGATATAATACGACAACATCAAATTATTATATAACTGAAAAATTACTTCTACTCGAAACAATAACCGACTGAAAGTTTAAAATCCATATCATGATTCTAATTTGGTTATTTGATTGTAATCTTTTACTCTTAAGCCAATGAATAATCTAACTCCTCAATTATTTCAACAGGCTATGTGCATCTGTTTCATTCATACTTGAACTTCACCATCCAGTCACAATTTTGGCAACGGAGCTTCAGTATTTAAAAATTATATTTATGTATTCACGAAAAAGGATAAAATAGTATTATTTTCAAATGATAGAGCCAACTTGAACAAGCTGTAATGTGAGTGCCTCATAAAGTCTCATAAAGAACTTTCTTATAAGAAAGTCATCGCATTCTCCTGGATGTAATAAATACCACATTGCAATAATATATTCATTAATTATTATTGGTATATATTCTACTTGATGACCCGGCGAACTTCGTATCACCTACATAGATTTTAGAAAAATATTGTCAAAACTTCATACAAAATTTTAGTCCTCATTAAATGTAACACAGTTATACAGTCATCCGATTTACCATATTTATTGTCTTTTTTTGCTGTGCGTAAATATGATGATTATTTTCCGACTTGCGAATACGCCATGTATAATTTCTATGCGTGGAATGGGAAAACCCCAAATTGATTTCGCAAAAAAACGACTGGCCTATCGATTTGTTTATGGACATCTATAGCCATGTGGACAGGAAATATATGATTTAAATCGAATGCAAATCCGCTGGAAACATCGGTGTACGAAGTATCCAGACATCCTGTCTTTTGTATTTTCCCTTGATGGTCTTGGCCTCGGTGACGTTATTCATTAGCTTTTTTACAATCTCCTCCCATTGCACACGAGATTGATTATTGTCAAGGAAATTTAAAAAAACTTTGGGATAGTTGACTACGTCATCCTGGGTTGGTAACTTAGTCAACTGATTTGTAAAATAACAACTCTCTGGGAAGAAAATTCTCAATGGTTGCATTGAGAACATCTTTGTTTTGGCCGTCAACATTGTTTGTTCAGTCATCTAATTATGGTATCTGAACTGTCGGCACTTCCTTTCACAAATAGCAATTGATTTTTACATAACATACATAGATAATAATATGTACTACAACTAATTAGTTAACAAGCTGTATTTTAGCTGGCATTATTGCGAAAACATAATATGGGAAAATTTTTAATGGACAATTGAAAAACTTAAAATTTTGGTATTTTAACTTTTCGTTTATTATTTAAAAGAAGAATTTATCTTATTGCTTAAAAGTTTAATTATATATAACTTCGAATTTTACGTCATTCCTGATTTTTATGAATTGGACGATTCCAATAACGTCCCTTGTAAAAAAGTAAAAAAAACTTACTATGAATAAATACCCTTTAGATGTGACGCATAGTGTTCAACTTGAACCATGAGATTAGCGTTAACTTTCAAACAAAAACGTACGCTTCAGTCATACAAGATACATTGAGCTTATTTAATTAAAAGCAGCTTTTTTCAATCTTTTTCGTGTGCAACTCTTGCTATAAACTAGCCGAATCATAAATATATTCATAACCTGTAACAGAAACGAAATAACTTCCTGTTTTGAAACTATTTTGTTCATGTATCACCTTACACTTTTTAATACAATAACATAAAAATGAAATAAATTATTGTAAAATAATAAAAGCCACAAATTTTCTTGATCAAAAAGTTTATAATATCTGTGTATTCTCTTCTTATTAAATTACATTGTTTATTGTTTCATGATATTTTATTATTATTATTATTTTTGTTCTTTACAATTTGTACTAAAATGATATTTATGTGAAAAAGTTTCCATTCAATTTTAAAGTGAAAATTTATATTCAAAAGTTAAATATGAAAATATAATTTATGTAGTTAGAAGAGTGTCTCATCTATTATTGTATACGTTATGTTGAAAGTGTACACTGATATTTACTATTAAAACAAAATAATAACATAAACAAAATTTTGATCTATAAGTAATTAGAACATTTAAAACCGCATTAGTTTTAGAATGCTTCCGAAATTTTAAACCTATTCAAAATACAATGTCTAAGTACATGGAAGTAAGGAGCCCCACGTTCCAGCACAAGAAATTATAAAAACTTTTTTAGCCTAGAAATGAAATCGATGTTTAATGAAATAAAATGTGTATAAATAACGGCTATAGGATGCCTAAAAAAGTGAATTAAATTATATATTTAATTAAAAATTCAGTAATTATATCGAATATGCCGAAATACGGTAACCTACCTTATTGTATTCCAAGCTATTAAGCTACCGGACTTAGTATAAAAACAAGTGAAGATAACAACTTACAGAGCTAATTGCTTAGATACTCAACATATGGTTCAGTATCATTGTTTGAACTATTTTTAATGGTAAGCATTCGTATATTGCAATTATATATGTGCTTAATAGCTAAATTTGAGCTGTTATTTTGGCGAAGCTAAACATTTTACGCAAAAATGTTTCAATTAAAAATTGTTTGCTTTGAGAACATTTTTATCTTTAGACTATTCTTCTATCTTTAATCTTCTATCCTGCAAGAACTTGATCTTACTTTTTATGCCTTAAGGTATAGCACCAAAATTTCAACTCGCTATCTCTTTGGTTTTGAGTTATTGTGTTCAATGACGGAAATATGGAAATTGACTTGATTGTATGAACTCATGTACCATTTTGTTTGTGCGGTCAATATTATCTAGTGTTACAAACTTTAAACTAAAATTAGTATACTCTGACTTATTATACAAGCAAAAAGTAACTGCGGTTATGATAACACAATAACCCACTTATAACAATAAGGTTTATTTTGTTGTTTCATTATTTGTCTAAAAAAATATCTTTAAATTGAACAAGAAAATAAAAAGTTGCAAAATCTATATGAAAAACTTAAGAAATACAATTTATTTGTTAATAAAAATAAGTGCACCCAACCCTATCAGTTCAGTTTTTTAGCCAGTTCATTTCAAGTTTTAGTACATAGATATTTCAAATATTCAAATTTTACACAGATATTTCAAATATTCAAATGTTATACTTTAGTAAAATATTAAATATCATCTAATAAATATTTTTATTTTCACAAACACTAAATAAGCACTTTTCATATACAAGCATGTTGTTACAAACACGAACTTGAATTTTTTTTGTACCATTTATATCTTTATACAGATAATATATATAGAATCATAGTATAAGAGGACACAGCAATACTTTCTTTGTTTTAATGCACATATAAAATTTGTATGTTTACCCCTAAACATGAGACTACTATCAACACATTGGCTTAAAACTATATCCAAGTGTCAAAACTAAATAGAAAAATTTCCCTAGTAAGCTGTATTAGATACGAGTATATCAGGAAAGAATATTTTGTTGACATATCGGCTCCACTTCATTTAGCTGTAGTAAGTTCACGCAAAACTTCATCTGATAACTTTAATCATAAAATGGAATTGAAAGTTAATACTTCGGTGACAACCTAAATTAATCCGAAGTATTGTCGAGGTAATTTAATCACAGGATAATCATAAAATCTAAAAGATCGAATGGAACTAAGAAATAAAAAAATAAAATATAGATCGGAAATTTTTTAAATCATAAATTTGTTAATATCAATTTCTTTTTTAATTTTGAAATATATTCCCTCACGCCATTCGTGGTAATTAATGTCTCTCTTATAGAAGTTTACAAGTTTGAGCACATGATTAAGCGCCTGGTCAAAGTTACATCACATTGAAGGTAAACCTGTATTATTAACAGATATTAAAGTCAGCTATATTAAATTAAATATTATGGTCAGCGTATCACTATAAGCGAATATAATAACGGTTTGATAACAAAAATTCCAATATAGATAAGCTCGTGGAAATTTGTTCTTGTTTATCCATAATATTTTTGTCTGTTAGAAACTGACCAAATTATTATTTTTCAACGCAACAGTAATATGGTTAAATTGTTGTATTTTGGTTAGGCCTTTTTTAAAATTGCTTGCAGAACAAATGTTGCTGCCTGATTTTTGTTTTATCATTTATTGGTGGTTATTAAAGAGTTCAATTTAAAACAAATAAAACCACTAAGGATAAAATTTTTTAAATTATTATTTTAAGTGTGAAGATAACAAACAGAGTTAATTGTTTAGATACTCGACATTTATTGAATTTCACTGTTTGGATGTTTTTAATTAGCATTCACAAAATACTAATAATATGCTGTGTCTACAGTTATATGTGTTTACATGTATAATAATAATATGTATTGCTATTAACATATGTGTTTGTTAGCCAAATTTTGGCTAAAAATTGTGGAGAACACAAACATTGAAAGAAAAAATGTTTCAAACAAAAGTTTTTTAATTCAAAAAAATAAAAAAATTTTTTGTATTTGAATTTTTCTTCTATCTTTTATAGTTCAAATGTTGAGTCAAGGATCCATTGGACCAAATCCACCAATTTTGCTCATTCGGATGTATAATCACCTTTCATGTTTAAAATACGTTCCCAAAATTTCAGCTCGCTGTCTCTTTTTGTTTTTGAATTATCGTGATGTCGGCCGGAGAGTCGGAATTGGACTAATTAAGTGGTGAAAGCCTATACCGAAATTTTGTTTGTGCGTTCAATATTAGGTACACACTTTAGACTAAAATTGATATACTCTGACATATTATGTATGTCAAGTATAAAAATAGTATTATATTTAACATATTAAATTAGGTATCATTTATATTTGTTCCAAAGTATTCAATAAAAAACTTGTGCTTTTCAAACTTTTCATCTATTCTATCGTCCATTCTTTGTTTATCACACATCAAGTTCTCTATAAGCAGATTTAGAATTGTGGCTTCTTGTACTTAAATATTATACACAATACTCTTATACCAAACTGTATACTAACAATGTGTTTAGTAAGTATTTTGCATATTAATTGAAAAACTTGTATTATTGGAATATAGCGGCTGCCCCGTATTTCGATTTTAGAAAAGTAGTTGATATATAATTAACAGTTGTTAGTTTTTAAATGAAATACTATGGCAATCACACTTTTTTATCGTTATAATTTTGGTACCGATAATCAGCAAAAATGACCATTTCAAAATGCAAAAATGTACGAGTAGAGCGCAAGACAGCAGCCATTCAGACTCTACTCTGTGTCTACAATCACAATTCGTAATACAGAACAGAAACGTTTAAACGTTTTCAATTATTTTTGTATTTCGCCATACTCTTGTAAAAATTCTTATAATGCAGCTATAAGGGTCGTTGTTGTTGTTGTTGTTGCGTGACCTTGATTGATTTTGAACAGGCTTAGGTCTTGTATGTTATGCGTATCTATCCAAATTTTCTGAAAAATATCTTGAGTATTTTTCATAAACATAGCACATTCAAAGACATATATCGTAAACTGTTAATATGTGCAGGTCTTTGAATAAAGATTTACATGAAGTTCTTGGGCCCACGATGATTATAGCTCTAACATCAAGCTTTTGAATTAATAACTGGGACCTAACATGATATGATGATCTCCAAGTAATAATACCATATCTGATATTCGATTCTATGAAAGCATGGTATTATACTCAGTAAAAATGATGTTAGAATGATTTTATTCAATGCTCTTAAAAGCAAGATTTATTTATTTTTTATTATATTATTAATATGAGATCACTATGTCAAACTTTTGTCCACCCTTAAGAACAGAATCTCACTGTTTCCATAAAATTCACCCCACCCATTGACAAGGAGAAAAATATCAGTCCGATCACCGTTATTTCCGAAACGTATGTTTTTCAAAATTAACTCTCAGGAAGTTTTCAGAGAATAAAACCACTGCACTATTTTGATAATTTAATACCTGAAATTAGATACGCTTGAATATGCGCTGTATATAATATTCTGGTGCCATTAGAAAAAACTCTGCATTGTTTTCCATATCAATAAGGTAGTTTATGTACACAAAAAGAAAATAAGCGAGTACAGACCTTTGTGGGACTATAATATAGATTCTATTCTTTTGTGATTTTGTATCTGACATTAAAAAACTTTCCATTTTTGTTATTTTTACAATTTGGTAACGATTGAATAAACCGTAATACCATAGAATTCTAATTTATCGCATAGTAGTGTATGGTTGATACAATCGAAGGATTTACTCAAATCAAACAGGGCAAGTATGTTTATTTAATAACTTTCTATTCAAAGCATTAACATTTTATCTACTATGTATATTAAATGGAGCCCGAATAATACAAGTGTCAGTATTTTGAGTTTTATTAGTGTTTAATATTAAACTATTAATTGAGGAGATCGTTTCCTCGACAATGCTGTTTAAACTGCATTTATCACGACCTCTCTTCCCGCTTCTAAACTGTTTATCGAGTATCTAAACTGTTTATCAGATAATGTACGATTTCTTTTAGTGAAAATTTGTTGGCATGTTGAGCAAGCACTAACGGAAGAAGTAAAATAAAAAGCGTTTTACGAATAAAAAATTCAAAACTCGCATGACCGTCAACTACAGCAGTTTTAGAACTACAGAAGTTTTGATTTAGCATCATATTTTCCATCTAAATCAAAATAAATGTATTTAATATTAAAATTATTTCTAAAAAATGTAGTCCTTTCACTTTTACTATGTTTCAAGTTAGAACATAAAACTTTAAGTACATACAAAATTTTGAATTAACATTGTAAATATTATGATTTGTATTTATTAGAATTTGAAGTCATTTAAAGCCAATAAATATACCTACCATGTTTTTCTTTCACAATATTTAACGTAGATTTTAACCCTGTTCCATGCATCTTCAGTATTTCGACCAACACGGAAACCATATTGACATTCATTCCATTTGTTTTCCATAATATTGTTCAATCTATTCATCATAATTCTTTCGAGGATTTTGCCAGCTCCACTTAGTAGGCTTATTGGTCTATATGATGATGGGTCACTCTTAATCGTATCAGATCCTTTTAGTAACGGTATAACTGAGGCCGTTTTCCAGGGTACTGGGAAGATTCCTTCACGCAGACAGCTATTATATAATTCTTGAAAATATATTGAAATCGCTTCCCACACATTCTTTAACATTTCGTTTTTCAGATTATCCATTCCTGGGGTCTTACCGTTTTTTATTCTGTCTATTACTATCCATTCCTGGGGCCTTACCGTTTTTTATTCTGTCTATTACATTTTCGATTTCATCCATATTATACTCCATAGTCTCATCTATTTGGTTTTCTAATATAATAGCATCGTTTTCTCTGATGCCCTCACACTCTGTTGATTCTGGAAAGAAACCGTTAATTAGTACGCTTACCGATTCACGCCAATGCCTTGTCAAAGATTATTTACACATAACGAGCTCAACCCATTAGCTCGTTCCTTCCTACATATTTTGTATACTTGTCCCCATGGGTTATTATCTTCTTTTACGAATTCTACCCAATTATCCTATTTCGCATTTTGCATACATTTAATATATTCTTCTTTGATACGATCATTTTCTATTTTTAATTCATTAATTCTTGGACCATGTGCTCTTCTCTCACGTTGATAGAGGTGACGTGTTCTATACATTTGTATCCTTTTACCACTGGCTTCAGCTGTCCACCATTTTACCTTTTTGTTACCTCTTTTCTTTATTCTTTTAAGCCATTCGTTATTGGCTTGTATAATCCATTTTTATATTTTGATCCATTTATCTTTTGCATTTATCTTTTGCATTTATCTTTTTAAATGCATCTAAGCCATATTCATTAGCTGTTCCAATTATATTTTGTTTGTATCCATCCCAGTTTATTCCCTTAATTGTCCATGGAGTTTCTTGGCTAGAAGTGAAAATATTATTTCCGAAACGAAGATTCATTTGGATTAGGTTATGGTCGCTAACGCCAATATCTTTAACCATCCATTCCATTGTCCATTCACTCCAGTCTCCTTTACATAGTGTTACATCAATATCGCTGCTTCCTCTTCCACCGTCGAATGTATATAGTTGACTTGGCTCATTTAAGACAGTGAGGTCTCTGAGAATGATCCATTCTTCTAGACATTCTCCTCAAGTTTCTGTCGGTCTTCCTTTCCATTGTCCCTTACTGAACCAAAGTCCAGATGTAGCATTTGCATCCATTGCAATTATCAATCTTCCATTACATTTTTCAGCAACTTTATCCATATATTCAATATCTTTTTCGATATTTCCACCAAATTCACAGTATCTACTGCAGACATAGATTTCTCCAAAATCACCTTTAATCCATACACATGTTCCGCAATTATCGGAACAATCATCTATGAGCATACCATCTATTTTTTCATCACAGATGATCACGGCTGATTTCATATTTTCTCCTTTTGCAAATACTCTCATCCATCCTGGTAATCCACAAACTCTACCTTGGTTCACATAAGGTTCCTGTAATAATGCTATACCTACGTTATTTTCACTCAACCAGACGCCCAAATCATTCATTACTCCAGTCGCTCTTTGACAGTTTAGCTGTATAATTTTCACGCTTACACCATTCATCAGTTTTTTCTTTGCTGCTTTTCCGTTTTGAATGCCTTTCTTTCTTCTTTTGCTATAAGAGGGAGAATGTTGATTATCATTATTCCTATCACTGTTATTCCTATCTGTTCTATCTTTATTTCTTTTCCTCCTTTTATTGTTTTGAGTTTCTCTATCTTCCCTTTTCCTTTTCCTAGTATTTCCCTCATGTTCATTATGATGATTTAGTTTCTCAATAAATTTAAATAAATCTTTGGTTTTCTATTTATCTTATTCCTAACTACACTATTACTAGCTTAGTTATACTCATCTATATCCTTGTTTTTAGTTCTTCCTTCACTTTAATTATATTGGTTCAATTTTTTAATCCTATAAGAGTGTTGATTATCATTATTCCTATTGCTGTTATTTCTATCTGCTCTATCCTTATTTCTTTTCCTCTTTTTAATATTTTCAGTTTCCCTATCTTCGTTTTTCCTTTTCCTAGTATTTCCCTCATGTTCATTGTGGTGTTTTAGTTTCCTAATATTCCTATTCTTATTTCTATTTTTCTTACTTCCTACTTTATTTTTTATAACTCTAATGTTATTTCCCAACGTCTCTGGATTTCTATTTATCTTTCTCTTACTATTTTTTCTTTTTCCTGTATTATTTCCTATAGGTTTAAGGTTTCTATCTATCTTACTACTAATCTCTATATCAAATTTATTTTCGTGGTTAATTACATAAGACCTATCTTCACTCTTCCTAAAGCTATTTACCACGTCCCTATCGCTAATTTTGTGGTGTTCCTCTATATCCTTAGTTCTAGTTCTATAGCTTCTACTTCTAACTTTCCTACTATCTAGCTGTCTACCTATTTTATCACCATCCTTTTCCTGTAGTTGCAAAGTTACCGGGATGCAGCCCGGGGCCCTTGACGTGGAACCATCCGGCACTGACTTTCCGAAGGCCTGCACCGTAAAATTTTTCTTTTTGTTTGTACTCATTTTTGGTTTTTTAGTTTTATTTTTCCATAACAATCTAATAGTTCAGTATCCAAATCAAAAACAGATCAAAACCCAGTTCGTTACCATAGAAGATGAGGCATCTAAGCAAAATCCAGACCTAAACAGCAACTCAAATTCGAATTCAAATATAAGATTTAATCTAAATCTAAACTCAAACCTAAATCTAAGCCTAAATCCAAATCCAGTTCAGATCCCTTTCGTGCTCTTTTAGTCGCCTCTTACGACAAGCAGAGCATACTGTGGATTAATTCTACAGTAGTCCCCAAATCCACAGGGTTTAAATTCGCGCACACAATATTGGTCCGGGGAGGGCCAACATGCCCTCTACCCATCAGCTGGAAAAATGCTGATGGGCGTCCCCCTATCCACCAACCGGGGACCCGCCTGGTTGCAGTTGTGCTGCTGCATCCACAGGTATGCGTAGTTATGCCATTTCTGGCTACCAAGACATACCCATGCCAGGAAAGTATGGATACAGTGGCCGATAGCAAAATTAATAATCTTTTTGTTATTTCAGTTGGTAAAAACTACTTTTATCACATAGATTTACCACTTTGCTCCCGCCGTTTTTTTATTTATTTGAGGCTTTATTACAACAAACCGACTACATACATAACTTTCAAAGTATTGTCCATCGTTTGCTACCACTTTGGCCTATCTCTCGGGCAGCAGGCGAATTCCGCGGCGAAAAAATTCTTCATCTTTCGATAAGATCCATGAGTCGATCCTATTTTTCATTTTTTCATACGAGCTGGAATGCTAGTAAGTCAGGTCGTGTGCCATTGAGCGATCTGGAGAGTACGGCGGGTGAGGTAAAACTTCCCATTTCAACGTTTCGAGACTTTGGCAACATGAGGTCTAGCATTATAATGCTGTAAAATCACTTTATCGTGCCTCTCGTTGTACTGTGGCCATTTTTCTTTTAAAGCACGGCACAGGCGCATCAATTGCGTTCTATAACGCTTACCTGTGATGGTTTCAGACGGTTTCAGAACCTCATAATAAATTACGACAAGCTGGTCCTACCAAACGCCGTCCACCATTATGACGGTCTTCGACAGTAAAATCACCACTCTTAAAACGTTGGAACCATTCCCGACACGTTCTGTCACTAATAGCAGTTTTACCATAAGTACCTAATATAATCCGGTGAGCCTCAGGCGCAGATTTTTTCATATTGAAACAAAACAGCAATACTTCCCGCAAATGACGAGAATTAGGTTTAAATTCGGACATATTTAATAAAAATTTTATTATGATGCAAACACAAATTAAGTTATCAAAGTAGGGTTATATTTACAAATATCAAAACAAAGTGTTCGACATCTGTGATTAATATATTTCAACTACTACCGTCTACTACCGCCATTTTTGGAAAACGGTGGGAGAAAAGTGGTCGTCCAAAATTTTTATTATTCAGAAATGATTTACTTTTCTCTAATTTGAGGATACTTAGTAGTGTTAATTAATTTATAAATACTCCGTTTTGTATCACTCCTTTTATCATTCAGATCTCAGTGTAATTTTTACGATTATTACGAAACATGATTTCTATTTTTATTGAACTATGATAAAAAATTTTTGATGAAAATATTATTTTTTGTATGTTTTTTTATATAAGAATAAATATAGACATGCGTCGCTTTTCCTACTCAACAGCAATAACGAAGTCTATCAATTATAATGCCATTTACATTTTTGACGTTTAAGTATCGTTTTTCGAAAGTGGTTATTTTGATATACGGCAATTTGAATATTGGTTATTTTTAAATATTCGCTATTGTTTATTTGGATTTCGCTTCTTCTGCCAATTTTTGCACATTTATACAATGGAATAGGACTAAAACTCCAACTCCATGTAAAGTAAAACTTAATTTCGTCTTCATTAGATTTACATTCTATTTTATAAATAATTTTTTTTCACATATAAGAAGAACGCACAATATTAATATTTGATTTGCGTCCCATTAGACATTCCATATATATTATTATTTTTCGGTGGAAAAATCAATTTGATTTTAGAAAACCAACCTGTAGATGAAAGATCGTTTTCTGTGTAGACAGAATCCACAAAATATTCATTTAGTTAACAAAATCCTAATAATATTAACTTGAACTTGTTGTTTTAAGTATATTTACTTAAAGTGTATGTATAATACATAACATAGAATGTACAGATTCATACTAATTCTTCTACTGCTGTATGCTTTGGTTGCGGTTGGAGGCATAACTATTTTGCTTTTGTACATTAAATAAATATACTATGCATTGTATGAATAAAACGGATCCTTTTACCCTATATACGTATATCGAAACACAAAGTGCCTATAGTTTAAAGTGGCTATTTCACTTTTTATCCATTTCTATATATTTGTTAGACCTATGATCCTCGGGCAACAAATTTTTGCACAATGTATTTTTATTTTTCGGTACATTAAACATACATGCCTATAACAGAAGCCACCCGCATCATTATTTATCATCTTTATTTATTAAATTTATACCCATTACATTAAATTCAGGAAGTGGAAGGAATAAAGGATATTGATGCATTATGATATTTATGAAGCATGATGAATAAAGAACTGATGTCGTTTTTCAAAGTTTTTGAAGTAAACAAAAAATTGTAATTTTCCTTCAAAAGGTTAATATTAAGCACTATATTAATAGGAGTATAATTATAATCCTCTTACTTGAATTTAGCCTAAAGCCAGGTTCACATTGAACAAATAATTTAGTTAAGTAAGTCAAAGTAGTTTAGTACAAAGCACTTAACACTTGATCAAAAATTATTCACACTTATAATTTGATACTTTAGTCAAGTTACAAGTATTTTATTAAAATGATGTAAATAGTCACACTCATGTAATATAATTTCATATTACAAAACTGTTAATATTAAATAACTGTGATTGGAACAACAATTAAACATCAAACAGATTCATTTATTTGTTTATTGTATATGTTGGTGATATAAAGGTGGGAGAAAGATTACTTGCGCCAAAAAATAGAATTTGACTAAACTACATGACTATAATAATTTTAATAAACTTAAGGCTTATTTAATTAACAGTAAATTGTGTTTTAATAATCGTTTTAAAATGTTAAGGTGCTATGTGTGGTCCACGTTACTGTATTCGTGCGAAACCTGGACATTAAAAAGTGAATGTGAAGCCAGACTGAATGCATTTGAAACGTGGTGCATTAGAAAAATGCTAAAAATAAAGTGGACGGAGAAATTAAGTAACGTTGAAGTATTCCGTAAGGTTAAATATGACAGGTGTTTGGTTGCATTGATTAAAAGGAGAATATTGGGATACTTCGGCCATATTTATAGAGGAAAAAGATACGAACTTCAAAGACTGATTATGTGCGGTAAAATGGATGGCTTTGTATCAAGGGGCAGAAAGCGGATAACGTGGATCTCGAATATTAAAAAATATTCAAACTTTAAATCGTTCCACAGTTTAAAGTCGGCCGCAATGGACCGAATTCAATGGAATCGAGTGGTCTCCAAAATCCTGTAATAGGATATGGAACCCTATGATGATGACATGACTAAACTACATGACTAAACTACATGACTAAACAACTTTATTCAACACTTGAGTAAAAGCGTGCTGTTCACACACGACAAGTTCACACACGAGATGTGTGTGAACAGCAGTGAAAAACTATACTACTTGCTACTTGACTAAATTAATTGATCAATGAGAACAAAAATTAATAGGCATACTTGTTGAGGGGATAATATCGTTTCTTCTTAGTAAAACTGTTAAATTGTATTAATACAGTAAAAGTTGATGTAAATACCTAAATAATATAGTAAAAGTTGTAAAAAATACCTAAATAATACAATAAAAGTTGTAGAAAATACCTAAATAATACAATAAAAGTTGTAGAAAATACCTAAATAATATAATAAAAGTTGTAGAAAATACCTAAATAATACAATAAAAGTTGTAAAAAACATCTAAATATTACAATAAGATTCAAGATAATGCAGGATGACTATTCAATTTTGACCAACAGGCTATTTATTTTTAAGAGTAATGACGAATAAAAATTTATTCGATATTTTAACGTAACCACATGATGAGTCATATGTCATTCCAATTAGTTTAAATTGTATACGAAAATGCATTTACTTCATCACTGATTTTTTTAAGTACTAAAATTGAGCAAGAGTATTGAAAAAACTGGTGAGCACAATCATCACCATAGCTGTATTTTAAACCTAGATATATTTTGTTTACAATGAATATTTATTTGCTTATATTGTTTAGAGGATAAATCTTTATCCCAGTGTAGAGAACTTGTTTTTGAAAATATTAAGTTTAAAGTCAAATTTTTTTAGCCTAGTGCTATTTTTTGTGTTTTTATTATCATTTTAACTTCAGTGAGAAAACACGTAACATAATATTTTGCAGGCAATTCAGTGAAAACACGTAACATAATATTTTGCAGGCAATTATAATGTTTTGCTGCTCAAAATACTATAAAAAAAAGACTGTGCTTACTTTTTAGTAAATTATTTTAAGTAGGTTCAATTTTTATAAAATTTTTTTATCTTAAAAATAAAATAAAATTTGTTTCTGATGTTATGTTTTTATAAATATTTTGACTGAATTTTTCGGTTGAATCACATTGAATTGCCTTCATTGCAACTTGTTTTTATATGACCCATCGATTATTTTGATATGTTCTATAAAAGTGTTGTAAATCAAATACATAACAAAAACATGTGCCCCAAACCAAGCTACGCTCCCCCCCCCCGCTTTTTTCAAACTCGACGATCCACTGCTACAGAGATTCAGCAACAATTCCCATATAGGTAAAAGGTTGAAATTTAGTAGAATGATAGATTCTTGCGTAAGTAAAGTGAAAAATCGAAAATCTATTGAAAGTTTAAATGGCTCTGCCCCCGAGGTTATTATTCCAACTTTAAAGTTATTTAGAAGATATTCTCCTTCTAACACATATTAGTTTTTCATTAAGATGGTAAAAGTTCCTCAAAAATAGAAATTAAAAAAAATTACTTTATACCACGTTTCATGGGTAATCGTAGTTCCTTCATGTTCAAAATTTAACAACGTGTTGATCACGCTTTTAATGATTGTATTCCATGTTTTGATGATTTCTAAAATATTGTATTCGATTAAATAAGTTTTTACCTTAAGAAATTCATATAATCAGCTTAGTTAATATATGTAGTCAAGGTCTATATTTCTATACTCGACAAACACATAATGTGTCGAGTATAAAAAACACTTTTAATCTAAAGTTTGTAACGCTAGTCGACATTGAACGCATAAACAAAATTTTGGTATACGTGTTCATGGAATCCCCTTGATTAGTCTATTTCCGTTTTTCCATCCGTCCGTCCGTCACCAAAATAACTCAAAATCGAAAAGAGATTATAAAACATTTTATTATTACACTTGTATTTATTACTGTATAGACTAGTTATTTTTAAGTATTTAATGAATGCTAAATAAAAATAGTCCAAACAATGATATTCAATATGTCGAATATCTAAACAATTAACTCTGTTAGTACTTGTTTGGTCATGATTTCGTACTGCTGTATCTATGAATTTCATTAAATAGAAAGGAAGTTATCTGGAAATTAATTTTAAATAAGACAGCATACATATAACATATATGCTGCTATAAGATATAAACGAAAGTAAGTTAAATAATATAAACTTATAAAATAAATGTAAATAGACTTTTAGCATGTTTAGATTGCGTGGTTCTCACATTATTATATTTTTTAAACATAAAATATAGACTTGAATACTGTAATGGTGTGTGAAGTATAGTTACAATACAAACTAACAACAATTCAGTCAGTGGTCTAACTAACCGACCAACAAACAACAACAACAAAACTATATTAAACAAACAAACAAACAAACATTGATTGTTTGTTTAAGTATATATAATATTATATTAAATTATATATACTTTAATGATATTGTTCGTAAATAAGTTGGCACTATGCCATTTATTGTTTTTATACAGAATTTCCCATAAGAACATGTGAGAGGCATTCAAATATCACTTCCATTATTGTATGAAACACTTGTAAACACTTTTATTTTTGTTCTTATGATGATGGATGCTGTTTTAATTTTTCTGGTCTATAGTGAATTTTATTATTAGCGAGTCACTTTGTACACAAATGAATAACACTTGTTACATCAGGAACGTAAGCTTGATAAACATCCACTTGCTAAAAACGTTCTAATTATCAATATTATTAAAATATTTCAATAGAGATGTTGACTTATTTTCGCAATTGATTTTATTTTATAAATACACTATTAGTTTATTAGTTGATGTTTTTACGTAATATATTTAGGTATTAGGTAATACAATACGACTTTTGAATTATTTTATAATTTTGCATTGTTAAATTACATATAGTTTATTGCAAATTTATTACACTGTAAGAATAAAAGTCGAAGCTCAGCGTCTGTGAGTTGAAGCTCACCGTCAACATGAAACCAACAAAGACGTCATTCCAGCGTAGTCGTCATTCCAGCGTAGTCGTCATTCCAGCGTACTTGTCTGGAGTACTTTTAGTGCTCACAACATAAATAAGTGAAAAGTAATAAAAAATTAACAATTTTATATAATTATCAACATTTATTGAATTTATTGAACAGTGTACAGATTTTGTGTTACCTTCAAACTATTTTTTCGTTTGAACTCATTTTGAACTCGTTTAAATCTTTTTAATCTTACTGGTTTTATTTTTTCATCAATACATACATGATTTAAACAATTTTAATTTTTAGTGCGGAAATCTCAATTGGTCTTTTCTAAATTTGGAACGACAAGAAACTTAACGTAACAACGGAACAAAACTATGGGGACTTAAATCGTAATATGAAATTTCTTGTAATGAACCATTTTTAAATAAATTATATGTTAATTATGAAGCGAAAATTATTATTTTGTATAGTGGGGTCTAAAATTATTCGAATATTCGAAGAACACCATACCTAAAGATTACTAGTTTTAATAGTTGACGAATTTTACTACCAGTAGAGGAATTGGTTTTTAAATAGATCTTAAGATCATCTGCAAAGAATAAACATTTAACATCCGATAATACAGTGTAAACGTCATAACTTCAATTATTTAAACTAAAAAAATTTATGAACAAAAAAAAAAAATGTGTTATTACACGATAATATGCATTATATATGTATGTAAACATTAAACTCAGTAGGAAAGGTCAAATATGTTATACGACAAATCTTTCTTAATTATTTTAAATTTCTTTGATGTAACATTAGCCAATACATTCCAAATAAATCTGAGCTAAAAAGTCGTGTTGATCGATAGACACTTTTGGATTTTTAGCATTAATATAATTAGAAAAATAATAATTTTTTTAACACACTAAAATATTTTTAAATCATTCAAATATTTTTAAAATGGATACATAATTCATACATTAAATATTTATAGTAAGCATATAAAGCAATATCTTTTGTCTTGACGATATTTAATAATGCAAGAACTATGTTGTGTTGGATGAAAAGTTGATATCTATTTTAAGCAGTTTATATTGGAGTAGCCATATATCTAATGTTGGTTTCAGGATTATTAAGTCGACTTCAATAGCCTAGATACAGATATCTTTTAATTAAAAATAAATTTTTTCAGAAGTATATAAGATTTATGGAAGTGAAAGCCTATTTGGTGTAGTAACAAGGTACATTTATACAAAATACACTTAATACATTCAATGACAAAATAGACTTTTATTGTTTATTATTTTACAATGATTTGCTCTGTACTCAAGAATCGTTTTTCTTATTAACTAAAGAGTGAATTATGTTGTTATATTATCCATTTAATTATGTAAAAAAAAAAAAAAATACAAAGTGGACAGCACATGAAATCCATATACCATTTTTATGTAATATTTTAAATTAAATACCTGAAAGTTTAAATAGAATGTCATAATCATCAGCATGCAGTGCAAGATTTATTAGTGGTTTTTCACCTAAAAATTATAAAACTGGTAAATATTTCAGTTAAAATTGAACCACACTACATACTAAAATAATGTGTGAAAATAAATACATATAATAGAATAAACATATAAAATAGATGATAAAATTATTAAATTCAGATCCCTTCTTCTAAAATTATGCTTTAGAAAGGGCCTATGCTTAATTTTTAGAAAGAGCAGCAGGCATCGATCATTGTTGGCACTGTCAATATCCAACGTTTGTTGTGTTTTTCATCGGTTCCTCCCTCCGCCTATGAGACATTTGACTCGATTTTTTAATTTTAGATCAACACTGTCTCAAGTGCATAATCTACTGACAAACTACTACGAATAGATTTTGCGATAATCATACGGTAAAATATCCTGTTGCAGTATATTCATTCAGGGCAACTAAAGATAGTTAACTTATCTTTTGTTAATATATATGGTCGCATGCATCTCTCATATAAATTATGTCCATCAGCATAATATGTCGGTAAGCAACATTTTACCTATTTTTTTATGAACGCTAACTGATTCTGTTCCTTCAGATTCGATATCGATTCTAAACTTTTTCACTGGAGTAATATTTGTTTGTAAAAACAACACGAATTTAAAACTTTCAAAGCTTTCAAATAAAGTGGTGGGTCAAAGGTACACATGATTTTGATTAATTTTGATTACCCCAAAAGGAGTGATGTGTAAATGCGGGAGCTTGTACAAAATTTAAGCAAAGTACTTTTTACTTTGTAATTCGTGAGATGTCTTCTTTGAAGGCACTCCTTCCTATGGTTTCCGTTTTGAATTATACCAAAAAAACAAAAATTATTAGCGTCCATTTGACTTTCAGTGGGAAATTGTATATCTTCCAAATCAAAATGATTATAAATAATTAAATCAGAATCACGAATAATTGAAATGATGTAGGTAGTCAGATCAACACTCATTGATTGGTAACGTATCGCCTTTATTCTATTATAAAAAATTTATAATACAATAAAGATTATGAATTTATTTTATTTAACAAACACTAAAAGGCTAACTAACCTCAACTATGTTTAAATGATCGACAAGTTCAAAAATAGAGACACAATCTTATGATAACATAATTTTCATGAAATGTTACCAATCAATGAGTGTTTGTATTCATTTGAGTAGATACATCATTCCAATTACCCGTGATCCTAATTTGATTATTTATATATTAACTGGAATTGAACTTTTTCAAAATGAATAGCTTTTTTAAAAAACTATTGTGTTTATACTCATATTGGATTGTTTTGTATATATTTTCACATCCACGATTTCTTTACTGTTTTATGAATAACTAAACTTTTGGGCGTAACTATATGCAACCCATATAATGAAACGTACTTGGACCATCAATTGTGCAATTATTTTGTGTCATTGAATATATAAATAATTTCAGTTTGGACACTAATTTTTTTTTTTTTACGACAATTTAAAAACTCTAGTAATTTTTTCCGAGAAGGCCATATGTATTTTTCGACATCGGAATATCTGACAAATCATTGAAGTTTAATGTCGATGTAATGTCTCAATTATTTTCGCTGCTTCTTTAACTTTATCCTAATCAGCTTGTTTATATTTGCTAGATTTATTAAGAATTTGTTAAAAAATGATAATATTAACTTCTTCCTTGTACTTATTCCACAAAACTCGAACTTATTCCACTATTATAACCTTTGTAGTAAAAATCTTCACATTATGGAATGCGAGAATACCTATATAAAATCATCCTCATGTTTCGATTTCAAAAAATATTCAGCTTAGTAAAACTAAAACAGAGCCTGTATAATCCTGAGAAAATAAATTAATTTATACACTTTATTGTACGTCATTAAGTTCTTGGTGTCTTGATGTGTACAAATTCAAATACAAATTTTTTTTACAAATTTTCATTTAGTTTACTAAAATGTGAAATCTACCATTTTAAAATTCAAATATTTTCTAAAAATGAAACTTAAATCAATAAATTATAAATTCAAATAATTTGTAAAAACTGTATTAATTTAGTTCTCCGTTTTACAATGTTTCGAGTAACAACCATAAAATGATTAGCTTTAAAGTCATTGCGTAATAAATATTATATTAATTATCATACATTTAATAGTTCATAAGCTACGAAATCACTGATTTTCAAGCTAATTTTTAAGAGGCTAACGAATTTATAGGGGATTTTAAATCTTAGATGCAAATATAAATTACTTTTAACTTTTTTAATTTTTCCAAAAAAACGTCGTAGTATATTTAAAATGTTACATTTATATGAATAATTATAGTTGACAACGCAATGAATAATTTTTTGCACGACATTGGAATAAAAAAAATTTCATATTCATTGTTTTTGTGTGGTGGTTCATTATTAGACTATAATAGTCAATAACAACGGGCACGATAAAGAGCCATGGATTACTTTCCATAGAGACCAGTAAACTAACTAAACATGCAGTTAAACTTTTAAATGTTATTTTTAAATTAATTATTCATTTCTATTTTTCTATATACATTATTTTGATGTTTTCATTTATAGGGTGACCAAAAAAATGGTTTAATTCTTGAATGCTGGAAAACTTTGAAAAATACCTTGTTAGACAGAGAGTTAATTATATAATGTCTGATAAGTTTCGCACTTTGAAGTTTTATACGTTACTTAATAGCTGTGAGCGGATGATATATTCTCTTTTACCTTCTTGCGGAATCGTCCCAGGTGGATCAGATGGATAGATATTTCTGACTTTCGGCTGGACAAATATAGGGGTGCACCAGAAAACAATGAAGATCTTTCTTGTCTTTTGTAAAAAAAAAAGAGAAATCATCAGGTATATAGAATATGGAAAAATATGAGACGAGTTTTGACTAGAGATTATTCGAAAAGCATGATTAGTATGTAAGGGCTAATTTCTAGAAATCTTACTCCCTTTCTCCCCTTCACTATTGGCGTTTTTTATACAGATTTCCCATACAAAGTTGCCGATGATCAACTATTTTCCGTTGATCGGCCAAGGTACGGCTACCAATGCTTGGCCAAGCATCGGCATTCTTTAACGGCCTATGGCTGGCTTATCATCGCCCGCCGTTGTATACGCTCTATAATATTTTGCGATCTTCAGCCGATGCTTGGCCGATGATATGACACTTTTTTGACTGCGCAAGCGTATTGATAATTAGATCAGCTGTTAAAATGATGATATTATAGATGAACTCAATCATGTGGAATCAGTGAGTTCGATTGCTTGTCAGAGCACAGATGCATGCTCAGACAAAAATAAACATGCAAAATCATTTAAGTTCAAAGGTATGTTTATAATAGTTGAATAATTATACAATGTCTTTTATTGATTTTTTTCATTATAGAAGTTTATTCTACCTTTATGGGGAAAGGCAGAAAATCAGCAAGCCATTTCAACTCATATTAATTATGATGATATATTTTTTGGTAAGTGTTTATGGTTTTTATTTAAAAAAACAAATTGAATATTGCTCGTATCGCGGAAAAAAAATTTGTTTCCATTTATTATTTTTTACTATTCTAACTTTTTACATGACTTAATTTATACGCATATAATTAAATTAGGTATTCTCTAATTACGATGAGAAAACAACTAATGAATATTTTATCTGTATTTACATGCATCGAATTTGCTAACTTTATTTCCAAGTATTTTATTGTGAAAAATAATGATTATTTAAAATGAAAAGTCAAGATTTTTCTAACTAATTTTCTTCTTAATAAATTTTATTACTTATCTTAGTAATTACTCATAATATTTTTGTATATTTTACTATTTACTGTTGTTTTAGATCGTATAAAGACTTGTATTGATGGGAAATTTGACGAATTACATGAACATTTGGATGCATTTAAAATAAGCACGGAGTATGTCATAAAATGAAGCTAAACGAATTAAAACTCAAGTTTTAATGAAAACTGGGGAAAATGTTCCAAACATTTCTAAAACAACTGCTATGGAGCCTTATAAAAATATATTCCCTATCAACGATGAGGCGCAATTTTTGATTTTTGATAACGACCTGAAAACTGACGTCGAAAAAAAGAAACTGAAGAATTTATTCAGAGTTATTATGTACGGGGAATCAGATGTTGTAACTATAATACGAAAAACTTTATCTGAGGTCATTACACCTACCGTACAATTGAATTATTCTGGCACTGGGAAGAAAGTACGTGGTATCGGGAAACACAATTTTAGTGCTACTTGCACTTACACTTGTTTAAAAGGTAGGATATATATGTTTAAAATCTACACCTGAATAAAGTTATGTTTATCTATAAATATTTATAATTTCAGAGGTTGTTGAAGAAAAGTTTTGGGACTCGGATCAATCCAAATCGTTAAGGCTAAAGATCGGCAGTTTTCTTGCTAATGCAGGAGACAGGAATGGAGGCCGCCGTCAAGGAGCTATTAACAACCAACAACAACACAATAATAATAATAACGAGGACAACAATGATAATTAATTTTTATACTAAAACTACTTATTTTCTTTTTTAATAACTCACTTAATGTTGTATTACTTATATTTATAATGGCAGTGCAATATTCTTTTAAAACTCTTAAAATAAAAAATAATTTAGTATAATAAATTAATATATTTATCGAATAAAGATTAATGTTTCTAAATAAAATTTTTTTTATTTCTAAATTATAAATAATTATTTATAATAGTACGTTTGGCAGAGGCTTGGAGCATATGCTTGGCCGATCATAGGATCCGATATCGGTACGTTTGGCAGATGCTTGGATCCTATGCTCGGCCGATCATGGGATCCTATGATCGACCGATCATAGGATCCTATGCTCGGCCGATCATAGGATCCGATATCGGCATGGCGTTACAGTCCGATACTCGCCCAGTCTTGGGCCGATGATATATTCGGATCATTGGCCGATACTTTTAAATCGGCTGCCTGTCTTGGCCCATTATTGGGCCGATACTCATTTCTTGTATGGGTTGTTTATTGTGATTTAAATGAACATTAAATTATACAAAATATAAATCCTTTTGATTTTCCATACAATTATCACAACTATTTTATATTTTCTTCTAAGTTCGGTAAATAACAGTATTCATCAAAAAATCAAATTAACTAAAACAAAACATCAATGCATTCCATACAAACGAAATGAATTCGTTCCCTGGATAATTAATATATCCACATCATAAACCACATTTATTTTTCGCGTAGTTTTTGGTGTGCGTGCACTCCGTGATTAAAATATCAAGATTATTTTGAGGTCAAGTTAACAAAGGGTATATAATATAGTTTACAAATTTATAATTAAAATTTCCTACAATATGAGATTATTATTTTGATTAACTGCAATTATTTGCATGATGACGTATTTATCAATTTCTATTTTTATTTGCGATAATTTTTGTTGTCGCGAAATATTAAGCATAATAATAAATGATAAGAACCATCGACAACTACAATAAATACCATAACGGATGCTCTGAAGCATATTACGTATAAAAAAAACTCCATTTTTGTTGTATTCTCTTCCATTTCCAATGTTTTTCATCTTACTATTATTTTCTTTTAGTTACAAAATTTATCGACTCTGGAATTTATAAAAAAATTGTACTTACTGTTTGAATAACATTTCTGAAATTCGACTTTACAGTATAATGTTTTACTCAAATAAATAAATTACAACCAACATTATGTATATGTTAAGTGCACTCTGTATTCATGTTATATACTTATAGTAAGTATATTACTTCAATATAACTACTTTAAACGCACACTCATATTCGTAATAATATATGTAGGTATATCGTTAAATTAAATAGTAATATTATTATTATTAATGACGACTAAATATAATTTAATACAAAAGCAACCACGTCATGGGAATTTATATGATTATGTCATTCACACAGTTACATATTTAGTTCACTGCAAATAAAATTATTATGATAAAATTTGTTACACACGAGCTGTAAAACTAAGCGAATTTCATTTAATAATAATTGAAAAAATTGTCACTTAAAATGATTGAGAAATTCTAAAATTTAAATATTTATTCATAATTCACACTTCAATTCTTTAAGACGTTCTTTAAAAAATATGTCCTTTTAAACTTCCTTTTATACTTAGAAATTTTGTCCAATAATCCTTGTGGTACTAAATTAGTAAATATTCGCTGTTAAATTTTGTTTTTTTATTTATTATTAAGAAATAGCAACCATTAGAATTTTTTTTAAATTATTATAAATTTTTTAAATGTTGGCGATCGTTTCGGCTTGTTTAGCCATTTTAAAAACAATGTTATTTATTCTTGATTTACAATGAATTTATACTATAGGTTATATAATAATTACAATTCAATTTATTAAAAACACATTAAAAATTATTAAAATAACAAATAAAAAATAGTTTAAATGGCTGAAAAAAATAATGACCCGAAAAAGTCAATTTGGTCATTAAGTAATATTCGTTGGTTCTTGGATATTTTGTGTAATTCTAAGGCCTCTAAAAAATTTAATTTGAAACCCTTATTTACTTTATAAGGAATCTCCAATTCTTGCTCATAGTTGTAACTCGTTTGTTTTAGGTATTTGGGGAAGGTAGAGTCATCTGTACCATTTCTATAGGACCGTAGATGTTCGCGTTCTCTTATTTCGAAGTTTCTCCCAGTTTGATCGATATAGACACCTTAGCACTCGCAAAACAATTTTTAGACTCCTGATTTATGTTTCTTCTCTATTTTGGTCCTGTTGTTGAGAAGTAAATTGGCTAATTTAATTGCTGGCCTAAACGCTACATTAATATTATTAGATTGTAATATCTTACCAATCTTCTCAGAAGTCTTACCATAGTAGGTAATAGTATTGAACCAATCAGGTTGGTGTTGCGTTCAATGCGTTCAATGCCATTTTTACCAGTTTTCCTTTGATAATATTATGGATCATCGATCTATCACTGCGATTTCTTCTATGGTATGCACATCTTTTTGTAGATTTTCTTTTGTTAAAGGTAAATTGAAGAAATAGAATGAAATGCAAAGATTTTATGAGATATGAGATGTAGGGAGTCCTTAGGGGGGATGGTAATGTCCAAAATTAACATATACTATAAATTCATTGTAAATCAAGAACAAATTATATTGTTTTGAAAATGGCTAAACAAGCCTAAACTATCGTCAACATTTAAAAAAATTTTAAATAAATAATTTATTTAAAAAAATGCTAGCGGTTGCTAAATAATAAATAAAAACAATAATAGACATCCACAATTTAACGCTCGATACAATTAGTATATTAAATCGTTTTTACTGATTTATTATCAACGCACACGTAAAACCACTAAGCCTAGAAAGCTAAAATTTGAAATATCTGCTAATTTTTAAACTTTAAAGTGGGAGGCGGGTGTATCTTTGTATGAATCTTTGTTCTTTGAAGTTTGAAACTTGAAAATTTGAGTTACAGCCGATGCGTTTGAATTTGTTTTGTTATTTTATGAGGAAGGGGGCATTCAACAGCGAGGGGCTGAAATTTTGTATGGAGTTATCTATTTTTTTTAAAAGTAGGAACTTGAAATTTGAATTGATTCTACCCATCATAGTTTTTTGGATTTTCAAAATTTAATGCGGAAGGTAGATACTAATAAAAGTATACAAATGATCTAAATATGATGTAATTGATTATGTAAGTAATTAAGAAAAAAAAGTCCGTAAAAGTTCCGGAAGCGGTGGAGGTGATAGAATATACGTAATAATGGTTTGTTGCCATTTGCGGCTAAACTCTGCATCTATATTCGGAAAAATTAAATTATAAAAGTTGTAGATAATGAAAAAATATAAAACTTTCTTATTGGATATTTTTGACTATAACCTCAAAATTATCAACAAAAAACACAGTTTTTTAATTTTTATTTATAACTATTGAAAATAATAAAGAAAAGTAAAGACCTTATTTTCAATCGAATTTTGATTTTTGAAATGTACAAATGCTCATTTTTATGGATGAAATCTTGAATTTAACATAATTGAACGATTAAACGAGCCCGCTGTAGGCGTCTAAAGTTCGATCGAGATTATACGAAAGTGTTTCGTTTGAACTATTGATAGTATTGTAGTATTGCTTCGCAAGCCTAAACCACAACGGATTAAATTGCCGTCACTCCGCCTGCTTATTGTTTACTTTCTTCATAAAGGTGTCATTAACAATCATATTGTTTCGTGGGTTTTGTATTTTATGAATTGAATTATTACGATTTCATTTGAAGATTATAGTGGGTAATAGGTGTTTCCGGGTAAGATAATCTGTAATCTGTGTAACAATTATGATTTTAGGGTATCAAGGAGGGATACTATCATCTTCGAGCGAAACAGTTTTCCTCGATCATCAGCACGATCGAACTTCGTCCGAACTGCAATTATACTGTTTTACTCTCGATGATAGTATTGTATTTCTTTAGAGCTGAGTGATAATTTCCTATTTATTTTAGATTATGCGAATACGAGCATAAAAAATTAATATTTTATTAACAAAATTTCTTTTGAACGTTTAAAAGCCTATAGAATAGTATTAATTGGAGATTTAACACGAGTTTATTTAATCATTACAGCCCGTTTGTTCAAAGATAACTGATCAGAAAACACTATTGCGCTGCGATAACGGTCGTATCCAATGCGTTTACACAATACGCTGTGTAACTACCTTTGCTAAATTTATGTTGATACATAACCAATAGATTGAGATATTGTAACAAACATGTCTGTTATATAAGAAATCTATAATGGGTTTTGTTTAATTTAGAACTTATTATTTAAGTGCATCAAGGGTACACATAGGATCAACTATGCCTAAAAGCTAACGGAAGAACTAAAATGAACATTCGTAATATCTCTTTTAAGTTTTCCCCTTAATTTTTATATAATGTCAAGATAAAGTGTATATCTTCTGAGCGGTCACTAATGCTAACAACTGTTTGACTGATTTCTTACATAAATTATAATAATATATGTAGGCAGTTCTTACCCGGCTATATGACGATGTTGTCTTATCCATGCTTCGTTGGATTCATTCTCAATAATTAGGCCCATCTTATTAGCGTCGTAACTTGGATATAAATTTAATCCAATAGCGTTTAAGGTGCTACAGCAGATATCACCTTCCATACGAATATTAAGGAAAGTAAAGATGTGTGTTAATATTATACGTTTTAACTTGTTTGATTTAGGTACAGTTTTTGCGCTAACATTTTAAACTAGGTTAAATACTTAATATTTTGGTGTTGTTTTAGTCTCTGACAATATAACTCCTTAGATTATCTTCCAGATAAGCTGTCAGTAATAGATGATACTAAAATAGTTTAACAATGTGTTATCAGGTTTTTAATTAATTGCATTTGCAACGGAATAAATATAAAATTCAAAATAAGCTGCAGCTTGTTGATAGTGCCTCTTTTATTTATTATTAATTATTATTCTACTAATTTACCGCAAAATTAAACACAGAGTACCTAATCTAGATACACTGTTTTGTCGAAAATATATACGAAGAACTGAATTCACATAGGGAATAGCTGACGTGTTATCAACGAGAATTCCGTTGAATTTTTATTTATAATAAATTAATTAGGTTTTGTTAATTTTTCCTCGCAATTTAATTTACTGCTAGTACGGTCATATATCATAATTATAAATCTTTCCAATAATTTCAGCATTTTGTGTACAGTTTTCTGAGATATACTTTATTAATATATATATATATATATATATATATATAATATATATATATATATATATATATAGAAAATGGGATTTAACAGAATTTTCATTGCGTATTTATATACATACTAGTTGGTACCCGCCGCTTCGATGTCATAGAAATGCAAAAACTTATCAGATTTAATAATATTTATTTTCTTCGAATACTTACTCATGATACATAGGGGTAATAGGGGTTCTTTGGCCTTCGGAAAAATATATGCCAACATCCGTTCCAGATTCTCGATTCGGTGGCTTTTGCCTCGTCCTCCGGGATAAGTGCCGCATTTGCAGGTAAAAAAACGTTACATGGCCTTTAACACATAAATCTCACTTTGTTTGAAAGGTGAGGTCTCTGATTTGTTTTTACAAGCCTACGGTTGGCTCTCTTCACTCGCAAGAGGTATACGGCCTTTGGCCTAAAAACATATTCACCAGGAACCTAAAGTACACACACACACAAGTCTTCTTAAAAAAAAGGCCAAATTATAAAATATACAGTTTGTTATTAATTGTGAAAATTATTTTGAAACAATTCTCAAGCAGATCTTCAAAATATTACACCACTTAACAAATTAAAATTATTTTGTCTTTAGTCTTTGAAGAGAAATAATTTAAAAATGATTTTTAATGCATTTTCTTTCTGACAGTTGATTATATTCAGGCGTGAAAGCATAACAAAGTCATATTCACATGTATATATTAGTAAAGCATAAAGATTTCATTCTTTTCACATTATTGATCTGTGATTAATAAAGTCAGTTTTAAAAAACTAAGTTTGACATATTAATTCGTATTGTTCTCGTTCATTTCCCCGAATATTGTCTTATACATAGATATTTCAACGTAAAACCAACATCTATCAAAGATACAACCAGGGATGTTTTGTTTGTAATATCAATAATTAAATCCATATCATAGAAATTTTCTTCATGGGAGTATTTATGGAACCTCTGCATTCAAAAATTTTAAAGTAAGAGTTAATCGTGATATTCCAATGTCATACAAAGAAGTAAATAAAATTTCTGTGGCCATTCAGATGGTTTATGTATAATGAAAACACACACATAAATACAGTTTTTACATAGGAGGTATCCGTAGGCCACTTAAAATGTTACTATAGTCCTGCAGATATATGAAATAATTTTACATCTTCTTGTTCAGATGTCTAAGATATTTCCAATCCTTCAACTTTCTTCATCCGACCCCAATCAATTGCTGATGGGGGCACTGGGATTGCGGCCATCATTTGAACGTAGCAATAACTATAACCAATAACTGGTAGATAGCTCTCTTTGTGTGCTGAATGAGAGCATCTTGTGTAAGAGGCAGATTGTCGATTGGTCTACTTTTCTGAGTCAACTTGTAGACTCGTGCATTATTAACAGAATTGTCACTGCTAGTACAGTCAAATATCATAATTATAAATATTTCCAATAGTTTCAGCATTTTCTGTACTTTGTGCTGAAAGCCAGCTCAGCCAATGCACAAAATGTAACGGTAATATCTTGATATGCATTCCAGGTGCCCCATGTGACACCTGGAATTTTTTTTTCTTTTTATTACAACCTTTTATAACATTAAACAATGGTAATCCATAACAACGATCAATGGTAGTCCAAAACGATCCGATCCAAAGATTTTGATAATTCATGCAATGCTAAGACCCTGTAATTCTTTCCCACTTTAAATGCAATCCAAAACCCATGAATGCTCCGATTGAGTTGATAAAATGGCCAGAATTAAATTATCTGGTCTACAGCGCATGTTTCAGCTTTTATGATCCTTGATGATGTAAAATAATCTTTCTTACTAAGAGGAATAAAATTAGTTAGGTGGTATGTAGAAAAAAGTTGCAACTGTTGAAAATGTATGCAAAATACTTATTTCAATCATACGTCGGTTGCCTAGACAACCTCAATAAAGCTATAAGCATTATATTCGGAAATTTATTGGGAGAGTTGCGTTGTGCAGGCCTGTTAGCCAATGGACAATAAAATATCACACTGGCCCCTAGATAGTCCGTAGTTCAATCATCTTATTCAAGGCCACCCAGCATTTTCGGTACAACTTCTATAACCTGAAAAGATTAGCATGAAAATTAGATAACAAGAAAAGATTTGTAAGTAGTTAAATTTAATCAAGCCATTCAAATATCAATTGGATTATTGAATATCTGTATAATCAAGTTGCTTGAAATTTCACTCTAAACACAATAAAGTTTTAGTTTTCAATAAAAAAGAATCAAATGGTATCAAAATTGAGTAAAGATATACTAAAAAAAACTGCATAGTACAACAATATTGTAATTAAACAATACGAATAAACATAGCATAGAATTTAGCAAGAATGTGACTTGTAGAAGTTTATACCTTAGAATGTCAACGTGAAAACATAAAATCACATCACCTTTCAGTATTGTGTTATTTTGTTATAATACCTGACCAATTGCAATAGCAAAGAATGTCGTACTTGAATTTTAGCCCAAAACTTACATTTTATTAATTCTTCATATTACTTCTACTTATTTCCTTCCGTCTTGACTGTGTTTATAATTTGTGTGCATATTTTTGTGTATTAATTTGATATTTTTTATATGATACTTGATTTTTTACATAAAAACTGTGTTTTTTCGTTTAAATTAACACTTTTTGTGTGTTACTCAAAAAATTGACCCAAAATTTGTGTTGAACTCTACCTGTGATTAATTATGTTAGGTGGATAAATAAATTTACACACTTTAATTTTTTTATTTTTCTTAACGACTTTATTTTATTCTAATTATGCGACATGTTTCGGATGTTACTCCATATTCAACTGCTTCTATCTTCTACCTGTGAGCTATATAATTGCTCTGGCTCATAAGTTTTATCTATTAAATATTGTTGAAAATAAGTTTTTTTTTATTCGTGTATAAATCAGTTTGTTTTCAGCGAAAAAAAAGATTGATATAAACTAAACAAAACATAACGTAACTTGTTTTGTGTACCCTGCACCACAGCGTTTCGTTAGAAAGCTGGCATGAAAACATTCTACTAGATATTGTTTTAAGTTCGTTCACTTCTAAATATTACCACAAATTAATACCAAGCAGTCACGAAGCACGAAAGAATGGTATGGCACGTATCCCTGAAGAGACGAACTTGGTGATATACAATTTAAAAAGATGCTAAAACTAAGAGTCCATTTTTAAAAATAAGTTTGGGCTTATTTGGTGTGGCTGTCGAATTTGAAACAATATTTAGAAGAATGCGTTTATACAAGCCTGCTAATGCAGAGTTCGAAGGGTATTTCAACTATAAACAAGAACCGTACACACATATTTCAGCTTTGTATTGCAGAAAATTGAACAAGACCTTAAGCAACTAAAAATTTTCTCTGTCGCAATTATCATCAACATTTCATGCTATCAAACTGCATGGCTTAAGAACGCAATTCGAAATCCAGCAGTAGCAAGGAAATCACTGAACAAAACCTTTAAACTGGGTTTGGAAAAAGTCAAGCTTTATATTCATTACTAAATTCGCAAAATAGTACCTTCAATATACTTTTAAGATATTTTATTTTTTGGTCCTTATTAAACCACAGTTATATAATAAGGATAAATTGTCTTTAAATTAGTAAAACTACATGTAGAATTTTGATAATACATTTCCCTTAATATATAATTGCCCTTGATGCAGTCTAATAACTATTACAAAAGTATTGTATTTTCTATTTAAAAACATTTAAACATAAAAAATATTTTCACTCTTAATTTAATTATTGGTTGTCATTTAAGAATAAAAACGAAAACAGTTTACTGTGCTTTCATTGACTTCAAGCGAGCATTTGATATAGTTGATCACGCTCTTGTTTAAAAATTAGGGTATGAGTGCAAAAATGTTAAGGATTATAGCCATGCAAATTTCACGATTCAGTTAACTAACCTTACCGTCTGAAAAATACAAATCCAGAAAGGAGGAATTTTGCAAGGTGATATTCTAAGCCCATTATTATTGTGCTTGTTTTTATCAGACTTTAATAATTACTCAGCTAACTACAATATTGAAATACTGAATATAGATGGAAATCATAATATATACTCCCTTTTCTATGCAGATGACTTAATCTTGCTGGCTGAAATTCCATATAAACTACAAAAATCTCTCGATATACTATCACTTTACTGCAGGAAAAATACGTTAAGTGTGAAAAACGCAATGATGTTCTCGCAATCGCATGACTCAGGTATGCATTTATATAATTCATCTATCGTGTATACTTCTATATGGATCAGAAATTTTAAGCTTGGGCTACCCATATATTATAGAGAAAACCCAAGTAAAATATTTTAAATCTTTCTGTTACTTGAGCTATTCCAACCCTAGCATATATATCCTATTCCATATCCTACGGAAACAATTTTAAACAACTAAATTGATTGTGAGAGTGTTTAAAACATCATTTCATTGGTTAAGTTATTGGAGAAACGATAGGTTGGTTACCATGCATATACTTCAGTACATTTCTTTATCTAGACTGCACCCTGAGTAAAATTCGGAAATATAACGAGATATTCCTAAGTAGGTATTTATCATTCGTTAGTTACGAAGAACTTCTAAGAAACCGAAACTCGTCAATTGTCAAGTGTACCATTAATCAGGTTAAAAATAATCGTACACAATATTATAGACATGAGGGCAAACTACATTACACTATTTAAACAGTCCAATTTTGCTACCTTGTTAGATTACTCTGGAATTATCCGAAAACTTATTACTTCGCGATCATAATCTTGGCTGGATTTTTTTGGTGCCTGAAGGAATGTTTAGCTCCTACGATTTGTCTGACTGAACAAATATATTTTTGAAACAATCCCCTAAGCAACATATACATAAATCACGCTTCAGAATATAAGTTATGTTCGATTATTTTTGTGGAAGCTTTAAAGCACCTTGGAGTTAAACCTTGTATTGTATTGTATTTGTTTTGTTGTTGTTTTTATTTTTGGACAGTACCAAGTTGTGTAAATAATTGTCATTTGATGATTAAATGAGACATTATCAGCAAAATGAACGTTTATAGAAACGAAGAATATGAAATCATGATTAACGTGTTCTGTTGGTAATTCTCGCTGTAGTATGTGCGGTCGGTAATTCTCGGAAAGTAGTAAGTGAATACTCAAACCGTTTACATCAAAGGGGGTTAGCATGTCCCCAAACAATTCAAGCAACTTATCAGCGTATTTGAGAAAATGGTTTAATGCACCCACTACGTGTGGAACCTGTACGTTAACTTAATTATAATGATGAGCGTATCTTTGAAGTGATGGAAGAAGATCTTTCTAGTTGCATATTCTGTTGGTAATACGCCAATAATTACAATACAGTTCGAAATTTTAGGCAACTACTTTTATGGACCGATAAAGACAGTTTTACTCGAATCGAATGTTGCATTTATATAATTCTCATGTGTGGTTCGATAAGTACAATGTTTATTGCATATCAACACCAATTTCATCCTATACAGACATGTCTCAAAATTTAATTGCCTTCATATGTTTTTCATAAATATTGTTGAGTTCATATATGAAATTTCAGGGGAAAAAGTATCATAAAAAGTTTTATATTTCGCCCTAAGAAAAACCAACAAATTCCATATAAAATAAACTTGTAGATTAATTAATAGCATTAATTAGATTTTCAACAGTATAATTGGATTTGTTGTGGTATTAATCAAACTGGAAGTTACAGTCTTTTATAAAAAACGTGATGACTAAAAAAAATTAAAAATTCGTATTTTCTCCAAACGAGTTGAGTTTAGAAACAAGTTCAATATATTTTTTGTTATATTTGAGGTGTAGAAATAGCACTTTCAATTTGGTCAGTTAGTTACAGAATATTCTGTACATGAGTATCACAAAATCTTGACGTAGTCTCTTCTTGAATAAAATCAAAGCTTAGAAAAAAAGATTGGATAAAAACAAGAAACTGTTGAAAACCTATAATTGAAATATCATGGAGATTTTAAGCACAAGGCGCTCCAAATCACGATTTCAATGAAATGTTTGCTTTTTAAAAAATATTTTTATAATCTTTTTGATGAATTCGTTTTTTTTCCGGTGCGAGGAAATATGTCTTGAAATAATGTAAATGATGATCTAATTAAATAGTTGAATTGTTATAAACATTTCAACTATTAAATCGATTTTTTGCATTCCTCCACAGAAGACTGGGAGCCGTAATAAAACTAAATTGCCGTTGTCCTAAAATCAGGAAATTTTAAAAATTAGCAATTTTGATGTTTTTGGGCAAAGGACATCCCGTTTTGTCAAATGTTAAGGAAAATCGTTTTTGCATCTATTTTTAAATAATCTTCCTATAAATAACAATAACAAAATAAAACAGATGTCCATCAATTTCAAGCCTATGGGTCAATCGAAAATTTTGCGTGCTCCGAAAAATATACGCTCTAATTTTCAGAATTTTCGTAGAGAAAAAAGTTGTTACACTAACGATAATTGAGCCATGTACAAATTTTTAATAGTGTATTTATCAATGACTTAATATGATGCGGGTCACCTATTGGGTTTAGCTAGAAAAACCGACTGAAATAAATCGAGAATTTCCGGATAACTTTAAATTAAACATATTGAAATTAAATAGGTATATAAATGGACCTTTGGTTAGTTCTCTTCTGCTACCGATTTTTCTTAATAGTTAATACCGACTTTTGCTGATTTAAGTTGAACTGTACATGAAAAATTTAAACTTACATCCAGCTGTTTTAAAGCGTTGGATATTACATTAGCTTGTCGACCACAATTAGGTTTATAGACTTGGCCTCCACATTAACATCGGCAGATCCGCGCATAATACTGCATACCAAACTATAACATAATAAATAATCAGTTTTATTCAGTTTCTCTATTTAAAGATTTTGATTTCTGACAAGTTAAAAATCTTAAATTTAAAGCACTAATCGCATTGTGTGTTAATATAATTTTGTATACTTATGAGTTAGTTATAAGTCAACAATTGTAGTTTGAACAACAACAATCATTTAATGTAAGGAGTTTAGCATGCATACAACTTTGTATTGGCGTAGTACTACTTGCCAAATGATGCACATTAAACTTTAGATGCATCATGACGACGTGTCAGCAGCTTTACACAGTTGCTTTTACAATCAGTTTATAGTAATTTCGCATCGAGTACTAAGTATTAATTCTACTCAATGTACTTACTTACATCTTTGCAGCGCTGCGACAACATAACTAAGTACGATGAGAGATTATTATTACGCCGTGCCGCGTATACACACTCACTATATACACAGTTTAACAGTACTCTCTCTTCATCATCAAAGACAAGGAGTACATTTTTTGTATGATTTGAATGTATGTATTTTATAGTATATATTGCTGATATTACTTTTCCACTAACTAGTAGCGAACATAAGTTGCACCGAGCAGTTCGAGTTTGTTAGTGTTGTTTTTAGTATCGTCTCAACTGCGAAACAGTGTAGTACTTCTGTTGTGTGTTATCTCTCTCTTACTCTATGTCACTACTAGTTTGAGTACTTTTAAAAATTATCTCAAAGAAAAATAAGCAGCGCTCAAAAAAGAAACTAAACGTGTTTTTTGTTTAAAAGTGTCCTTCGTTTCGTGTTATGTTTTTATTTCATGTGTCGTGTTGTTGTATTTGTTGTGATTACAGTGTTTTGTTTTGGTTTTTTAATTGTTAAATAAAACTATTGGATTGATTTTGGATCAATTAACTACAACAACCCGATCATCATTTAAATTAGGTTTGTTTATTTGTTGTTTTTTTTTTTAAGAAAGTTTTTTTTTCTATTCAAGTGAAAGTTGATGTTATTATTTTTATTTTAAATAAATTATTTGTAATAATTTGTGCAATTATTTCTCTATTTATTGATATTTAAATAATTCTGTAATATATTCACATATATTTTATATATACAATTGACACTTTTAATTGCGGTTATTAAAATGATATTTAATATTTTATTTATTTTTATTATTAATACGAAAAATAATATTATGTATTTTTATTTATGTTAAAATAACTACTATCATCATTTTTCATTGCTTTTAATTAATGATAAAAATAATTTTAAATTTAATACAAATCTTAGTTTTATGTTTATGAGATCAATAAAGAAAATTCTCAAAATTGTTATAAATTGTTTGTACATATATACGGTTTTAAAGCTTTGTTTTTAAATTTTATTTTACTATAATTTTGTATAATTAAATTGCTGAAATGACTTTATTGTAAATGTTTTCGTTTTTTAAATTTAGTATTTTAATTTTAGTTAATGGATTCAAAAATAGTTCAAAATGATAAAATTAAGTCTTTTATTTTTTAAATTTAATTTTGTCATTTTTTAACTACTTAGGCCATTAATGACTACAGTATTAATCACCAGCACAGTTTTCTCATGCGATAACTATGGGAATTTTAAGATACTTTTAAGGTAAAATTATACAATTTATAAAACCAAAATTTTTAACTTTGTATTTGAATAAAGTAAATTAAAATTATTTTTCTGTTTGGTAGTATTAACTTTAAAATTTTTAAATATTTGAAACTACATAATAAAATACATTATATATAAGCGTCGAATTTCAAATTAATTTGAAACCTTTATAAAATAGATATGTAAAAATACGTTTCTCCTTTAATACTTTTTGATATTACCTACATGTTTACTTATACATATATGAAATAATATATACTCTACGTAAATGGAATATATAACTCAAAAACGACAGAAGATTTTAAAGACCCATTAGGTGAGTTGAAATTCAAATGAGCAAGACTGGTTAATTGAGCCCACACCTTTGTTTAGGCAAATTCAGTATTCATTTGCTTGGATAAACCACTTTTTAGAATATAGACCCGTTAATATCTTAGACATCAGCACTAGGCGATTTTGTATTACATTTGCCTGCATGTTTTTATCTATGTATGTATCTTACGATGTAACTTTCAAACGAACTGTTCGATTTTGATGAAAGATGCTAAACTCGTTTATCATATTCAGGAAATTTTCTGTATATTTTATGAAAAATCTCATGCTTCTTAAGTGAAAATCTCAATAATTACTAATTATTACGCTTGAAAGTTGCAAATTTTTTGTAATCGATGTGAAATGGTTAGGGCACGTACTTTCCCCGCGTTTCGCAAAAATTTTGAAAATATCATCATCTTTCTTTATAAGCTAGAAAGGCACTTTTCGTTAATTTCTGAGTAAGGTCTACAGAGCTGCTCAGAAAGAATTCGTATTTATGTTTTGGACGTTTACATTATCATCCAACAAGAAAAACTTAATGAACGACTTACGACTTAAACCAGAATGTCTTAATAATTATTTTCTACAAATTAAAATAAAAAATTAATTTTTTTAACACTTAAATAAAAAACAATTGTAATGGATACTCCTAGACTCGAACGCTGATACGCTGACCTGCACTACACCACCAAATGTTTGGTATTGTATTTATAAGAATTGGAAAATACTTGATTACATAAAATTTCTCTTAAACCGGCATTTTTTTTAAGAATATCTCCTATATATCCTATTCTTAACTCGTTTTAATCGTCCGATTCTTTTGACTTTTCGAGAAATTCATCAAAAGGCTTGGATGGTGGAATTATTCTAAATTGTTATAAGGTTTCGTCAATGTTGAAAGTTATTGTGCTTTCGACAACTGCATAGAAAATTCACTATATTCAAGAGAAATACATAATCGTTGAAAAAAAATTAAATTATTAAAAATGACGAATATATAACCTATCCTATCCATACTTAAATTACTAAAGTTTTCAAATTTTTAATAATAAAAGCATAGAAATTTTTTCGTAAATAATTTTAGTTATGTTAGACTAATTAAATCTAATCGAGGCTTCTTAAAAGCTCAAACTACGAAGTAAGAAAAAAGAATTGTAGATTTCTTAATCAAAAGTTCATTACTTACAACACTCCCTCAAAAGTTTCTGCCAAAAATAAATTAAAAAAAACCTATTTTAGAACCCCGAAAAGAGTCAATAAAAATGTATGAATTAACATATAAGTATATTCTTCTCATCTGGACAGTTGTATGTGGTTTAATTAAGCATCAGGAAACCTTTTTATCTATTCCTGCTCGTACCAAGAAAAATTTAAGTCATTTTATATTTGCAAAACACTTCAATAGAGTATAAACCAAGCAGTTATTTAAAAGGCATGGCGAACTATGCTATAAAATTGGTATAAAATTGCCTACATTTATTTCCTGCATGTATGTGATATGTGAGGATATAAATTAAATTTGAAACTCTTAAAAATAATATTGAAAATAGTAACCAAATAACGTCCTAATTCGAAAATATTGTTTTCCTGATTTAAATTTAGTTCAAAGTCAGCTAGCTCACTCTCGTATAAACGTAAGGCAAAACAATGTTAATAATTATACAATTAATTTTAAAAAATACTAAAAAATAATATACATAATATCTAAAAAATATAATAACCTTGTTAGAGTTACATTGTTGTTGTTAAAAAGTTGTTTTGACAAAATTCATGTAAACAATTGCTATTTAATTTGAATTAAAAATTCTTAAAATTCTCAATAAATAGATAAATAGTAAAATGTTTTGATAAAATTTATTTTGTTTTAAAAAAAATGTAAATGTCCACTTGAGAAATGAAATCATGATATATTTTTTGTTATCTTCAAATATTATTACTTCCTGATTTTAAATGGAATGTAATTAAAAATTTTAATTTGCAATGTACATGGAAAACAATGTGTGCCTAGAATAAAATTGTCACATTATTTTTTGTTGAGGGTATGACTCTATTTCTTCTCTAAATAAAATGAATTTTGATTTATTATTTATTTTGTGAAAATCCATTTTTATAAAATAATGACAACTTTTAATTTTGTCTAATTTTCTAATCAAATTTTTTTTTTTAATTACAAGTACACTTTTATATTTCCAAAATAAAAGAATAATAATTATTCATTACTTGATAATGACTTGATAAGTCGAGGTGCACTCATTATTTAAAAAAAAAAATTTAACTGAAAATTTGACAAAATTAAAAGTTTTGATTATTCTTTAAATAAATTAAATTTTAAATAGAATTAAATAAAACTTTTCTAAAAATTACTAGATATAAAAATAAAAGATTTTTATTTTTAGAGGTCGTAAAATTTTAGAATGCTCTCACAAACTTCTAATTGATATCCATGTTTTTTCTGTTTTTTGTTAAACAAATAACGCAAAGCTCATTTTATCCGATACGTGATTATTTTCAATTAAACTTTATACAAATTTTTAGATACTTATGTATTTATAAATGACTTGATCTGCCCGCTTGCTCTCTAATGATATCCCCCTTATGGATTTGAATGAATTAGAGGGAATCTCCAAAAGAAAAATCAAAGTTTCTTTATTTTGCAATCTTATTGATAGATATCCATGTTTTTTCCAATTTTTTTCAAACAAATAACGCATGCTTGCTCTCTAATGATATCCCCCTTGTGGATTTGAATGAATTAGAGGGAATCTCCAAAAGAAAAATCAAAATTTCTTTATTTTGCATTCTTATTGATAGATATCCATGTTTTTTCCGATTTTTTTTAAACAAATAACGCATGCTTGCTCTCTAATGATATCCCCCTTATGGATTTGAATGAATTGGAGGGAATCTCCAAAAGAAAAATCAAAATTTCTTTATTTTGCATTCTTATTGATAGATATCCATATTTTTTCCAATTTTTTTCAAACAAATAACGCATGCTTGCTCTCTAATGATATCCCCCTTGTGGATTTGAATGAATTGGAGGGAATCTCCAAAAGAAAAATCAAAATTTCTTTATTTTGCAATCTTATTGATAGATATCCATGTTTTTTCCAATTTTTTTCAAACAAATAACGCATGCTTGCTCTCTAATGATATCCCATCCCCCTTGTGGATTTGAATGAATTAGAGGGAATCTCCAAAAGAAAAATCAAAATTTCTTTATTTTGCATTCTTATTGATAGATATCCATGTTTTTTCCAATTTTTTTCAAACAAATAACGCATGCTTGCTCTCTAATGATATCCCCCTTATGGATTTGAATGAATTGGAGGGAATCTCCAAAAGAAAAATCAAAATTTCTTTATTTTGCATTCTTATTGATAGATATCCATGTTTTTTCCGATTTTTTTCAAACAAATAACGCATGCTTGCTCTCTAATGATATCCCCCTTATGGATTTGAATGAATTGGAGGGAATCTCCAAAAGAAAAATCAAAATTTCTTTATTTTGCATTCTTATTGATAGATATCCATGTTTTTTCCAATTTTTTTCAAACAAATAACGCATGCTTGCTCTCTAATGATACCCCCCTTATGGATTTGAATGAATTAGAGGGAATCTCCAAAAGAAAAATCAAAATTTCTTTATTTTGCATTCTTATTGATAGATATCCATGTTTTTTAAGTTTTTTTTTAAACAAATAACGCATGCTTGCTCTCTAATGATACCCCCCTTATGGATTTGAATGAATTGGAGGGAATCTCCAAAAGAAAAATCAAAATTTCTTTATTTTGCATTCTTATTGATAGATATCCATGTTTTTTCCGATTTTTTCCAAACAAATAACGCATGCTTGCTCTCTAATGATATCCCCCTTATGGATTTGAATGAATTGGAGGGAATCTCCAAAAGAAAAATCAAAATTTCTTTATTTTGCATTCTTATTGATAGATATCCATGTTTTTTCCGATTTTTTTTAAACAAATAACGCATGCTTGCTCTCTAATGATATCCCCCTTATGGATTTGAATGAATTATAGGGAATCTACAAAAGAAAAATTAAAATTTCTTTATTTTGCACAAAATTGCAAAATCGGATGTTTCTAGAATCACTGGTTTAGTGTTATCGAAAGAAATATTGATTTATTTGTCTTTTCTATATTTCTCTTCCATTCAAATCCTTCCAAATAGTTCCTTATATAGTTTACGTAAGCAGTTTTGTTTCTTAAGTTTGATCGTCTTTTTTGAATAAGCACTTAAAAAGTATTCTTAAAATAATAGTTAAAACAAAAGCGGAAAATTGTATGAGAAGTTTCTATTATCATAATTATTTTACTGCTGTAGAGGAAATCTTAATTGGATTCAGTTTAGAAAACAAGTTTTTTTCTATGAGTCACATAATGACTATACATATTTAGCGAATCTCTGAGTCACATATTGGAGTATTTCATAAATGCGTGTTGTTTGTTAAAGGATAAATCTAATTCTGTAACCATTTTCATTCTCATCGTTTGAACCGTTTAATTATAGATACACTTTCTTCATATGACTCGATGGAAAATTTATGCTTATGCTAGTTTATTTATTTTCTTAAATTTATCATAATTCTTCCTTCATTTTATTTTAATTCAATGCTTTTTGTTTCGTTTAAAAGAACGCAAGGTTCTTAAGCTTTTAAAGTTTAACGCTGAGCTAAGTTCAAAAATTATAGTATAAAGAATACGAAATCAAAAAAAGTATGAAAACAGAAACACATAATTTATTGAACTTTTATGTTGGCCTAAGATCTAAAATAGGCATGAAAATCAATTTCGTGTTGTACGTTTATTAAAATAACGGTATACTTGTAAGATTTTCTTGGACACTTTTCCAGGGGGCTTTGGTTTAAGAAAATTCGTATATTCAAAAGACTTTTTATTACAATAATTGAACTTGTTTTTTCATTTATTTTTAGCTTTTAAGCCATTTATATCTTATTTTTTACTCGTTTACGCTAAGTGTATCAGATGGGTGGAAGTGCCGAAATATTAGGCCTAATCGTTTCAGTTTGGTGTTTTTGTCTTATTTTATCCACTTCATTTTAATATTTTTAGTGAATAGTTAAAAAAATGTTGTTTAATAAAAATCGTTCGAACGTTTGGAACTTTAGCATCATATTCTTTGTATGTTATGTCTAAGACTATTTCAAGGTATTGTATGTTATATGTAAGATTATTTCAAGTAGACACAAACCTTTTTTGCCACACAATTTAAAAGTAAATCTATTCTCTTCTCCCTTGATTGGCAATTACCGATAACATCTTTTGCAGTTCATAAAAAGCACCAATCAATTAGTAATTGGTAGATGAACAACGATATGGCTACTTATGTTTTATACAATTCTGTTAAATATTTCGTCTCAAAAATGTCTTCTAAAGTCCGCATGTGGGGGGACGTGTACGGCTCCATAAAAACTCATAGAAGATTTTGATAAAATCTCTCGAGAATTTGGGTCTCATCAGTATACAAACTTTTTCTTGATCAAATGAGCGTAGACTACCGTGAATTATTGAAGTGTTTTCATTTGTAATTACTTTCACTTTTTGTTTTATACTAGGCTATTGATGTGTTCAATAGCCTAGAAGTCAATTCGCATAAGTCGATGGTGCGGTTTCAATACTATCAATTGGTTGAAAAATTGGGTGAATTATTGGTTACTGATTCACCAAGTGTTATTTACAAACTGTCGAAATATGTCATAACCTCTTTATGTTCATTCATCCCTCTGCTATTTATTCATCCCACAAAGGCTTTACTTTACTTACAACAAAGCATTGGTTTGCATATCGTCATATAACTAGTTTGGACCTTATGTAAATGTCATTAATATTATCACACCAATAATTTTATAAATTTATTTTTAACGTTTTTCATCTACACAGTAACATCTTAGGTTCTATTCAAATTATTCAAACTGAAGGAGGAGCACACACGCGCAACGTAACACCCTTCGTATCGAAACACGGTACTATCTGTACTGTTACGTGTTACATGTTACGATAGTTTGTAAGTGTTGCAATGTTACGATGTTGCTTTGTGTTGCAATGTGTTGCAATGTTATGATGTTGCTATGTGTTGCAATGTTACGATGTTGCTATGAGTTGCAATGTTACGATGTTGCTATGAGTGGCATAGTGTTCCATCTGTTTACCAAGAAGAGTATCTTCAATTTAAGTATTTGTTTATGTTGATAAATTTTAATAAATTGTATTGTATTTTGTTCGTTCTACTCCATATCGAAGTATTTAAATATAATTAAAATAAAACTGAATTATGTTTACGTCTTGTCTTTGCAAATGTTGCGTTATTGAGTCTACACCATTCGTATCCTCGCCTAGCAACATCTTTTGATGCGATTTAAATTTTCCGACAATTTGTGGGACGCAGTGTATCACAGATTGCTGTTACGTGTCAAAGTCGCGTTACGGTGTTACTTTACATGCGAATGTTTAGACTTTAAACGTTGTTTCTCATTAGCATTGGTCCTTAGATTGTTTTGAGAGAAGATTGAAAAAATTGTTTTATTAGTGTTCAAATTATGAACTGTTCAATTAATCATGAAATTACACAAACTGTTGTTTTGGTATGCCCTTTCGTTAAGGGTTTTATTCCACCGTCAAATCCCTCAATACTATAAAAATATTATAGTCACTATAAAAATTAACAATTCAATATTCTACATCGGATATAAATATATGCACGTCGTGAGTAGTGGCGGATTTTCCTGCATAAAATATATATATATATATATATATATATATATATATATATATATATATATATATATATATATATATATATATATATATATATATATTTTATGCAGGAAAATATAACTGAAAGTTAACAATTCAATAATCTTAGTAGTAATTGTATCACTATGGAATTCTTCCTTGCGAGAAAATGATTTGCTGATAAATTTCCTTTTAAAAAATTTCCTATTCCTTTGCAATATTTAGAACATCCTAATATACGATGATTCTCCTTGTAAATTTACCTTTGTTTTTTAACCAAAAAATTTTTAAATTTTTAAGCAATAATGATTATTAATTAAAATTTTTTTTTTTAAGTTAACAATTCTTTGACATTTTCATGAATTTAAAAAAAAAAAACTAATTTAACATTAACAAAAGAATTTAAAAAAAATTAAAAAAGATAAAATAAATAAATTTTAATTTTAAATTTGAATAAATAATTAACAAATAAAATATTATTTTATTTCGAATGTTTACCTCTATGTATAAATTAATACACGATGTATTACGGACGTTTATTTCTTATCTTGTGTATGAATTGGAATATGTCACATCAGACAGCTGAAATCCGAATCTATTTGTAAGACGTTAAAAAAACTGAACCAATTTGCTTCATAATCATAAATGACTACTCGAACTATTTACCATGCAAGTGAACATCCACCCACTGCAAGCATATGCTGCACAATGCGCTCTTATGCTGTAAATGGAAAACCCGAATGCCTTATAAATTATAACAATTGTCTTTGGTGGTTTTTAATCTATAATTTTAAAAAAAATCAATTTTCTGAGATTTTAATTCAGTTATAACAATTCAGAGACTTTATTTTTACGTCACTCTTAATATTAATCGCATAACAAATTTCTCTAGAAACATACACGTGGCAATAACTCTCTGTATCTAAGTGATAAATTGAGTTAGTGCATTACAAATTTTGCTATTAATTCTTATGTGTGCTTACGTGTAAACGTACTGATTCTTTCAAGCCAATGGTTGGTCTGGAATTGTAAGACTTTTTTCTGAAAATCACTAATAATCACCAATAAGAGGCTTCAACATTTTTGGTCATTAACAAAGCATTCATTCAAAAAATTAAAAACCTGGCTTAAAGTTTTGCTAGTATCAAAAATTGCATTTGAGCTTATCTGTTAAATCGACGAGAACTTTCCCTATACAAAACGGGGAATGCCATCATATTTCATATTTCACCAAATTATATTTTGCACACATAAAAATGTCTATTCTTGTTATGTTTCTTGGATTTTGTTTTAAAAGTATTTTAAAATATTTTAAAATCGTTTTAATTCCTAAAAGTCAATTTAATGGATTTTAACTTAAGTTATTAACTGTACAAAAATTATTAAAACCTTTCATATGGATTCTTTTTCTTCAAAAGTCCCTTAATACCAAAACTAAAAATAATATTAACAGATTCTTAAAACTAATAATAAAAATAAAATAAGAATAAAATTTGCATCTACGTATTTGTATGGGTGAAAATTTTTATCACACGACTAGCTGACCCGGGCAAACATTGTTTTGCCATATAAATTATGTCTAATCATAACATCCTAAATATAATAACATATTCTCAACTCTCTATTTCTAAATAATGAAGCTGATGCAAATCAGAATAAATAATGATATTAATTTATATTTTAAAGCAGACCCACCCGATTCACGTCTTGTTGTGTTAATTTTCCCAATTTATATATGAGAATGAAAGTCTACCTTTAGGGGTAGAATTTCAGAAAATCCTTTCTTATCGGATACCCGGTATTTAGTTTGAGCTCGGTTTATTATATGCACCCGGTATTTAGTGTGCACTTGGTATATTATATGAACCCGGTATTTACCTGGTAACTGGTGGTGTACATCCGGTACCGCGTTCACTTGATAATTTGTGCTGTGGTACTCATACACTTGGTGAAAGGTATATGAACCTCCTGAACCAGGAATGATTCTGGTTACTTGAACAATGCAATATGCACACTTTATATAACATCGTTGACAGTCGTCATACTGCTAGTGAGAAGAGATAAAGAAGTTTTATTTTGAATTTCAAATTTAGATTTTGGTTTCTACGGAAATGATGCTAATAGGATTTGTAACATGTGAGAAAAAAAAAGTTTCACAGCGAGGAACAAAAATTACAAAATTGGTCCAGCCATTCTCGAGTTTTAGCGAGACAAACAAACAGCAATTGATTTATATATATATTGGCGAAAACGAATGCAATCAATCTAGATTTGATCGTAAGTTCGGAACCATGCTAAATCGCAACCATTAGATTTTGGTACAGTTCAGTCAATTCGATGATTCAGTTATCCATTATCCACCTTTTAAACCATAAGAGTTAAGAGAAAAAATTAACATTCTAATATCAAGTTTATAATTTTTTTTTTAATTCCCACCTAACTGATCAGTTTTCTCCAGTGATTCCAATATCACAATTATGGAATTATTTTCTAATTTTCAATTATTAACTTTCGCAATTCTCGAAGTTCTTGTAGTGTGGCTGATTTTGTGAATCCCAAATTTTGTCATATCTTTACGTATCAAAGTCACTTTAACTCAAATTAATCGTTTTAAGAGAGATAATGTGTGTATGTTCGTGTGTATGTATGTGCGTCTCTCGATTATCTCTAGATGAAATAATGATATCGGCATTGAATTACTTTAATCGATGCGCTGTGGATTAAAAACTTTAAAAAAAGACAAAGAAACCCATATTCGTAACGATAAACAAACTATTGATTGGGTATTTCGTTGTGCGGACATTGCGGGTTGCATTTTCACTTATTTATCATTGCACCAAGGTCACACGAAGGCCACTTGTTTTATAATTGGCGAGCAAGGGCAGAGTTGCCTGCGTGTGTATGTGTGTTCGTTTATTTTTCTCAATTATGTCGAGGAAAAATAATGATATCGACGTGTAACGACTTCCATGACATGCGTAAAAAACTAATTCAGTACTTAGACGATATAAGAATACAACGTTTTTTTGTTTTGAAATTATATTTCTGTTATTTTTCATGAAAAGGCACGCATTCAAATTTATTGTATTATTGAAATGTATATACAGAAGTTGAATGGAGATCACATCAAATATTATTTTGGTAGTGTTGAAAGAATACAAAGTTGCTACATTATTAAATGCTTTTTATATAAAATCTTGGAACACCTGTAGTATAACATAGTAATTAGTAAATCATTACTTTTAACTTTTGCCGAAAAAAAAAATTATTATCACATTTGTATGAATATTATGTTATTTGCATTCATTACTTGTGTGTGAAAACCTTTTTTTTTTCTTTAGTATTTGTTCTTAATTAAAAGAATATTTTTTTGTTTACTTAACTTACAGTGTGCATTCAGTACATTTATTATGTTTTAAGTAAATATGTAAATACACTGAAATTCATTAAAACTGACCCTATTATTCAATTTTTTTTTACTCGTGTACTTTATTCAGTTTATTAATTAAGATTCATTTTCAAACAAATGACGATAACAACAGGGTTAATTGTTTAGATACTCGATCAATGATGATGAATTTTATTGTTTGAACTATCTTTAGCATTCATGAAATACTATAAATATCCAGTCTATATAGTTATATATGTATACATGTATAATAATTATGTATTGTTATTACCTGTATGTGTTTATTAGCTAAATTTGTGTGCTAAAATTATGGAGAACTCATACATTTTAGGAAAAACTGTTTCAAACAAAACTTGTTACAATAAACACTTTTTGTATTTGAACTTTTCTTGTATCTTTTATAGTTTAAAAGTTGGGTCAAGGATCCATTTGACCTAATGGACCGATTTTGCTCATTCACGAACCTAAAACCACTTTTTAGGTTTAGAATACGTCACACAAACTTTCATCTCTCTTTCTCTTTTTGTTTTTGTGTTATCGTGATGACGGACGGACAGTCAGAAATGGACTAATTAGGTGTTTCGATGAACACCTATACCAAAATTTTGGTTGTTCAGTCAATATTAGGTAGCGTTACAAACTTTTATACTAAAATTAGTATACTCTGACATATTATGTATGTTGACTATAAAAATAAACATGGTTTTTGTTTCAATGGGACAGACAAAATTTTTTGTTTTGTTTGAAAGTTGTTTTGATTTTTGTAACAGTTATTGATCTGTCGAATACGAACATTACAACAATCTAAGAGAAATCATTCCTTGTAAAGTGGTTGTGATTGATGCTTAATCTCCGATAATTAGTGCAACAACATTTTCTTCTACGGAAATTCCGAAAAGTTGGCCATTCTTTTACGAAGCTCTTGATTGCCTCCGCAAATTTGAAATTCATGGACAACTGTTTTTTTTAATATATTATACAAATATTATTTAATTACTGGTGCAAAAATCCAATTAAACATTTGTGTCAAGAACTCAAATTCATTTTGTCCAACATGGGACAAAAAGGCATATATTTCAGGTTGTCGATCAATAAGTTATTGAATTATCTTCTCAGTTTTCAAAACTTTACAAGGGAAAAAGTTGTTACCGTCACAATTAAGCCATATACAAATTTTTCGATTTGTTTTTTTTTTTATTACCATTATTCAGAATATACTTCTAATAAATATTAGTTTTTTGCTAATATAGATAAAGTCCTTTTCGAAAAAACATTTCCAACGCTTCTCCTATACGACATCTACTAAAAATGTCATATTAGATCGCAATTTTGTTTTGGATGGTCAATCGTCTGCAAATGATTATCACAGCATATGATTCGGCAATTATTTATATTCCTAATTTTAAAGATTGCTTTCAACATTGCTATTCTACCTTAAATCGTTGTTTTCTTTGATAAAATACTAAGGTGGCCACACACACTGCACCATGAATATTAAAAACAATTATTAATTTTGTTTTAAAAGTATTTAAAATATTTTAAAAATCGTTTTAATTCCTAAAAGTCAATTCGTTTTTAACAAAGTAATTAACTTTACAAAAACTATTAAATCCTTCCATATTAATTGTTTTTCTTAAATAAAATCCCAAATATTGCCAAAACTAAAAAAAATTGTTAATGGATTCTTAAAACTAATATTGTTCATGGCAAATAAATGGTTTTAAGTGTAATTACATCTACATTTCAGAGAAAAAAATTAGGTAAAATAACCATCTCAAGTAACTATTTTTTGCTTAAACTTATTTTGTTAAAGGCGTTTTAATAATCTTGTCTATTTTTAATCCTATTTATATTGCTCTTAAGATCATAACTTTACCCTTTTGGCTTTTCATAAAACTGATAATTGATATTGTTTCAGTTAGGATTCTTAAAGCATTTATTTATTTATTATGAATTTATTTACAAAAATATTTATTAACTGTTATAACTGATTTTTTGTACCTTTCTTTTGAAATCTTTTAAAAATCGATGATTTTCGATTCCCTTACGTAAAATGACTAAAGTACATAAGGGTAAGTGCGTGATAAAATGTTACAACTGTCTTAATAGTGATATAATATGAAATTTTCGATGTCTTTACATACAAGGAGATAAGAAACGGAAAATGCTTAAACGTCCTAAATCAAAAAAATTAATATAAATTGTTATAAAAATAGAAATGACTTCAAAAAAAAGTAAAAATAATTTTTAAATTTATATCTCCCAAAAGTAAAATATAGAAATTGTTTACATAAAATAAAATCGAACTCAAAAATAAAATAAAAATTAATTTTTAAAATCGCCAACGAATCTAATTTAAAATTAATATGATATGCCGTTTTCCAAAGGTAATTATAAAGGCGATAAGGAAAATATTTATTTTTATTTTAAAATAATTTTTAACTTAAAAATTTTTTTTTTTTTTGCGATCGCTTCTAATTTTTGTGAAAAATCTGTATTTTTTCTATTTAGTGTTATAAACAAACACAAAAAAACTTGTCTTTTGGAAGACACACAAGCCCAATCAAATAAAGCTTTTTCCCCTTAGATCTGAAATTTCTTCATCAAATTTCTGTAAAAAATTTTGCAAAAAAATGTGCAAAAAAAAAAAACTTCTGAATTTAGAACCTTCTCGTTCTTTTGGAGTCAATTAACGAAAAAAATTTGTGTTATATGTACACAACCAATAAAAATTTATCGTTTTGGAAATATGCAAATAACGAAAATTTGTTATTATTCAGAATTTTGCCCAAAAATATAGAGAAGAAAATAGAAACTTTTCTTTTTTTGTTTGAAGTTGGTTTATCTGAGAATAAAACAATGCATACAGGCGAGCATAAAGCCTCCTTCTTTTGTAAAGTCGATTGGACTGTTGTACTGAATGTAGCAAAAAGAAAGATTAAAATCATATTGACCACACAAACAAAATTTTGGTATAGGTATTTATAGATCCACCTAATTTAAGTCCATTTCCATTCTGTCATCAAGATAACTGAAATTTAAAAGAGATAGCGACCTGAAATTTTGGTAACGTATTCTAGACAAAAAGGGTGAGTTTTCCAGTTCATGAATAAGTAAAATCGGTCCAATGTATCCATGATCTAACTTTTGAGCCATAAGAGAGATAGAAGACAAATTTAAAAGCAGAAAATGTTTTTTTTGTTTTAAACACTTAACTTTTGTTTGATACTCAGGCATATGTCTACATAATTAACACTGTTAGTTGTTAATTTCACTTGGGTGATATTCAATTAATAAAATTTTGTTTACGTGATCTTCCTCTTAAGACTGAAATTTTGCATTTTATGGAACCTCAGGAGTATTATTATACCCATTCAAACCAAAAAAAAAACAGATTTTTTATATTTGGACTAAAATTGACGAATTTTGGTGAACCTTCATAAAAAATATGGAAAACGGTTGACCCTAAAGGCTATCCCTGCAACTTCCCGCTAATTTAATACCTAAGCACTTAAAATTTAACATATTACAATGTTTTTGAGCTTTGATGTTAAAAAAACACTTGTTACCGAATATTTTGTTAACGATATCTCTCGAACCAATCAAGCGATTTTTACGTTCTTGGCGGCGATCGACGCGGTTTTTAGAGCTTTAATAATTATTCTATTTCATCAAAAACGATCCGAAAAGAAATGTCGAAGTTATGTAAAAAAAACACTTTTATATGAAATTTTTTGTTGACGATATCTCTCGAACGAATCAACCAATTTTAACCGGATTGTTGGTGATCGACGTGGTTTATCAAGGTTAAGATCTGATTCTTTTTGGAGTTGATCAATACAGCCGTTTAAACGTTATTCCAAAGAACCACTTTTGAAAAAAAATTTTGTTTGTAGTTTTTTTGAGATTTCTTGGAATCTACTGTTCCGAATCAGTTCAAATTTTCAGGAAAAGTTTCGTGATTCTTTTTGAAACGCCACTTGTTTGGTTCAAATCGGTCAAGCCGTTTAAAAGTTATAAGCGGGTCACATACTGATATACATACACACACACATCCATATTAAAATAGTTCTCTAGGACCTTAAAACGTCAAGATCTGGTGAAAACTTGATTTTTTCAAAACGGGGTTAGACCAATAACTTCCTTGAAAATGTTCGATATATAAAAAAATCTTGAAATTGAAATCGGTTAAAAATAAAAAAAGGTTACGTTTTAACAACAACTTTTATTTGATACGTCTTTGTAAGTTATTTAATCATGTTTCAGTTTGTTGAATGTATACAAAATGAACGATGCCAGTATATCTGTTTTTTCATAAACAAGAAAATTAAATTGAGAGTCATTCATTTACATTTAAATTTTGTTAAATCGTTTTAAATAAAAATTTTAATTAAAAATAAATTCGTTAGCAAGTTTAATTAACAACGATTACCTTCATCCCTTGTAATTCATACCAAAGATTGTGTGTCCCGGTGTTTAATTATTATTATTTAATAATATTAGAATGAATTGACATTAATGTATAACACGTGTTTGAATCAAGTCAACAGAATAAAAGCAAGTATATTAAAAATAATACTAATGCGTTCAAAAGTAGTAAAATATAATTCAAAATTTTATTTATGTGAAATAAAATGATTTTCTAGAAACATCTTTGTATAGAAATTAATCTGTTTAAAATTATTGTAAAATTTAATTTGAAATATTTCTTTATTAAAACTAAATCACTAGGTAAAACCATGTATAAAATTTTACAAAAATGTCCACGACTTTTGATCGCTACGGTACTTACTTTATAAAATAGTAAATGTATACTATAAGAAGCCAGGTCAGTGCTCTTTACGATAGTCAGATATAATGAGTTCTACATCATAATAACTTACTGATTAATATACAATATGTTTATTGAATATTCGACCAAATTACGTATTGGAAAATCTTCTATCATCGTATAAACTCAAAATCAGAGGTGGTGGATAACATTTATTGAACGATGGATCTCTTTCAAAAGATATGTAGACTTCGTTCAAAACAAAGTGGCACCACTGCATTCCTCTTGTGTGCAGAACTAAAAATTTGGAATGGGTAAAAATTAAAAGTATACTATTTAATACAGAAAATTATCCAAAAAAAAGACAATAGATTATTTTATCAATTAAATAAAAACAGTATGACAATAAAGTTATATATTGTATTGCTATAGTTGACCAGCAGATGCTATCCTATGGAGAGAGATAATCACAATTATCGTATCCGTACAGTGCATAGTATGCGAAAGGGAGTTCTTAATCGATTGATGCGCTGCGAGTGTCTAAAATTTGTAATAAAACATTCACATTCTAGAAAATATAATTATTTGTTCAATTGTTTGCATGTAAATATTATAGTAAATGGCATACAAAAATTATTGAATAATGACAAAAACATGCATTTAATTGAAGTTATTGGATTGAAAATTGTAAGAATGATTGAAGAAATTACATTAATAATTATTTTTAATTGCAAATATAAATAATTATTCATTTAAATTAGTTAATAAATTTTGAAAACTTTCTATGTTAAATCATACACCACCATTCACAGAGTTATTTATAATTTGATTGATAAACTTGTATTTCGTAACCATAGAAACGTATGAAAACATTTTGATGGATGGTGCCCATACAAGACTGAAATAAATGTATGATCTACCAATACTTGTTATCTCACAAAAATTGCAAATAATAATAATAAGACTTTACCTTAAAAATAACAGACTCAATTATAAAACATTGTGTTTCTTCGCCGGTGCAAGTTTGTTTTGAAATGCTTGGTCATATTTGTGTGCGGCTATTATCAGATATCTTGCTTTAACTTTTACTAGATGATATTCATCAATGAAAACGTTTTATGGTAAAAATGTATTCTACATCCAAAAATATCAATTACTATTGCTGAAAATAGCAAAACATTAATCGGCATTAGAGTAAAATGAAATATTGCTATCCTTGTAGTAACGGAATGATTAAAATAGGATATGAGATTCCTAATGTGTAAATACAACAAAAGTTATTAAAAGTGTATAAATTTTAAAATCTCATAATTGCACATAAAAATGAAACAATAGGCTTGTATTCATAATGTATTTATTTACAACCAAATTAAAATTATTGGAATGGATTGTAATAATGGGATTTGGAACTCTCCGAAACGTTGCATGTAATAAATCTGTTTATTTTCCTTACTAAAATCGAGATATTTCCAAAGCTTCTAACGAAATTTCAATCGAACAAAATCAAATTGAAATATCATGAAGTTTAACTTTATTGAACAAAAAATTTTTAACTTGGTGGTTTCATTTATTTACGTTTTATTATTGTTTGCCGAAATTTAAACACAAGCAGACTTTGACACTGCATATAGACAAACATACCTATTATGTTATGACGAAAACACACGCAGAGAAGAGTCGAAATACAAGTAAATCTCAGCTTAAATAAAGTTTATTATCATATTATATACGCTTCAAGTATCGTTGATATTCGGTTCTTGTGCTATCTAGTGTTTTATTTTTTAATCACTGTGGGCATAAAAATGTTACTTCTATGAAAAACAATTGAGCGGTAAATATGAAATATTTATAACCAAAATTATATTATATAAATTTGTATTAGCTAATTTGTCGAGAATCATTTGCATCAATTTCTTATATCACGTACGAATGTTTTATTTTACACATTTGACCACTCGCGTTGTGTCCATAGATTGAGCCTAGTCTTCCATATGGTATTCACAGTGCCGATATCTGATTATACCATTGTTAATTATTTAGAGTTACTATGTTTTATACCAACTAAAAATATGGGAAAATCACAATAAATTCATAAATTCATTCTTTCTTTTCTGACTACTAGTAAAAGTAAGTATTGTAATCCTGTTAATATATATATTGAGGTGCCCTGAATACAAAATAATCGTTTTCAGAAATTAGTATGTATCTGTGGGTTGCCTGCGTGTGAGTCACCGCGATATCGAATCGCAAGTGTTATCGAAAAGTAATCAAACTTGAATAATTTGGTTAAACACTCGGTTGTCTCACTTTATTCGTGTGAATTTCAAGTTTTTTATGTTTGAAAAGGGCTCCAACGATTTTCTTCAAACTGTAAGTTCTACAAGTTTTATTTGAAACATTTCTCTATGCAAATTCAAATACGGAACAAAAATTCACATTCCAGATTTTTTATATATAATTTATATTGACATGTGTTTTAATCAGCATGTCCACAATTTTATTTGAAATCATTTTCAATATTTTATGTGTAAGGCGTTCCAGAGTTAAATCCAATTTGCTAATAATCCAACAAGACCCTACAGGGGAGTGGACATCTCTGGTATTTAGTTGCAAAATATAATTTACTACCGGACGTCATGCGGTTTCATCCGCGTAGTTTCTATTCGCGGGGATAGTGTAGATTTCCGAACGGTGCAATAGTTTTTCAAATCAGAAATTAAGTTTGTTTGTAACATACGAAGGTACAAATGGTTTCCTCTTTAATATTTATATAGATTTATTATAAAGGCGTATAACGTATAAAATAAGTTATTGATTATAGAGGTCTATAAAATTTCCTGACAATACATGCTTCTTTACACTTATTATAGAACAAATTGTCAAACTTTAGTTCATGTGTAATATTTTTAATACAAATATTTTTTATCATATAGCATTTTAGAATTTGTGACGATGCTAGATTGATGTCTCTCCTATTCAATTTCTACACAAATCGTACGGGATTCTTTTTATGACACGTCACAAAAGAGCCGCTTAATTTTTATAATCTGTTGACACCAGACCTATAAATTTTTCATACCATATGTTGTTGAATACTTTAATTTTATAATATTACTTAAAGAATATTAATAACAGGTAAAGAAAAAACGTATTTCATATATATTTCTTTTATATCTTTATACAAAAATATTATTATTAAAATACCTACCTAACAATAGAATTTCAAGTGACCTAATAAAATTAAGGACTTGTTAATCAGGTCATAAAAATAATACTTGAAATATCTATTGAATTTTATATGTGTGCAAAAGACTTTAAGCAGTACGAACGATCATGTCGTCGACATCAATTTGTGTTTTTTTTTTACAAATCAACCAGATATATAGAAGATTTAATTTCTGTTAATTTTACTGGTTCTAATTGATGAAAGATGAAAACACGCTTGGTAGTCATCGGGACTAAAATGTACAAAATAATTTAGAATTTAATGTAAGAAGCGCAGATAACACTCATATTTTAACCGGCTCAGTGGGTAAGTGAGTAAAGGCACTAATACTTTCACCCAGTTGACCACTTAGACCCGAGGCTGCGGGTTTGAATCCAGGCAGCGGCAATTTTAAAAAAGGCGCGGCTGGTAGATCATACTGTCGACGCTTATATAAGAACGAAATAACCAGTATTACTAACAACATAATAGCAATATAATTGTTACCTTGTTCTAGAAAGCATTTCATTTTCATTCAAGTGTTGTAAAAGGTCTAGGTTCAAGACACGTGGTTGCGGTTCTCCTCTTAATTAATATACCCTTCAACACTGACATCTTTATGTATAACTATATTTAACTTACATCGAATACTCGAATCTTTTTAACTTTCGATTTTTCATTGAAATCAAATATATTTAATGCTTTTTAGCTTACATATAAATAAAGCGTGTGTTTTCTTTTCTTGAAAAACTATCGAACAAAATAGCAATTTCCCATACACTTTCTTCACCGTTCAAATTTTTATTTTGAATTGTATTTTCGAATTCTGCCATGATATCATAGAGTATATCGAGTCTTGTACAATATTTTCTAGCGCTACAAAGTTTACACTAAAATTAATATACTCTGGCATATTTTATATATGTCGAGTTTAATAAGTTAAAATTTGTTTGTTTGTTACTAGCTGCAACCTACTCGTTTCATTACCTCTGCCGTGCCTCATTTCTTCATTCTCCTTGTGCATATACCTTCACCTTCACTATTGACACTTCGAGCCATCATCATAATGAAAATGAAATTTCCATATCTTATTTTTTTAATTAGGTTAAATCTTTTTAGAAATTAAATTTAATAAGTTATAATTAAACGTTTAGTGAATATATGTATAATAAAACTCATCCGAAAGGTTTTATAAAACGGTAATGTTAAATAGTAACCTAAAGTTTAACCAATCGCTAAATTTTTATAAGATTCAGCATGATGCGTAGTACAAACAAGAAGTTATCTACTAAGAGGGATAACTAACTAAATTTATTGATTATTTTAATTAAAGCGTCTTTACTTCACGAAAATGGAACTGAAGTTATTTAATAAAAACATTTCATTCTAAACAATAAATGATTCTGCAAAGATCTCGATTAAACAAAGAGCTTATAAATAAAATAAAAAATCATTCGACTCATCAAAATCAACTGGTCAAAACTATACATGCATTGGATTTCAAAGTAAATAAAATATATGAAGTCATATATAAGTGATTGCACATAAATCTTCAGCTTGCAAGAGATCTTTAAGGCGGTTTATCAACAGCTGTTGTCTTTACAGAAAGAAGTGTGCTGTTGACTTAAATAACATGTAATACACATTGTATTTCTTTCAATTTTTCCATATTGACATGAAAATTTAGTACTTGTATTGTGCATACCAAATTTCATATCAATTGGATAAGTATCTTTTGAGTTATTGCTGCTAGAAAATTGTATGCTTCTAATAGCTGTTGATAAATCCCCTTAAGAACTTATAGTCCAGTTTAACATTTTGAGAATTAAAATAACAAAGTTTGTATTAGTTTCCCCAGTATATGTATACATTGATTGTCTTACCAGAATCCGCGCTTGAACCAACTCGAATGTATATAACACTGATACATAGTTAATCAGCCGCCGTTAGTACATGGGACATTAAAATAAATTGATGTAAAGATGATATTTAAAACACCTGGTACATGAAACTCTATGAGAGATTTAAAAAAAACCAAATAAACAAATAATATTAGTAATAAATTATAAAAATTTTAACATAAATTATTTTTGAATTAAAAAAATTTGGTTTCTTAAAATATTAGTTTTAAATTTTGTTTACTATACTTCTTAGATTAGTATGAAACAACACGTTAATATTGAAAATATGAAGATTGTTTCAACATTACGCTGGGAGTCCAAGTAATTGATAAATATACTTCTAAAAAGTTGTGTATGGCTTTGTTATGATTAATGTTACAACTTTTTCCTCTACAAAAATTGTGAGAAGTCGGTCATTTTCTTTTTTCGGAGCTCGTAAAATTATTGATTTTACCTGCAGAGCTCAAATTTATAGACATCCGGATTTTTTGTTATTATAGTAACTGGGCTCAAATTGATAGACATTCGGCTTTTTGTTATTGTAGTAGAAAAATCATTCATAAAAAAAGTAAAAACCATTTTGTCTGCCTCGTATTAAAACCAGTTGTTATCAATGTTTTGTCACATGTCACATCGTTTTTGCGTCTGTTTTTAAATTATATTCCGATTACAATAAATAATACAAAATCAGGCGTCAATTTCAAGTCTGTGGAGCGGAATCGAATTTTGCGGACTCCGAAAAAAAGCCCACTTTTCAGAATTTTCGTAGAGAAACTTACGATATTGTTACACTTAGATATTTAAGCCATATAAAATTTTTTAGAAATTTTTAAATATGATGAGGGACTAATTAGTACATAATTCGTGAATTTTAGTTTGTCGAGTGTACAAATATTACCGGAGGAATTTTTATTATCCAAATTTAATCCATTGCTCAGCGATGGTATTGCATTAAATAATAATTGCGTATTGTCAAAATCTTTTTGATTTAGTGACATAAATTTATTCAGATGATTTATTCTGATAAGATTATCCGAAAGTGTCTTGAATAGAATTTTTTATCGAAAATATTTATCTTGATCTGAGGGACTTATAAGTCTGATGACAGTAACTCTATGCTGTGGAATGTATTTTTTTGGAATAAGGAAATTAGATAGCAAAATTTAAAATAATCATCAACTGTATTCAAAAGTCTCATATCGATTCGAATTGACCAAAGTTTGACATAAGTATAACTCAACATTTAAATGTATCAATTGCGTTACTTCTGCTCGACATCACCCTAAGAAGGATAAATCTAACTTAGAGAAAAGATTTAGCGAATAAGTAATATTGCTAGATAATCGTAGTCGATATACGGTAGATGGAGTTCTGAGAATATCGTCTCCCTTCGAAGGTACTTTATACTTTATACTATTGTAGCGACTATTACAGGACAGTGGTTGCCACAGCATGGAGGAAGGAGAAACGATAATTCATCTCCTTTGCCATTACCCAAATAAAGAAATTCAACCAAACTTACTTGGTTTCCTGTTGTAAATTAAACTTTCCGAATTGAATTTTGATTCTCCGGCCTAATGACCTAAGTGATGACCTGAGTGTGTCGCACTCTAACACTTGCTACAACCTAACCTAACCCATTCATCAAACAAGTCATGTCTGATGCATTTAATGTTTTTTTGTATTTTAAGAGATAAAAAGTCAAAATTATTAAATATTTTTTGTTTATGGATATAAAATCTTCTGCTGAAATTTTGATAAAATGTTTGTTTTTTGACAACAAACAACTTTTTTTTAAACATTGTTCCGTAAGCTTTTTAGGTTTGTCTCAATTTTTTGTCAAATTAGTAAAAATGTATGGACTGGATATTTCGAATATTTTATGAATGTTAAACATTTATACTCAGCCATATGTCGGGTGTCTAAAAAATTAACACTGTTAGTTTTTATTTTTGCTTGTTAAAATTTAAATTTTATCCAGTCACAATCTCTAATGGTTAACATGGTTGTTTTGTTCTTTTGAAAAATCATCATTTTTATTCTGCTATATTACTTACATCGACTAGCAAATTGATTACATACAACTGTTGTCTTTATATTATATTGTATACAGTCATTATATTATATTTTTCTTAAAATTTCCAATACACTGTTTTTCCTAAAATCTTAACTGTCTTTTTACTTTGGTTGGTCTTATACTGTACTAACAATTATGGCTAATAATCATGTACAAAGTACGCTCACAGTTATAAAGCAACACCAACATCAAACACTTGTTTTTAAAAAATTCAAAATCAACATTATCTTAGAGCGTGTTATATTTTGTAGCTAGTTGACTGTTAAATATTTTTCAAATTCTCTATATAAAGTTTTGTTGTTTTTATATAACAATAATAATAAACTAATTATATATAATTTTGTTGACAGTCCTCTATACTGTCTTTGTGACCTATCCAAAATATATATTGAAGATTCAAATGGGAATTTGTATAGTCAAAACTATTATTTTTTGACAGCATCTCTAAATATATTAAGTATTCTTATAGCCCAAAATAAAAGATGCATTCAAAAAAATTCAAGATCAGCGGGCGTTCAACGATCAACTCCGGTTTCTTTCGAAAAATAGTATTCTAGTTTTTTATTTCTATAATTTTAGTTCGTCGTTTCTTATACTAAAATACATAATGTAACGTTGCATGATTCTGAAGAAGATGGTTTATTTTTTATTGTTTGCGGCGTCTCTTATAACCAAAATACGCCAGGTGGTGACTGGATTCAATGTAGCTCTTGCAGAGAGTCTGGACCTAATCTGGGGGTATGAATACCCAAAAGGGTCCCTAATCAGCATAATTGTTTTATATTATAAATATACTCAATTCTCTATATCTAGATGTTATTTTTTTTCAAACTCTTACCGTTTTGACTCATTTCAACTCTCAACTCTTTTTAAACGAGAAATAGCTGATGATATGATATGTAGGGCCGAATCCTGTCAGAACGTGGTTTCTGTACTTTCCACTGAAAAAACTTACAGTTACTGAAAAAGTGTGTTTCGATCGTAACAAGCTTTGAGTACTAGGCTCTTCTGGAATTTCATCTATACCATACTTCGAGCTCACTTTTTCGTTGTTTGTTTTTTTTTTCAACAGGCTTCTTCTCTTTAGTGAAATAATCTTTAATCTGGTTCTTTTTTATGTTTGATAAATTAATTTGTTGTTTAAAATAATTTATTTATGTTTAAAAAAATATAAATAAATAAATTTGATAAAATAAATATATAAGAAATTTTTATTATTATTATTATTGTTATTTTTAAAATGTGTAATATTATATTAATTATTGAAAATTAGGTTGAAAAATAATACTAATATTTTTATTTAACACTTCATTTGTAAAATATTATTAATAGACATTTTTAATTGTTTTTCTAAATACAGTTAAAGTGCAGCAATATGATTAATTGTAACTGAAAATAAAACGCTCTATTCATGTTGTAAAATTATTTTGTATATTATAATTCACTGTTTAAGTATTTCCTGTTTTTCTTGAACAAAAAATTTCGTACATTCAAAGTAATTATAAATGATCGACATTTTTTATCGAATTTACTATTTATCTTCCGAATGCTCCTGTAAAGTTTTTTTTAAACACGACATATATAGAATATGCCACAGTATACTAATTTAAGTCTAAAGTTTGAAACGCTAGAAAATATTGAAGACACCAGGAAAATTTTGTTTTAGTTGTTCGTACAATCTCGTATTTAGTTAATTTCCGTACGTCCGTCAGTTTAACCGTCACCAGGATAGCTCAAAAAGAGATATAGCATGCTGAAATTTTTGTGAGATATTTTTGACATAAAACGTATTGATTAAAATCGGTCCATTGGTTCCAATGAATGCTTGGCCCAAATTAAAGATACAACAAAAATTCAAATGCAAAAAATGTTTTTTATTTCAAAATATCCAACTTTTTAAAAAAATATTATTTCATAAACATTTTAGATTTAGAGAATTATTTTTAGCCACAATAAAAACTGAAATTTAACTAATAACCACATACATTTACAATACATATTAATATTAGGTATACTCAAACATAAAATGCAACACCTGTTTAAAAACTGCCTACGTAAACGTCCTGTTTCCTTCAAACAGTTCTAACCTAATTTTTTATCAGTACTTTCGTAATTGTAAATATATGATTATTTTTACATACACATTTACGTTTTTTTCTATATACAGCCCATTCTTATTGTACTATACTATTACAAATAATACTAATATATTATTGTCTTTGTTGAAGGATAATGTCATTTTTGTGAACAACCAGTTCTGGTATTTTACAATATTTAAGTAGTTATATTTCTAAAACGGCCAACCAAAGATTAAATAGCAACAGTTTTCGGGTCAATTTTCAATGTCAAGTTTTTACTTGAAATATACGTTTCCGGAGTATCCGCAGTTCAAAACATGTTAGAAATTAATCTGTCTGTAGCCTTCGGATGATTCAAGGATTAAGCATTTTGTCAACATCGATACACTGGTTGCCCTTCTTTTTAATCGTTATTTTAAGGTAGCTATTTTTCAGTTTTTCTCGAAAATAAGTCTAACGATTGCAAACGAAAATGGCTTCAAAAATGGCAAATTCATAAAAGCTATATGCTCTACCACATTTATTTAAAACATTACTCTGGAAAAAAGGGGGAGGGACATTCAAGTAAAAGCATTGTCTGTGACGCACGCCGCAAAAGATTTCATTTTTAAAATAGATTCAAAAAAAAGTTTCCTGTTTATAAAAATTTCGCACAAGCTCCTGTCCAAGAATAGTATATAGTAATTAAAATTCAAAATACTAAGAAAAAATTTATTATCTGAATATTAAAAATTCGAAAATAATTCCATCACTCTTGGCTTGCGGATGGCATTGAAAAAGACAATATCGAATCATTATTAATGAGCGATTGCAGTTCTTTTAGTACAAATAAAATGGAGTTAAAATGCATGTGCATGCTAAAATTAATTACAACTAAAATTAGAACAACTTAATTATGTTTTGAATAAAAGAAAAAAAAAAAGTAATATAAAATCATTACTTATCAAATTTATTTAAACGATTAATTACAAATTACAAACTGTAATGTAATTGAATGTAGTGCAGTTTAATGTAGTTGTTTAAATTGAATGATTTTGTACGATGTAGCATACATACGTAATACGTAATACGTATACGTACTACGTTATTTAATTTTATATAAAATTCCTATATATATTGTAAACAATTAGTTTAAAACTGTCTATTAGTAGTTAGAGCTGTTATACTAATGCTTATATAAATACTGAATATAATACAGAGAGTCCTCCGATTTAAAACAAACAAAAATCAAATATTCTAGAATTTGTGATAATTAGTTGGTGTTACAATAGAGAGAGCAAGAGCTGGCTACAAAAAACCTGAACTATCGAGTAACCGGATGAAGTATTTTTTAAATGATACCACTCACTGTAACTATTGAAAAAATCATTTAGTGCCAGGGCAAATATGGTGCATAAATGTTACGTATGGACGACCCTCATTGCTGATAACACAACAATGTATTATTCTTCGTGATAAGCCAAAGTTTCCATTCCTGAAAACTATTTCTAGTTACGGCTCGAAGATATAGTCTGTCTTGTTTACTCGGAGGAGTAAATTTCTCTCCTATCCAAGTAATCGAAATCAAAATTTTGAAATCTAACAAACAAGTGTTGAGTATCTGGAACTGATTCTGCAAAAGCAGTTGAATTGGACACAAAACGCCAGCCATTTCTGCCGTTTTCTAATCAGTCACCAAAACTGCGTAATTTATAACCAACTAACTGTGGAATCCTGTTTGAATTTGTATTATTAGTGAAATATTAAAATTTTATAAATACTTTTTGATGTGAAAATTACGCTATTTCTTATTTTAATTTATAGATTTTAACTCAATAAAAATAGTTAATTATTGAGAGCAAAAAACGTTTTAACAAAATATATATTTTTAGACTATTAAGAAGAAGTGTTTAAAAAAGATGATTCTGCCGACAAACAACCTTTGACACATTTTAATTATCTTTCCATGTGATAAAATTTGATTAACAAAAATCATTTTGGTATAAAAAAAGAAGCATTTATAATAATCATCATCTTGTGGGTGATGTGTAGATATTGTGACACTGTCAAGTGTGAGGCCAATCTAGGTTACTGGTTCTATAGTATTTTATATTAGAAAGATTCCTTTTATTTTTCATAATTCAAATTCCTATCATCTATTTAGAGCTTTGTTGGTGAAGCTTTAGATATAGTGTGGACAACATAGCTTCATATTAATATTAGCTTGTCATGACTACAAGCCATTATCATTTATTACATTTATTACAATAAGCTAAAAGTTTTTAATGGTTCACGTTCATAAAATGTATATTTCTAAATTGAAAATATACTTTACAAATTTATATACATTTAAAAATTTTCAAGGCCCGCCTTCTAAAAAATGAACTAAAAAGTAAAAACAAATTTGTAATTAAAAAGTGGCCAACGAATCAATTTTTTAGCTAAGGATGTGATTGGCGGAGACTTCGAAAGTTCACAAAAAAATTATTTATGGAAGTTTTTAATTAAAAATTATTTTTACTTTTTAGTTCTTTTTTTTTTGAAAATTTTTACAAAGTTTGTATGAAAAATTTATGCAAGAAAGACTAAGAGATGAAATGGCGAGGAGATGTAAATGATCAAAAAATCAATATAGATCGTTTTGAACGTTTATCGAGACGTTGATCACATAAATGTTATCAATTATGAAATTTTTTATTCTTGAACAACTAATAGACTCACAAACTCGTAATTTAGCAATTATTGTTCTATTGATCATTAAGTGTATTGAAATGAATTCCAATTATGTTTATACAATTATACGCCATAAGTTATTACTTGCAATAAGTCCGACATATTTTAACACCTTATTAGCTCAAGAGTAAACTCGTCCGATAATTTGGTACTTATAAACAACCTTTAATATTATTGTTTATAAAAATTTTTTTTAGTTAATATATTTTCTATATTATCTATGATTTTATTAGTTTGACTATCTTTATTTTTTAGACCTAAAAATAAAACTCTAAACTTACAGGCTTAACCTAAAACAATATAATCAAACTTGCTTCAAGCGATGCTACGATCAAAATCTAGATTCATATAAAATATTACACAGAATTTTTGATTTTGTGTTGGGCTCTTCACTTTGTAGTTGATTAGGAGTACGCTGAAGATGTTTTTTTTTTGCTTCAAATTTATAATTCTTCATTTACATTATAATAATATTACAAGTCAACTTAAACATTATAGCACCAAGTCTAAGCTTTATCTATAATACATCATCCCTTATACTAGTTATACCGAGATTACAATTTTTAATAAATCGTTTAGGAAATGAAAAAATTTGAAGATTTTCATCTGGGCATCTATTTATATAATATACGCTTGGAATATAAAGGTCCATTTCCTTAGACATGGATGTCCATTCATGGACACTCAGAATATAAAAGCCCAATTGTACTCCAGCCTTTTTTTTTTAAATGTGTATGTGTATCAGACTATATTTTGATTATGAAAGAAGATCACCTTATTCTCCCATGACGACCTGGCGAATATTTTACTTCGCGTGGTCCGTATAATTCGTATGTTATGAACTTCCTTAAGGCTTTTTAAGAGCCAAATCGTACTGTGTTCTGACTGCTTTATTTGTAATATATGTGTTTACTTTAGGGAGGCTCCAGACTATCTCTATTGCCATGGTTGGTGTCTAGGTCACATTTCCCATATTTGTGCTACACGCTCTTCTTTTTCAATTTATGCTTGACATTTACTAAAAGTTTTTTTAATAATTTGTTATAAATTAACAAATTATAGACAGAATGTCTTGGTTTTTCTCTTAAGTTTTAAAAACTAAGTTTGTGTTACACTTTTTGCAATTTAGCTAAACTGACAATATACAATTGAAAAATATTATTTTCCATAAATAAATAATCGGATAACGATTATAGCATTTATTTATTTATCAGAAATAAATAAAATATTAAAAAATAATTACCGAATTTAAGTATTTCATCCAATCAATGTTTTAACTTGATTGTCTTAGGTTGAAAACAAAATTTTTTCAGTGGATTTTTCCTAATGAAACTTATTAATATTTTTGGAAATATTTGTATTAGTATTGGATGCCAATACCATGCGCCAAATTTTGTCTTGCAACACCAAACCAAGACGAATGAATCTACTCTGTACTTCGCGTATGGAAAGTACCGCTTAATATATCGAAGTACTGCAAGTATCAACAATAAACCATAAAACTACTCGTATTATAGAAAATGATTTTTCACTTGTTTACTTACATGTAATTTGTATAGCAAATGTCAAATAAAAATTATTTAAATAATGTCAATTAATTGTAGTTATTGCGTTGAAAATTGTTATAAGAAACAAAATAATATATCGTTGGTAATGATTTATTTACATTTCATTTATATTGGTTAATTCACGTTTTCTTAGCATCCATACTCTTGAAAATAAACTTAATGCGTATACTAATAGTAATCCTTTATACACAATAATCTAAAACGAATGAATATCAAAAATTTAATAATTATCTTCGTCTAATATATTATCATTTTTGTTCTGATTTCCTTTGATTATTGCTATAGAATCCTTAAAAAAGATCTTTATATGTTTATTAGCGCGATGAGATATTATTACTAAACTTAATAATTAATAATGATTTGTCGTCTCGATAATTAAATAAATTGTCAATCAATTAATTAGTTAAGAATAAAAAATTTTGTCAATTGATTTCATAAATATTTTGAAATTAAATTCCTGGCCTATGTCTTGAATCTCAACTGATACGTATCTTAAATAATCGTTTTAAAGACAATTTAATAATCTGGTAGTTTTATCTGGAATTTTATCTTATTTTTGGATCATCATGATGCAAGGAATGTTTAAGTTTTAAATGGAATTTATAAGAATGTTTACTATGAGAAACTTTTAGGTTGGAAGTTGCAACCAAAAAATCTGTACCCGAAAACTTTTTTTCAGAATCCTTTAAATGGAAATATATTCTTACCCTATTTGTTTCTTTTCATTTACGTTTATGTTTGAAGTGTGCATACATTTATCTCTAAGAAGAAGTAGACAATTCGTGTCAAGTTCTTTGAAGTATCTATTCCATAAAGATGGCGCTGTTAGCAAGTATTTGAAATACTGAATATATTTTCCATTTGAGTAGCTTTAAATTTTATTTCAGAAAATATTGGTTATGTAAAGAATATTTTTCGATGTTTTCTTAATTTTTGAATGAATGTTATTATAATTCTTGACTTTTTGCAATTTTTGGAAAATTTCACAATTCCATCGGAATAGAATTTTTGTTATTTAGTGACGAAAACCTGGTGGATATGATTTTCGGCTGTTTTCGACCAATTGATCGTCTGACGCTGGACTAAACAGGTACATCAAAATATTCCAACCTCCTCCCGTCTATTTTTGGTGAGTCATCAACGATGTGTATAGTCTAACGTTGTCGTGGTGGAACACTATTCTATTGACCAACTCCAGACGCATCTTCGAAAATATCTTTGCATGTTTGTAATGAGTTATAGACTTTTGAATTTAAAAAATGTATCGCCTAACATATTTCTGAAAAAATTTCACCCATTTTTAATGGTTTATGACTTTTAATACAAGCAAATACTAACAACACTACTCCCTTTACGAAAATGTATCTCAATTACCAACTTTCAAACGCACATTGAGTATGTATTATCGGGTAGTTGGTTCCCAATATATTGCCATCCACAGCATCTAGTGTCAAAAATCGGAAAATACTATTTAGATAACCTACTATTATAATTAACTAGTCTATATTAAGAGGGAAACCGCAACCGCTCCCTTGCATCTTGACCTCTTTATTACAACACTCCATCACCTGTAGGCAAAGATGCCTTCTAGCAGAAGGTGACAATTATATTGTTATTATGTTATTGGTGGATAATTGATCAAACTGCCGCTGTCTGGATACGAACTCGCAACGTCCCGTCTAAGTAGTCAAATGGGTGAAGGTTTTAGTGCCTATACTCACTTGGATACTGAGCCGCTACCTATTATTATTATATATGTCGGATTTGTTAATTTTAATTTGGACCATTTTATTTTAAAATAGCGTTATTTTTCTTTCATAACGTAATATTTGTAGTTCATTTATATTTCAAAATAGAATTTCTATTTTCCTAAATAAAATTAACTACAATCGTAAACGCATAAAGATGGATGCATAAGCCAAAACCGGTTAAATTTGTTAAGCTAGGATATTCTTGAAAACACAATTGATAACACAAAATTAACAAATTTATGCATAAGCAAAAACAGGTTAAATTTGTTAAACTTGAATATTGTTGAAAACACAATTGAAAACAAAAAAGCAACAAATTTGTTGTGTTTGAATTTTTAAATTGATTACAATTTAACGACCGAACTTTTTTGTGACAACTGTCTTATGGACGGTATAAAAAAATAGGCATTGCAAAAAATGATTGTCCTTGTTTTCAATTGGTTGTAAGGTAATAATTTATCTCAATACTTTTTAAATGATTTATAAATAATTATTACCTATTCAAAATCAAATTTGTTTCACTATCTTTATCTTTGTTTAAATTTTGCGAATGAATAAATTTCAATCGTTGTTTTTTTACCATATTGGTCATTTGGTTTCAATGATTTGTTTAAAGGGGTTTGCCTAAGTGTAATGTAATTTAATTTAGAAAAAGTATATTCAGGGGAAAATATAAGCTGCGACGCATCACAGGACTTTCTTTTATTATTATATGCTTAGTCTGGTATGAATTTTCTCATAGAACGGATTCAAATAAAAGTTGTGCAGCTTCAAATGTTTTGTGATATTCGAAAGTTTGAACAAAACTATTGTAACCATTTTCGAAAAAAACGTAAAAAACCTGAAATTTACATGAATAAAGTGGGACACCTGGTGATAGTCCGGATTTAACCAAAACCTTAGTGTCACAACTGGAAGTAATATGAAGAGTAAGTACCAAGTTTGGTGTGTTTGTAATAAAGCGTTCGATGGACAATATCCGCCTGTCACACAGATATACCCGGAACAATTTCTCAAAATCAATTTTTTGGATTCAGGGGTCCTTAAAACATGTATTTTATGCTTAAAAAATTTCAAAATCGAAATTTTGACAGGTTTAATATATTTTCGTTACTAGTAGTAAAAGAAAGTAAAAACTTTAATCTTAAGACAAAACTGATTTTATAAAAAACAAAAATTTTTAACTAGAAAATAAAAACAAATTTTTACTTAAATTATTTTTTCTGTCAATGATTTCTTAATATTCAAATACACTTCAAAGTTCAAACCAACGATATCCTTACCAAGAATATATCCCGAATGTGAAATGATAATAAAAGTTTTTTTGTAACTAAATATTACTCAAATGAGAAATTTTTCGTGGTTGTATGCAACACTTAAAACTAAAAAAAGGGAAATAATTAGGAAGAATCTGTGTCTATATAGAAGAGTATTAAGAAAAAACTACAATCTTCAAGCAGAACTGATTTCATTTAAAGTCGAAGCCAATGATATCCTTAACAAGGTATCAATTATTTGCGTCAACTTCAAAAAAATGATTACCCACTAAAAAAACTCTTGGCGTTTTTATTAATTACTTCTACCAATCTCTTAATATTCAACAAGTTTTTAAAGTCGAAGCCAATGATATCCTTAACAAGGTATCAATTATTTGCGTCAACTTCAAAAAAATGATTACCCACTAAAAAAACTATTGGCATTTAATTTGTTTAAAATAATTTTTACTTCATTTTAAGTCAGTTTTAGTGTTTACTATAGTTTATTCTTTTGTAGGAATATTTTCTAAATTCGATTTATACAATTTAAATACTTTGTTTTCTAAATTTTATAGGTACTTTTAAGGAAAATTTGGACACTAAAAATAAAAATAAATTGTTTTATTATTAAAATTTTTCAATAAAAATTTTATTTCCACAGTTGATGCAAATCTATAAAAAATAATATTGTAGAATTTTTCCGCCCCGTCCTATAGGATATTTTGTTTGGAATAATTTCGATATATACAAGAAACTTTTAAAAATGTCCACTAACACCATATAAATTTTTTTGAGATATCGAAATTTCAGATATTTGACACATTTTCAAAACAAAAACCCTTACAAATATTGATCGAGGAACTGAAATTTCATAAAATTTATGATGCACCTGTAGAAAAATGCCATAAAATTTTCAATGAAAATCTGTCAAATGCTTTCATCTAGGGCTACTCATTTTTAAAGAATTTTTATATTTATTTTAATTATTGCCTCAAATTAATATATTTTATTTCCTCACAGTTTTTGTTAGAAATATAATCAATAATCTAAATTTATTGATCTATATAATTTTAAATCAATAAAATGCAGGTACAATAATAAAATAGACAAGGTAGGATCCGATTACAGTTATTCTATCTTTGTTTAATCCTTATAGCAGTATCTGAAATACATTTATAAATTTAATATTTCTTATAACAATTTACGCCCCTCAAATAAAAACCACCAATTGGATTTTAGTTACGTTTTATGATTGGTCTCTTATTTGCTTGTATCCCCACTACTTCTTAAGAAGCCTCAATTTTAGTTTTTCAAAAATAATTGTGTAGTTTTTATACACAGAGTTTCGAAAAAATAATTCGTCTGTTAAGACATATTTGACTTGAAGTTTAGAGTGACCGTCGAGTATATTGAAGTATACAGTGCGTTTATTGAAAATTAAGTGTATTATAATTAAAAATAAAACGAAAATTATATAAATTTTTATTGTGAAATTAATGAAAGTGAAGTGTGCTTTTATTTGAACTATTTACGAAATCAATACGTGGAAATACTTTTGAAAGGTATTGTTTTTGACAAATTGATTAAAAATAGGCCTACCAAGCTTATTCTTACCCTTATTTTGCTAAACTGCATTAATATTTAACTTATCTTTATTAAATTAATGAGGTCGAAAAATGTCTTATTAAAATCAACGAAATTGGATCAATTCAATAAACGGAACGGGGGTTTTATATCACAAAAAAACCACTGATATGAATCTTTCATAATATTTATTTAAAATTATATAATACACGATTTTTATGGCTTATTTTTATTATAATCCAATTCAAAACAATGTAATTATTTAAACAGCTTAAGTTATAGAAAATTTCATGTTTTTTTTAATAGTTTTTAATGAGTATGAAAGATTTACTGCATTGGACTTTTGTTGGAAATCCTATAAAAAATGTGACAGCCAAATTTTCCATATTTATTTCAATTTATAAATATCCATTATTTTTATTGTTTGTCAGATTGTTTTTTCAATTTAAACTTTCCTTATTTACAATTAAACATTGATTTTTAACTAGAAAAAATTTAAAATATACCAAAAAAATGTTCTAGTTTCAAAGAAAACTTCAGAACGACGCCTTTTCGTTTGTTACGGAGTAAATAAAATGCGAGAGAATAATTCCTAGTTTGTGTGAAAATGCTTGAAAAATCCTTATCTGGTAAATTTATAATCTTATCTAGCAAATATTCTTACTCATAACATGAATTATATTTTTCGAAGAGCTACAAATGACGTAAATTAATATTAATTTTAGGTTCATTATGCGATTTTCTAAAATTTCTAATCAGTTTTCTATTTTTTATCAATATTTTCTAATAAAATAAATAAATAAATTTTTGAGAATTGGAATGCATTTCCAGAATTCTAACATAATAATGTATCAGATTAGCCATCCATAATCATGTTCCAAACGAAATTTCAATAGTAAGATAAACTCAAACTTATCATTTAACATGTATTCTGGTTATTGTTAAAATTATCAGAAATAACAAATGATTTGATTTGAATTAAAAAAATAATAACCCGTAAAGTTGATTATATTTTCATAACAAATTAATGAATATAGTAATTAAGTGTATATTAATATGAAGACGTTTGTACGTAATGTGTGATTACAACATAATTATGATTAATTAATTCATTTCAAAATAAAAATAATTTATTTCAAAAAGTTCTATTTTAAACTTTATATTATTTTATAAATAGACTTACTTATTATATGTGTTATTAATAAAAAAATAATATTTAATTTAGAAAAAAAAATATTAATAACTTTTATGAATAAATGAGCTAAATTTATTTATTATTTATTTATTAGAATTGTTTTATCTATTTCTTAATGTATTTTTTTAAGATTGTTCACACCCTTGGTTTTTAACGTTTTAAAAGCAGTTTCAAAATTAAGTAGTCTCATGTCTTCGACAATCATAAATACCAGAAATATAATTTGAAATCTGTAAATAAAATAATTTTAGGCGGGTTTCTTGGTTAGTTAGAATTGATTTCGATATTTGACTAAAGTAATGGGAATAAACACATATCAAATTTATATTCTACACTTTTATGGTGCAGTATCCTTCTAATAATTCGTTTCTAATTTACTTTTGTAAATAAATTTTCGAAAAAGCGATTTGAAAATTTTTGTTTACTTATTAATTAATAGTGGTCGGATCACAATAACTATATATATAAAAAGAGAAAATTTGTTGAAATGTTTTGTAGCTAATTGTAGATACGAAGAGTGACATCAAGTTAATGAATGAATGGGCAAAATCAGATGCTGGGATCCATAGATTTATAATGTAATTGTAAGCTGTTAGAATACGATAGTAAAATTGTATATTTTTAATAATAGTTTTTGTTTTAAACATTTTTTAAGCTCCTAACATAAACAGCTTATTGAAAATCACATGCAATTTTTGACACTCATGCAGAGTATTTAAATTAAAATGCCATATTTAGTTGGTGAAATAAAAATTGTAATGCTTGACCATCTTAATTCCCTCTTAAACAATTATCTTTTGAAGTAATGAATCCTAACGTTACACTTAGAATTGAATCGTAAGAGACGGATAATTGCTCTCTAGTAAATTATTGATATAATTTGTGTAAAAATATTTTATTCAGCTATTTTTTATTTTTGTTTTCAAATAGTTTCTTGATGTTATAAATTTTTAAATATTTCTAAGAACTCTTGTTTTTTTTAATAAGAAAGATTTGCTAGATGCCTCAAATTTGTGAATTCATTTCTCAAGGAAATTAATTTATATGTCTTAAAGCAGTCTCAATTCATACGATTTCATTAAAAAAGGAAAATAAATAATATACTAAATATTTACAAATAGATATTCATATTCAAGTTTTCTTCTTAGAAAGAGATAAATTTTGCCCTGTTTTGTCGCAAGGTGCTATCTCAATTGGAGTAAGTTTGGAGAAAATATTTTTGTAAATTGTATTTTATTTTATTTGACTTATTAAGTTAAAAATTGAATAAAGATTTGATAACAACACTTTGATGACATTTCTAGCCTATGTCAATATACGGCTGCATGAACTTTATGTCGCCAAATCTCTTAATAACTTATGATATAGAAAAACTTGTTTAGTGTTTTTTTCTAACTTGGTTTATAAAATTAGAAGCGAAATAGTTTAGCTATCGAATAGAATAAAAAAACTAAAAGGGAAAAACTTCATTCATAACCTTTGATATTTCGAAATATTTATAAAAATTGATAGTTGTAGTTTGAGAGTAGGTAAATCCACAACCGACAAGAAATTTAAAATAACACATAAAATTAAAACACCAAGATCAAAAGATAGTTTCTCATATTAACTGCTGCCTATATTATTGCATACAGTAAGAAGGTAGTAAGTAACCTCTTGAATAGGTTAAAACAAACCTATTGAATAAATACATATGATTATAATATATTGTATATATTTTTTATAGAGTATTATTTGTATGAATTGGTTGGTATTTAGCACAAATATTGTATACATGGTATTTTAACTACATTTATCAATGATCTTTGTATATATGATACGTATAAACTGATGAATCAACTCAACAAACGTGTACCAAGTATGACGTATTTTGAGTCCTAGCTCAGATCGCCATTAGAAAAGAGAGTCCTCGCTATAGGAAATAAAAATATAATTTAAAAAAAACTAAATCCCTCCTACGGGAATGTGCTCTTAAAAGTACAAAACAAGAAAAGATTCTTATACGAAATTTGATCCTATGAAGTCCAGAGGATAGCCGTGGTCGCATGCCAAAAGATTTTTGTTTACTAAACAGTTCATGTTAGAGCATATACGAATTAAGATCTTTCATCTGATACCCATTAAGACGTATCTCAAAGAAAAAATTATTTTTAACCTTCCCTTTTTCTGTTCTTACTTCCATCATATTGTTATTTTCATTTTATACAGCCTTTAACACCCGGACTGTAATAACACATTCATTAAAATCAGTTCAGTAGTTTAGTTGCTATGATGGAACATCCGTACATATCCACGTGCATACATAGACACAATCCACCCTTTTGGTTTGACGCAGTTGGGTAATGAGATAGTTTCTCAGTATTTGATGGATAAGAGTATTTCTGCCCGCGACCACGTGTTGGACTATGTATTTTATTGTTGATATATTGTAGGTAAAATTTAAGTTAGGTTTAATAGCTTTAAAAGGTTTTGTGTGAAGTATTTTGTAAAATTGTGTGATTAACGAACACTTTTTTTTTTAAATATTATCTCCGAAGGGACTCTGTAAAAATAGATTTTATTTAAACCTCCTGTTTCTCAAAGTGTGGCAATTCTTGTTTGAAATTAAAAAGAAGAAATTTTTACACTTTTTCTTACAGAAACTAATTTGAAAATACTTGTTTGTAATGATCTAAAATTTTAATACAATTTTGATTTAAAATTTATCTTATTTGAATTTGATCTTTAGAAACTGCTAGGTAAAATGGTTAAATACCAAGCACTTTCAAATATTTTAGAACTTTTTTTTTTTTATTCTGTGAATGTAACAACAGTGTTAATTACTCAGATACTCGATATATGGTTGGGCATCAATGTTTGAACTATTTTAAATCATTAAAAGTCTAAATATCCAGTCAATACACTTATAAATACATATATAAGAATATGTATGATATATGATATGTGTTTATTAGTTAAACTTGTAGCGAATACAAAAAATTTACGAAAATATCTTAACAGTTCTAAACAAAAGTCGTTTGTTTTGAAAAAAATAACATTTTTGGATCCATTTGACCAAATGTACCGGTTTTGGTCATTCATGATTCGAAACTCACTTTGTAGATCTAAAATACACCCTCAAAAATTCGTTTTTGAGTTCTTGATGATAGGCGGACCGACCGATCTCCGGAAAAGTATTAATTCGGGGATTCCATGAAAACTTACAACAAAATTTTGTTTGAGCCTTCGATATTTGCTTAAGACTAAAATTAATATACCCTGTGATATTCTATATAATAAATTTAATGAATCAAAAGTAACACGTCTGTCTCGTTAATATGAGAGATTGAAAAGAAAGTTACAAATATAACTGATAATAAATAATTTCATTCTCTATAAGTTATAAATTTCGTTTGAATATTTGAAAGTTTTCGAGAAATTAGCAAATTAATTGCTTATGTATTCTTTCATTTTTGAAGTGAAACTTCTTTAATATCGTTATGATTTCAAGCTCAATGAAACGAAAATGCTACAATAAAAAGAGACAACCATATGCATCAATATGATATAAAGAGAATGAGATAAAAGTATGTATATATACAAAATAGCGTGGGAAAGAAAGAGAAATAAATATCTGTAACATTTAATGTGCGAGAGAATAGAATGTATTATAGAGTCTTTATTACAGGGTTAGTATGTGTGTGTATGCGTAAAGGCATCATTACAAGTGTGGTATGTTGTACACATATATTACAAAAGTTATTATAAAATATTTCATTATTTTAATAAAAACCTCGTTTCGACAAGGCCATTTGCATTATTACGCATCAAAAAAACTTCAATTTTTCAAAGTAAAACTTTAATTTCAAAACAACAGTTAAAGAAAGAAACATTATGCTAAGATAATTGAAATAATCATAAAATATAAACTTTAACCGTAACATATGCATTTGTAATGCATACATAATATTGTATATATAATGAATGCTTATTAAAAACTAAAGACATGTTCATTCGTTAGTTAGTTACCTCTATAGAATACATAGCTTAGTTAAAGTATTTGTATTATTATTATTATTATTATTGTACTTAATATTCTAAAATTACGCAATTATTTTTTATTATTACGAAATTTTTATTACCACTAATTAATTTTAAACAAATATTAAATATGTTTGTTGTAGTCATATGATGGACGGACGTCATACCATTTTAGAAGCCTTAAATTTGTTTTAATTGATCCACTCTGGAATAGAGTATCATCATTGTGTCAATACACAGAACTAATTAGAATATTAAATAGAAATATTATTTTTGATAATTTTATAAAATTTATTATAATTTACATGGAAATTCGTTTTCTGGAATCCATTTGTTATTTATGATGAAAAATATTAATTTAGCTTAATCACAATTAATGGAATAAAGATGAGTAAAGTTATTTTTCATGATTATAGTTCGAAAATACATATTCAAAATTATTTCTTTATTACAAAGATATAATTGTTTTTCTTTTTAGAAGATTTGGCTGGTTTTTCATACGTAGTTATAACTAAGTCTGGCGTCATGGTATTCGGGATCCGACGTAACAGATTTAAGCTTCGATTGCTTATATTTTAGGCAACGATAATGGTTTTGGTTACGATTTCTTAAATTAACACCTTATTCTAATAAGTTTGGTTAGAATACCTGTATGAAACTTTGTTACAGCGGAAGAATTATTTGTATATGTTACAGATAAAGCATAAATTTCAGTTAATTTATGCAATCGCTAGGTAATACCTAAAATCTCAATTTTATATTTAGATGCAAACTTTATCTAGCCAAAGTATACATTATCTAGGATATTTATAAAATGTGATTATTTTTCATTTCAGGGATATATTTACTCACGCTTTTTATGAAAAAAAAAAAAACAATTCTATATAACATGACCTTAATATTTCAAAACGAATCATAGAAAAGGTCAATGTTAAGTAAATTTCCTTATACTGAAATTACGGATTTCAAGTGTACAATTTTTTTTTTTTTTGGAAAATATTAAAATTAGTGATTTCTTCAGAAAAAGATAAAAGATATAAAATTTAAAAAAAATTAATTTTAAAATATGCAAATTTTTTTTTTGTAAACTCTCTTATACACATAATTTCAATGTTGTATTTACGATAGTATCATATGTGTGTAGTATTATTGTAGTAGACAACATTATACGGCCTCGAACGGCCTCCAAAATCATTAAATTACATACCTTTTAAATCTTACACACTACATAATATATTTACGTGAAACTGTTATGTGCTATTCAATTCATTGTATACCGTACGTCAATCTGTCTGCCTCTCTGTACTTATAAATCACATTTCAAATTAAATATTCAAATCATTCTTAACGTTTTTAGGATACTTTCGAATAGTCATAAAACCATTTTGTTTGGTTGTCAAATTAAAGGCAAATCAGAGAGGTTATAAGAAATGCATGTAGCAAAAATATAAATCTCTCTGGATCAAAAATATGGATCTTTCTATTTTGTTATTTATTTAAATTTTGACTTAATTTTCGTTTCTTGAGAGTTTGTATTTGATCTTTTTATTTTATAAAAAAATGTATATTAAATGATTTATAATTTGTCCTAAAAATTTTACCCCTTGTTGAGTACATCCACACAGTTTTTGAACTTTATATGATGCTGAAGATTTGAGGGTGGTGCAAGAGAATGGGAGGGTCACAAACATACAAAAAAGGCGCGCCATCTGCGTCACTCTTAAATCGTTATATAGTAAAATACACACTTTTCAGCACGTAATCAACGTGTTATATCTCAATCTGACGTTTTAAATGACGTGTTTTCGTTTTAATATTGTGTTCGGCTACCGTATACGCGTGGCACCATATAGAGAGCAAAGATTTTGTTGGTACTAAACAAGGGTTAAGTAATCTCCCATATCTTAATATGATGCGCTCGATAAATTCAAAATTCCCCACTTGGGCTCTCCTACCATTATTATAAAACACCAGCTTCCATGTGTGAATCATGAAAAAGCAATCGTTTCTTTCATCATGACTTGCGCTATAGAAAAAAATACTTGCAACTTTGATTGTGGCACTGAGATACTTGATATGGCATATTTAAAGTTGCAAAAAGCATAACATTTATTTTACGCTCTAGACCAATAAAGACAGACGGATTGGGTATTATGAACATAGGACCTAGGCCCGAGTTTAAAACCCTGCTGTTTAAGACCCATACTTGGAAACGGTTAAACGGATATGGTTGAAATTACCTTGCAGATAGTTTGTATATAAAAGATACCTTTTATCCTGGAATAAAATTGTTTAATAATTCCACAAAAATCTATATGAGTTTTGACAAAAAAATATATTTAGAATTTTATTCTAAGTAATAAACTATTTGTGTTTGATTGAGTAACAAACATAGAAATGTCTAAACATTAAAACATACAAACTGTCACATTTATAATATAAGTAGGATTTTTAAAATTAAACATTATTTAAAATCCACGTTCTAGTTTCCCAAAGTACTTTAAATTAATCACCGTTATTAATTTGATTTTGTGTAAAATATTTTATATATACGAGGCATCAATTAAATGGCCACAACATAGTTCCTATTTTTACATGTAATTTTTAAAATGAAAATGTAAATTTTACGTTAAAGTAAATTTGATGAACAATAGTAGAATGCATGTACATTGACACCATGGTGTATATTAACTGATATATTGTAATAAGTGCGTGCCAAATGAAACCTGTTGTACATAGCCGTGTCCCGTCCGTATTACATTATTATAATACATCTGAGTGCAGCTGAACAACTCAGATGATATTCTCTGTAGTATTTATAATAATTTTTTTTCCACTTAAATTCAAAAATTAAATATTATTTTTATAACTTTATGTAGGTATTAAAAACCAAACTATGACAATATACCTTTAAGCTAAATATCCACAGTCAATTTCTCTGTGTTCTTGTAAATATATACAATTTTTACTTACTATCTTACTTAAGTCAAAATATGTGTTTTTAACTTCTGTATATTTACAGTACAAGGATATTTAAAAAAATTTGAGGTTTTGTGATCGTTATATAAAGCTTATTATTTCTTCTGTTTGTTTGTGTCATTTTATATTAATATTTATTTTTTACTATTATGAGACTCTTTTTAAACGTAATATTTTTATTTGAACTGTTAACGTAATATACAGTAGTACCTCGATAAGTTGCAAGTGCAAGGGAAACACAAAATATTTTAAGTTATAGAGGTTTTAAGTTATCAATGGTCTATGTTAGGGATAGGTTAATATAGAGGTAGAGGGCCAATACAGAAATTACTTATTTAAGTTATATAGGTTGCGTATTTTAAGCTATAGAGGTTTTGGGCTCTAATGGGAAGAGGGAACATATTATTTTTTGAAGTTATAGAGGTTTTTAAGTTACCGAGGTTTGAGTTATCGAGGTTCTACTGTATTTCACATAAATTCTCCTTCATCATCAGACGTTTATTTTTATTTGAAAAATTAAATTGTGTGTTAAGTATCTAAACATAACTCTGTTTGTTGTTATTTTCACTTGTTAATATTTAATTCCTAAATACTCAAATACAGTTAAATTATTATTATTTTTTTTTTTAAACATTCCGAATATTTTTAAATTTTAAAGTTGGTTTTACTCGTTTTTAGTACAATAATAAATGATAATTTCATAAAATAAATCCCAGATTTTCCACAATTACCAGATACCTTTTTAAATTTTAGGTATTATATATTAAATACATAATGAATATATTTAATCTGAAGTTGTGTATATGGAGGTTACCTCAAGTTTCTAGCAGTTTTTTGTGTGTCCATGTGTATTATTTATTCAATCTGATTATAAAGCTTGATTAAAAGTCATTGTATACTTGTTATAAGAACTTGAACTGAATCAATCTGTAATCTAGAATGAATTGAGATCTTTAAAAGTAAGATTCTTGATGACAATGACTTCTTGAATTACGAACTTCAAGTTGCTATGTAAATGTTACACTGTCAATAGTAGACACTGATAAATATATTTACTTAAATTGATACAACTACAGAACATTTGGACCAATTTGAATTTTGAATATGTCAAAAAAAGGAATTGTTAATCGTTTGAAATTATTTCTATTAGAAAGCTTACTTTATTTTTAACGATATTCATCGCTTTTGTTCTCCACAATCTATTACTTTTAGTGAAATGACAATTATTTCATAAGTTTTATAAATATTTGTTGAATAACTTTGTGTATCCTTATTTTACAGGACTTTTGAGACGGTGTTACGGCAACCAAATTGTGGACCGTGTTGCCATAATGCTGCTCTACGTAATTTTAATTATCAGCAGTGTCAGCATTATGCCACACGCAGGAAGTGTTATAAGTAAGTGTTAATTTTAAATAATTTTATTCTACCTTTAGTTTGTTCATACTCGATTTTCTGTTAAATTTGAAAATAGAATTCGTTTTACGTTAAAACAGAAAACTTTTGTTTGAAACATTTTTTATCAACTATTTGGATTTGTCAAAATTTTAGCTCAACGTCAGTTATAAAACTCTTATCCATATCTATACTTATTATACCAGGGTAGATAAGTTTTGAAAAAACCTATTGGAAACGGAAGATAATATGATAAAAATGAAAGGGAAAATAAATTACGGGCGATCTGAGTTCGGGAAGTAGTGGGGGGTAAGTGTTTAAGGGTAAAATTCGGTTTATCTGAATTTCCGACAATACTACAAGTCCTATGGAAAAAAGTTAAATGACAAAGTTGTAGGTAATAAAAAGATCTACAGCTTTTGTATTTACACTTTTTTCACATAACCTCAAAATTTATGTGGAAATTCAAATAACCAAGTTTTTAGTTTTTTATTTTTATCTTTTACAACAAAATTTTTTTTTCACGAACTTACCTTTTTATGTTCCAAATACACTGTCATTTTTTTTATTTAAAATATTTTTTTTTCACATTATTTTGAATAAATATCGAAAAAGCACCCTAATTTTCAATCGAAAAATTTTGAGCTTATGTGAAAAAAGTGAAAACACAAAATTTGTAGATCTTTTTATTACTTACAACTTTGCTATTTAACTTTTTTCCATAGGACTTGTAGTTTTGCCGAAAATCGAAATAAACCGTGTTTTATCCTTAAAAACTCACCCCCTCCTACTTCCCGAACTCAGATCGCCCGTAATTTATTTTTCCTTTTCTTTTTATCGTATTATTTTTCGTTTCCAATGGGTTTCATCTTACTACAATTTTCTTCCACTTTTTATCATTTTTTAAGGCTTCTACTCTGGTCTATATAGTGTACCTCTTGATAGAGCTTATTATGTATATTGAACAATTTTTCAAAATATTCATATTTCAAATAAAAAACTGAATTAAAAAATTTTTATATAATCAATATTGTTTATTATTTATTATTATTGTATAGTATTTTATAAAAAATACAGATTCCATAATAGAATTATTAGTGATGAGCAAAGCCAGACCAAGACTGGGATAGTCTTGATCTTGCATATTCAGTCTTGATCTAGCTCAAATACTTCGTGTCTTGGTCTTGGTCTTGCTTATATAGTCTTGTTATTTCATATTCGATCTGTTTTTTTTAAGCAATTTTTTCAAAGTATTATCATTATGAAGATGATTCAAAATATAAATTATAAATAACTCACAATTAATAATTAACTCATAAAACTCATTATTTCATTGCAATCATAATAAGCTGCATGTAATAAGTGCAAACCCTATTAATTTCACTTCCTATACACGGCATCAAGTCGACATAAAGCATCTTTGTAGTTTGTTTTTGAGCCTTGCTCTTGTATATTCGATTTTGGTTTTCGCCTCGGGCTTGCTTCTTCGATCTTGGTCTTCGTTTTCCGAGTGTATAGGTTATTTTGGTCTTGTTATTTGGCAAGACCAAGATTAATTGTGCTCATTACTAAGAAGTATGTTGTAGGTTATATTATAAATATAAGTACCTACATGCAGACTTGATAAATCAGTTGAAATGAAAATATCACATTTTATGCTTTTTTGCTCAATTTGTACTTTTATTGCTTATTAAAAATTTATCGTGTTGAAGTTTTCGAAGCGAATCAACGAATACAACTAGTATTTAACAAATTTTTTAAAATTATATAACACAGTTTTTATAGATATAACGACAACATTTACAATTTTATGAATCTTAATAATTAAAAATAATGCATTAATACTGAATCATGTCTAATCTATTAAAATAATTAACAATGTTAGTAGATATCTTCACTTGTTTGAAACATATTTTATGGTATTAAAATATTTTAATTTTTCGTCAAAAATCTCTTAAAAAATTCAATAATTTATTATTTTCTTTCAATTGATATAAAATTAACCTTTAGATATGCGATGTGTCCGAATATTATAATACTAAACTTTATATAAAATTTTCAACTCAATTAATCTTAAAATGAAAACATCATTTTCAAATCAAAATGATCGATTAGATAAATTTGTTATTTAAAAATATAATATAGGGTTATAAAAAAGATTATATATACAAATACCTATATTATCAATTTAGTGAGAGTTCACATGAAAATATTATTGTTCGAAATCCAATCAGTTGTAATTAGATCTTGATTTTAAGACGATTTGTTTTAAATTTAGCTTAATAATAAAATTTTTATAGATGTCTATAAATGATAAATTATTTTATATTGAAAATTTGACTCTATTTAATTAAAACTATTATAAATTATTTACACTTAAGATAGTAATATTAATATTATGTCGTCTCTATTTAAAATTCAACTAACTTTTTGAGAAACAAATACAATTATTTTATTATTTTTTGTATCTTCTTTCGATATAAAAATCCCATGTCACACGATGCTTTTCGACGCTAATGTACGAATATTCACAACCGATTTCAATGAAATTTTGTAAATATGTATTTCTGAGTCGAACTTGAGTTATAGAATGCTTTTTATCCCGACAAATGACCATCAATATTATATATCTATTGATGAAATATTTTGTGTAGAATAAAAAGATGGCGGTGTGAGTGATTATATTGATATATGTACAAACGTTTATAACTTAAAATAAATATTATTCTTAAATATGAAATAAATGAATTACAAAATTAAAATATTATGTTTTTATTTTATAAATAAATTTTTATTTATTTGTATTGAATAGTTTTGTATCAGAGATACATTGAAAAAAATGGAATGAATAATGAATAAATACAGTTACGGTAATACCACTAAAAATCGATTAAACTCTAAATTTGTTTATAATATTTATAAACATAAAGTTCAAATTAATTTATTAAAATTTTTTCTATTGGTTTTTCTATAAATTAAATATATGGCAATTATTTTTCATTCACACTAAAGTATTAGTCACAAAATTAGTCACGTAGACATCATACATGAGCATTTACTGTGACTGTATCAGTGATGATCAAGTATTATTATAATAATAATCTGTACTATACTGTTGTGTGTATACGATAGAGGATTATTATCTATATACACATTCATGGCACGTATGAGTAATAAAAATGAAATAACTTGACGAAAGATTTCTGTAAATTATTCGCAATGTGAGGTCTTATTAATAAAAAAAATGTTTGTCGTCAAAATATCATTATTACATTCAAAATATTTTAATGCATTTCTAATTTCATATTACTTTTTTTTTGGAGAATATGGAAAACAAAGAAAATCGCGCATCATGGTCAATGTCATTGCACACTAAATTTTCGTAGAATTATAGATTAAAAAAAGTACATCTGACAAAAATCAATCCATTGGTCATATTAAAACTTCGAGTGGTTCGTAGTTTCAGCTAATTATTATATATATTTTATACATTTTAAAATCCAATATAATTTTACTAATGTAGCAATCAGATCAAATTTTCTAATGACATTGTTATGAATAAAATTAAAATTTAGCCAAAAAACTGGACTTGGAGATCACGTGTTTAGAAGTGTAATTGACATACCACAAAATTTTCTTATTAAAATCCTAATCCGAAATTTTTTTATTTATATTATTAATATGTAAGTCATTAAATTGATATACGAGACATTTCTTCACATGTTTATATTGTGATTGATTTATACTTATTTTATTAGAAAACAAATATGCGTTAATTTTTTTTTTATTTTTTAATTAATTTACAGCCATACAAAATAAAAAATAAACCAAAATTTGATCAAAACAAGTGGGAGTCATGCAAAATATTTTAATTTACATTTTATTGCCTAATTAGTCGTAATTTCTCTGAAAATAAAGACTTACGCACTATATTGAGGGTCAGCAATGTGATGAGGTTATGTTAGCAATCCGTTTAATGATTCCTAGAACATGATGTCACTGTTCAGTCGCCGGCCAGTCTTAGTCAGAAATAAACAGTCTACCTATTAGCTGTATAGGATTAATAAGAATAAATAGTTGTTAAGGATTTATCATTAATCGAATTATTCATTATTTTCAAAGGTATTTTTATTCTCGTCATTAATTTCTCTTATAATCTATAAAAAATAAATGACTGAAGTATTCTTTTAATGTCTAGGTTATCTCCTCTTTGATAAACAGTTTAAAAGTGGACGTATTTTTACAAAAAAAAAAATAGAAACTCTTTACATGAATAAATTGAAGGCACCTTGAGTTTAAATTGCAGGTAATAGTTTTTGTTTGACGTATAAAATCTTTACTATAGCAATGAGTTAATTAAGTAAAAAAAAATTCAAAAAAAAAGAACTAATTTTACGAAAAATGTCTAAAAAGTAAAAAATTATTTTAATTATAAAATACTTTTACAAATAATTATCTTGTGGAAACTTTCCATTCCAAATCGGTGCCAACGAATCTATTGTAATCTGTAAATTAAAAAATAAACTTTAAAAAACGATTAAATTTAAAAAATGAATTAAAAAGTTTAACAAAATCTTTTCAATAAATTTTCATGTAATTTAAATTAAAAAGCGTTCTTGCAGTACTTCCACAACGTTTGTATTATACTGTATTCCACAATAACTGTATTGTCATTCAACTTGGCATAAATATTTTTTTGTTGAGTAGAATATCAAATTTCATTTGCAGGATTTGAAGCAGATGATGCTCATTTGTTTGGTGAATATTCCTAAAAGGCCAAACAATTTATACACCGGAATTGAATGCGCTTGAAATGTTTTTAAAAAATAATACAACAACGTAGAAAAAGTTGCCTATTTTATAGAAATTTAAAGAAAATATTTTATTAAAAACTGAAGGGCATTATAACACTTTACAAGTAATTTGATGAACTAAAATTCCCTACAAAATATGACGTTAGGTTGAGGTCTGCAACAAGACCAAATATTTATATTTAATTGGTTACGGAATTAATGTGAAATATTGAATCACACTTATGAATTGGTGGTCGCATCATAAATATGTCAACGATGTTTTAACTAACTCACTTAAGTTAATCAAAATATTTTTAAAATAATATTTACACAAAAAAGGTAGTAAATGTACACTGAGAACTATAAAAAATAGAAAGAAATATTGTTTACAATCAAAACTTGTTTAATAATTGGTTATAGTCAGAATAATTAAGTAGAATTTAAAAAAAAAATACTCGAAATAAAAAATTTTTGTTTATATTTTCAAAGAAAAGTTATTCATTTTTAATCACAATTAAAATTTTTAACTTTTTAGTGTTAGCATACAAAGAAAATGTGCTTTATCGGTTTTTTAAAACTAAATAGAATTAAGATGTCGATATTCTGGACCGAATTTCGATTGTTCTATTTTAAAGAAACCAACCTACTGCGTTTTTTTTTTGAAAATGATGGATTTAAAATTTCAATGTATTTGAACTATTTAATAAAAACCTTGTAAATACAATAAGTAAAATTGTTTTCAATCTACTGTAGAATTTGCATGATTGAAAGGATCAATCAATAATCAATAACATCTCGATCATCAGTGTAATAACAAAAATTTTTTTAAACTAATTATATTCTATCAACATTTAGTTTGAACACTATACAAATCATAATTTATGTACAAGTGTAAATTAATGATCAAAAATCTGATTTATAAATGCAATTGGCGGGATTAATGCAATAATAAATTTGCTATATTTCACATCAAAATGTGAAACTAGACTCAATACCATAACAAAATTTAAAAATTAAATTAAAATTTATTTAAAAATGAAGAAGCTTTGAGCTCTCAAAGACTATTTTTTTTAAGTACAATTTTCTATGTAATTTTGAGATACTGGCCGATGACGTCACTTCTATCTTTGTTTAATCAGAATTTTTGAATTTCCATATTATATATATATATATATATATATATATATATATATATATATATATATATATATATATATGTATATAAAGAAGCTTCAAATAAAGTAATAATAATATTATAGTGATTTTTCGCCTGTTGTGAAAAATTCTATGTTATTTTGCTGTTACTTGTACTAAACAAATACAAAGTTCTATATATATTTGTATAAACTCGATGTTCTGAGAAACAAATCGATCGATTTCCATGATTTTGCCATTGTAGTAATACTAGTTACCTATATCCGTAAGCATAAAGATAACAAAACATTAAAAAATAATTTTAAATTAAATACTGAAGCCAATAATTTTCATCAATTATGTTTTGAAGAAGTACGCACCATTGTCGATCGATTTTTAAGCGTTTACTTCAACAAGTTATACTTTTGAACGGCCTATTAAATATGTTATCCTAGATAAATAATCAATATAAAATTCATTAAACATGTTATAATTAGAATATCATTATTCAATTCATTTCATTAGCCAGGATTAGCTAAAAAACTTTGTCTACGGATCTCTCAACCAAAAAGCATAAAATAGCCAATAAATACGATGAGAATTTCAGAACAAAACAATAAAAAGGTTGAAACAAGAAAATATATAAAATGATTTAAAATACAAACAAAAGGTATAATTATGGGTCTAACAATTCATTATTCCACCTGTGCTATGTGTATAATGATTATGGTAGTTCAGTCATTTTACCTACCACAAAGACCGTGAAAAAACTTTATGAGAGAGTCGTTCATCGTCAATGGTCCGCCTGTCCGTCCATTCGTTCGTCTTACTTACAACGTCGTAGAGTTTATGCATATATACAAATACCTATATTATCAATTTAGTGAGAGTTCACATGAAAATATTATTGTTCGAAACCCAATCAGTTGTAATTAGATCTTGATTTTAAGTTATCAAGAAGCTATGAATGATGCATTGTTTTATATTGAAAATACGTCAATATTGATTAACTTTAAAAGTATTATAAATTATTAACACTTAAAATTATTTTTAAAAAATTTTCTTAAATAATTATTAGAATTTTCTGCGATTTATATTACTTATCATACTTAAATATGAGATAAATGAATTAAAAAATTAAAAATATTATACGTGTTTATTCAATAAATGAATTGAAATTTATTTTTATTGGACACTTTAGTATAATAATAATTTAACCTATTAGAACTGAACCCACAGGAAAACGTGGCCCGGTTAAATTTTAATAATTTGATTTATCTATATTGTATACAATTTACTGATAAGTGAAATACAATTTGCTTACAATTTACAAACTTCCTATACATTTTACTACAAACATTTAAAATTCCATTATATTTCTTTCCTATGATTTGAATGGTTTTTGTTCCAAGCTGTTCGCAGCAATTCGATCGATTTGTCCATACACGATATAACGAGCGCATATTGTTAAAATCTTCTTTTTGGATAGCTTTTCTTATTATGCAAAGTTTTTTAACGATTAAATTGAATTTTAATTTAAAGTTTAAAGTCTGAACAATGCTACTAACTCTTCTAGTTTGTTTTGGTTTGAATTTTTCATGTCATTAATTACTGAAATTTTTTCGGATGTTGAAAATTATATCTTCTAGATATTAACTATCTAAAGAAATAGCCTTTGGAAATATGACATTATTGTTCCATGATATTTCTTATAAAGAAAAAAAATTGACGAGAGCAGCCAGCCATTGACCGTGTTTTGTAGTATAATAATTACCAACTCAAAACAAAAAACTTAAATCATTTTTTTTTTTACCACCCAAAGGAAAAAATAATGTTTTTATGTATGTTTAAACAAGACATCAAAAATCCTTTAACTTTTGTTCCGTAGACAAAAAACTACCATAAAATTAGAACTTCTTCAATTAATTTTTTTAGCTCTTAATAAAATTTGATTCACTTGTGAATTTATTTAATAAAAATTATTCAAAGTGAAATTTTTTAAAGAAATATGCCCATCAAGAAATAACCTCGAAAGAATAAATGTTGAAATTTAACATAAAAAGCATAAAACGTAGTTATAACCAGAGGTATCCCCAAAGTTTTCAATTCAGTTCCTGCCCAAACTTCAACCACTTGAAGGCGAGGTTCAGTTAACAGGGAAGGGTATTGCCAACAACGTTTCCTTAAAACTTTTTCAATATTTTAAAAAACATTTAATTCTTAATTAAGAAAAAACAGTACATTTACGAAGATATTTTCCAATCTTTTTTTGTTTTATTTTCCAGGAAATAATTTTAAAGCTATTGTTTTAACTAAAAGTGTTGTTGTAAGACAATATTAAACTTTTTCTATCCCTAAAATAAAAAGTCTGAGTTTTTAAACATTTAAAATTTGAGAAAAAAAAGTTTCAAACAAAAGATAACACCTTCAGTTGTTAGTATTATTCTTGGAGGTAATTTGTTAGAAAAATTTTTCTCGTAAAATATTTACTACCATTGAAATTTCACATCGGAAACTTTCAGATTTTTCTACGAATATAGTTCATCATACATCATCTTTTATGGTATGGTTAATAATATAAACAAACACTTAATTTTCATATGAGTAACTCTTTTAAGATGGTGAAAAAAGAACCTCTTCAGAGGAAGATGATTTCAAAACCGATAAAAAAAATGTTAAAACTAACTGTTTATCTTCTTTATTTGTGTAACTTAACTTTTTCATTTCAGTTGATATTTGATATCATTTTTTTGTGTGTGTATTTTGTTTTCTCATAATGTCCTTTCTCTCATTCCAACACGTTCAAATAAGCAGCTAAGCAATTTGATATAAAAAAATAAAAATTGAAATCATTATGAATACCATAAATATGGGTAAACAGGCCAATAGCGATATAGTTTTTAAGGTTGTGTCGATTTATGTTTAAAAAATTTTTTCAATAACTTTGTCTATTTTTCCCTAAAAAATCGTACAATTGTATAATTTTATAATATAAAAATGCTAAAATTGAAAAATCAAAATTTCAATGAAAAAAACAATTTGCTATTGTATCTAAAGAACTTTTTAATTGTATATTTTTCGGGACTTATTTAACATTTACAGAGTATGAGATTAATAGTTTTGACGATTGATGGAAAAATTGAGCTTTTTTACCTAAATCTTTATTGTCGATAGCAGCTTTACCGATTAGCAATTTTACATTTATATTTTTGTAGGGGTTGCATGCATCTGTTGATAATCTTACATCTAAAAAAGTGTGTACAAATAACAAATATGTAGCTTAGAATGCTCATATAATATATCAAGATCTTAACCAACTATCTTATAAACTTTCCACGTTCCATTTTCGGATTGCTATTCCACCGAAGCAAAAGTGTTGGAGAAAGATGATATCTTGTGGTTATATGAAATACATAGGATATTTTTCAATGCAAACTCAAGATGTCTTGCTTCAGAACCAATACAACAAAGTAGTTTCTTTTTTAAAGCTTTTATTGTGTTAAAAAATACTTAAATATGTAATGGCGACGGTTGCGAAGCTTCGATATTAGAAACTTGGAACGAAAGGATATGAAGTGCAATAGAAGTGGCTTAGAAATGTAAAGACACGGCGATCGAAGCTTCTATGACTATCATCGCAATGCTGCCCTCTCCTATCACATCAGAGTCCTCAAATTGAAATTGATTTTATTTTTGGCAACTTCCTTACAAAAAACTACCATAGTTCGAGATTTAACGATTCTAGCCTTCTGTTAGAAAGTTTATATCCTTTCGACATAAGTAGGCTATAAAATAATAATTGATAGACTTTTTCTGATTGATAATTTTCCTAAGATTCGCGTTCAAACACTCCAGCTTTGTTACATTATTAAAAATGGAATTTAACCTTCGTTCTACAGTCATATACATCTACAACAGAGCCCACCTACATCATTATTTTTTATCTTTATTTAAGCTACATACGATATTTCATTATACAATTAAATTTATGATGTGAGAGGTATCGATTACTTCATTCTTATCCAAGCGACGGCAGTGCGATCAATCAACCTAGATTCGAACCCGCAAACTCCTTGTCTAAGTATCCCAGCGTGTAGAGGTATTGTTATATTAGTAAAAAATTAAACGGAGCTTTGAATAGGCATTGTATAAAGTGTTAAAAATTTTTAGACAATCCATTTGTGAAACTATTCTTTAGTTTATACAATTTGTTAAAAAATAATTTTGATCCAGTACACATAGGTGGATGACAGACGTCTCTAGTACGTATATTAGACTATACCATTTTACCCTATATGTATATAAATAACAAAAACAAAAAGTCCAAAAAGATTGATGTTATATATTGTTTAAGAATCACTGATTTCAAAATACGATTATGCTAATGTTATTGTATACACGCTTCATCTTATATCATGATACCTATCCAAATAAACAAAAACAAAAACGATACAATTTATATAAATAAATTCCTTTGAGACAGAGGCCACCTGGGCCTGGGAATTCACGATAGGTACACATATATATTATTTTATAAAAACAACCTTATAGCAGTGGCAATTAGTATCAAAAAGAGAAGAAAACGAACGAGATATAAATGTAATTCTCTCTTACGATCTGTTCGAAGTTGACCACACCGTAACTATTTTTGAAGTTTTTGTTTTTAAACTTATATACCCCCTTAGGGCATTGTTGCTAATAACAAGGGATGATTAAAGTTAGTTTTGGAATCGAGAAATTTGTTTCTTTACAATTGACTTAAAGATAATTGGTACAGTTAAAGTAACAACTTTTCAAATAGAGATTTATTAAATTTTTTTCCAAATAATTACCAAATAATGCGAGTGTTTGGCCGAAGTACTAACTTAATTTAGTAAGTCACTTACTATACTTTTCGGTCGGGACACAAAATAAGTGCTAACGCAGTAAGCATGGCTTAATATACCACACCATTTTTTTTATTGTTGATGTAAACAAAACGGACTGGTCTGTCATTGTTCAGATACACAAGCACTTAATTCACTAAATTATCGATATTATCCACTGAGACATTTAATATTTCTTCCAATAAAATATTTCTCATAAAATTATCCATTTGCAACTATTTACAGGAATTAAATTATATTCCTAAATTTAGTACTGTCAATTATATTCAGCCAATGAGGTTTTGTACGGGATATAAACCGGTGTTTTGTGTTATGTTAAGCCAGTAAGTCTGTCCTGGTGAACAATTATAAAAAAAAATTACATTTTATTGAAACTAGTGGGTTGAAAATTGTAAGAATAATTGAAGAAACCGCATTAGTAATTATTATTAACTGCAAGTATAAATAATTATTCATAATTTTGAGAAAATTCCTATGTTAAATCATACATCATTCAGTTATGTTTCACTTGACTGATAAACTAGTATTTCATAACCATAGAAAATAAATGAAAACATAAAGATGCACGGTGTCTATACTTTTTTTGTTCAACCCTATGTCAAAAATACAAAATAAACTGAATGAATTTATTTCGTAAAGTAAGTGATAGGTATGCATTGGTGGTTGTTACCTCTATAACTAGGTTACAAATATATACTAAATATTTTTTATAGGCTTGTAATCTATATGACAAGGCAAATAGACCAAACAGCAAAAAAATAAAATTATGTAGAAAGATACAATCAGACAGTTTTGAAAATTAGTTTCAACTACTTTTTGTTAAAATAATAAAGATATCATATAATGGTTTTAATGGCTTTATCATGTCAAATTATTTTTATTCTTTTCTTACTGTTCATATAAAGGCTAGCTATAATAATATAAAAACCCCAATTTTTTTTTTTTACATTTTGAAATGGATTTTTTGTTAAAAATATTTTTTTAATATATATAATTTGTTTTAAATTATTTCATTATTAATTTAAACAAATTATCGAATTATAACTATTCTTTAAAGATTCTCAATATTACAATTAATTTTAAAACAATGCGAAAATTTTGGAAAATAGAACTAAATATGCATATGTTAGAAAATGACATGGTTTATAAGCTTCTAGGATTATCCCCCTTACAAACAAATAAATAAACCTGTTTATAATATTAGTGCCGATAAAAATAAAGAATGACGAATTTTCAGAAAATATGTCGAGATGGTGGAATGTGAAAATGTTTAAATATTCAAAATTGTTCTTCGATTAATCTTTGACCTTAATTTTAATTGGAAATGCATTTAAATGAAAAAATTGTATTTAACAAACTTCTAATGCAGTTTACCATCCAATAACAGGATCCTTTGTGAAAATCTTACTGACTTTTCGGTTTAGGATGTACAATCAACGATAAATCAAAATTTTTACAACCTCGGCAATCCGTTACGACCTGAATTTCAAAAAATTTTGATTTATGTTAAAAGACAATCTTTTGTTTAAAATTTTAAGTTGATTAAGAGTTTAGAGTTATACTTCGATCGAAATTTAAAGCAACCTCTTCACCTTTTTAGAATATGGTTGAGTGCTTACTTTGTAGCAGGACACTTAGCTCAAAATTTGAAGGTTTCTTAAATAGCATTTTGTACTGTAAGTTGGTCGATTTATCAAAATTTGAAACCCCTTAGGGGATGAATTAAAAAAAATCCGTTCTAAATGCTCACTTACGTCATATAAGACACCCTCATACAAAAACTCTCAATACAAGTGCATTGGGAATCGCGTTGGTATGTTAGTACTTATTATTTTATATATACAGATGAATATGGCAACAAACAGAGTTAACTGTGTAAATACTTTGCATATTCTCATATATATATCAATGTTTAAACTGTTTATGGGCCAATGATCTCTGACACTTTTTGTCCAATTTTTCTGATTTAGGAACTAAAGTCATTGTTTACGTTTAGAATATTAAATAGAAATAGTCAAATTGTCGTAATGACTGACTGACAGATTGACGGACAGATAGTCTATAAATTTTAGACTAAATTAAATATACTGCTATATATTTTATATAAATAAACAGTGTATACAAATTATTATTTAAATTTTAAATAATACATATTATAATATAAAATAAAATTGTAACAATTAATCATTTTAAAATTTAGATTAAATAATAGTTTTAGTGAATAAATAAAATAAAATAATACAAAAAATAAACATAAATATATTATTTAATAAATCATTTCATGTGCTTATGTTTATGTTTATATTTATTATAATAATATTCTTCTTTTTATGTTTATGCGAAATGCACTTTGTATGCAAATTACTACAATTATTATGTTTTTGATACCGATATGCATATAAATATATTATTATAATCTATGCAATATAATTCTTACAATTACCTAATAGTGTAGCAGATGTGCTGGTTCTAAATTGTATTATCCGAGAAAATTTTCCCAAATTATGTAATACTTAACTAACTCTTATTCATTATGTGAACTGCAGCTTAAGTTTGCTTTATGGTTAGAGAAGCTTTATCAATGTATATGGGAGGCTGTGATTAAGCGCGTGGTGCCAACGAACAACCGCGAGGTGAGAGCGTCTTTTGTTTATATACAGAAAGGTACCAAAAGCAGCCAGTCCATTAAGAAGTAAATAACGAAGAAACAAACATTAACGAAATGCTTGATGTAGTCATAAAAACCATGGAATTATACACAAAGAATCTAAAAGTAGGATGTATGAAATTGGCAGGCAAATTACAAACTGATAAAAATTGACTTATGGTAGAAAAGTGATAGAAAACGTTCCATAAATAAAAGTAACGTGACGCTGCCCTGTGCCAGGTTTTTACACTGTAGATCGAACCGTTCCAAGCTCACTTCAAGTTGAAGTTAATTACTAAATGCCTAACTTACAATGTAAATGATGTAAATACAAACCCGTAAGTAAGGTAATGTCCTGGAAGAATAGTCTTAAATATGAGAAATACAAGTAAAAGCTACAGTCCTACAATAAGACTATACATCAATCGAAATCTTTGAATGTGATTTGTCGGCTTGTTATACGATACCGAACCGGCCCATCCAATTTAAGTATCAAGGATGAGGTAATTACACGATTTTCCCGAAAATGAATGCGTGGCAGTTATCCTATCCAACTTGATAAATTTACTTCCAGTAAATCTAGTTTTTTTATAATTTAAAATTCCATATCTCGATCTTTTATACTGATGCATATTCATTAATATAGTAAAATAACAATTTGAAAAAGTTATGCCAATATAACGTTCATGTGACACTTTTATTACAAATTGTAGAAGAGTTACTTACCACTGATATTTGTCCACAAACAGCTGCATTACAATACTCAACATATAAATGAGTACAGAAAACAAATTACTGTGTTATCTCTCTTGTGAAGTCATTTTTGTTTTGTTTTTTTCTATAAAACGTTTTGATCTTATTTCATAATTTGTGCTGTACATAAATTAAAAAACACTTTGGAATGTGCGGTGTCTAGTATTTTAATCTTAGTATTAAAAAGTAGTATTAATTTTGAAATATGGGTCAAAATTATGTTTGCACATATTGAAGTGACTATATTATTTTAGTCGTCTATTTATTTGAATTCGTATGGGGGACAATGATCCCTTTGTATCCAAAATTTACTTGTTGTATAGAAAATGGTAAATAAAAAGAACTTCCCTTGCATTTGAAAAAAAGTAGTACCTTCATTTTTTAATTTCTGCAAACCGCTTGAGTGGAAAATTGCGTGTGTACCCGGTTCGTAAGAATTTTATTTCACATTGGAAAATTGCTGCAAGTTACTCTCAGTGTCAAACTAACCTGGGGCATTTTGAAGTATACATAATGTCCACTTCGAATCATAAAGCTGCAAGAATATTATAACATAGATTTGGGCTTATATTTAGAGTGTATCAATTTCATTATTGGGCGTGCTAAATGCACAGAGGCTTAGTACATCTTAGCAATTCTAAAATTATAACTGTATAAAATCACATATTTATTTGTTAATGTTCACAAAAGTTTAAAGAAATCAGCAAAATTATATTGAATTTTTAAGAAATCAGAAAATTGTTTTCTTTCAATTGTATTAATTAAAATTGTCATTATTGCTACAATAGCTGTAATATATGAGTGTGAAATTAGTCGAAATTTGTTTATGCTCAATAAAAATAACAAAATTTAAAGAAATTGCAAAAATTCTATAATATTAATTCATCTAATCAATTATTTCCTCCTTGTGCCTATATGTTCGTCAGCACAATAGCCCAAAAACTGAACAGAGACTGCAAGGCTCAATTGACTAATTATGAGCATAATTGGTCTTGATCTTGCAAAAAAACAAGATCAAAATTATACACCCGTAGGACTAAGACCAACACCGAACAAGCAAGACCGAGTATGCAAGACTAAGACTAAATGCAAGATTAAGCCTACATGCAAGACTAAGCTAAAAATAACAACTTCCCATAATATATGAGTCAAAATGTATGTAGCAGAGTATATATATGAAGAGTGAACCCGCAACCGCGTCTCTTGTACCTAGACGTTTTGGTCCTCCGTACCTTCTTTAAGAACACTCCATCACCTGAAGGCAAAGGTGCCATCTAGCTCAATGTGACAATTATATTGTTATTATGTTGTTGATGGAGGCGGCTATTTCTTTCTTACCCAAGCGACGACAGTGTGACAAACAACCAACCGTTGTTTGTTTTTATTATAATTGATCAAACTGCTGCTGAGCCGGTAACTGTTTGTAGCAACTTCAAAATGTTCTTTTCGTGTGAAAAATTTTTTTTTGTATTTGAAATTTTTAGTAAAATGCATTAGTTACTCACTTTTTTAAATATTAAGAGGTAAAAAATAACAAATTTGACCTATTTTTACATTTTCCTAGTATACCTATTAACTTTTCTATATTAACAACTTTTCTGTATTTCAACAATGTTAATTTTTAAAATATTGATACATAACAAACAATATACATAGTGTCTAAACAATTAACAAATTTTTAAAAAAATATTGAAAAAATATTCATAATTTCCTATTCCAATTATTATGATTTTATTAAATTTAAACATTATTTTATTTTTTTATTTATTTATTTAAAATAGGTCATCATCATATTTTATTTGTTTTCAAAAGGTTCAATTTAATAACAATTTACAACATTACTTACTCTCAGGTCAAGTCAATTCGTTTCATTTGATTTGAAATTTAGTTTTGTGAACATTTGATCATATTCATTAACATTTTTATTATTATAAACTAACATTATTTATAATCATTATTAGGTTGATGCAACTTTTAACTCTTTATAACGTTGATTGTCTTTCAATAATTTGTTAATCAAAAACATTAAAATACTTTGCAATTATTTTATTAAACCCATCTTGTAATGGAGAGTACATTTAATACGGATGTTGATTACTATCGATGCATTAAAATTTGGTCGTTAAATTTAAACTAACAGTATTTTTCTTTCTTTTGCGTTTGAAAAATATTCTTGATAAAATCTATACATTAACAGGTATTTCATCAACAGAAAATTAGCACAATCTATCAGTATTCCGGATTTCTACTTTAATAATAATACGCAATAACAACTGAGCACTTTACAATTATACTAGAGTCCCGTTACAACGGTCGAAATTCGACCATAATCACTCAAAAGTGAATCTCACTGCCTATAAATAAAACAGTATATTAAACAAAATAATATATATGCGTGTGTATGGAAGTGTATGTAATATAAGCCACACCTGTGTCAAAGTGTATTTAATGTATTTTTTATGCATAATTTTAAAAAATATTAGCATTCTCCAATACTTCTCTACATAACTATAAGTGTGGCTAATAAGTATTCTCCGTCCGTCCAATTTTCGTAAAAAGAGGTACAAAGTTTTTAATTTACGTACTTACCAACAACGTTTTTTCTCAATTAACTCGAGAAAAATTAATGACATTAATGTAGAACTTTAATCCAACGCGTAACTACGTAACTAAAAACTTAATGACTTTTCAGCAAAATCCGTCCAACTGTATTTTGATGAGGACATATTGTTTTTTTTATTCTTTTGACTGGGAAGTTCGTTGTGTAGACCTTACCTTGCAAGTCGTACGTAGACCATTTGTTTAGACTACATTTTCCTTAATGTTTTGATTTAAAATGATTCGAAGAAAGTCTAAAAGTCCAGTCAGGGATGCTAGTTTAACTATATTGCCTTTTTATAATAAATACTTGACTATGTTCATTTATTAACAAAAAAGTTTAAAAAGCCCTATTAAAAATGTTCTCTTAGTTTTCAAAAAAATGTTATCTGAGCAAATATGACTTTGAAAATGATAAAAATAAAATCAATAATTCGCGAAACGCGACAATGGACGGACTATTTTTTGCTCTAAAATTATTGAATTAGGAATTATTTTACCATAGTCCGTCCAAAAATGCATTCTTTATCTTCTCCACCCTAACATTTTTTCTTTTATAATTTGTATTTTGTGATGATTCTTATGTTTCAACGTTTTAATATTTGAACTGTATGCCGATATAAATTAATAGTAATAATATATAGTTGTTAAGTTCATAAGTACATTGCAATAATTCTTTTGATTTTATTATTTTGTTCAACAATGTTTTTGACAGTTCAAATTATTTGATCTTTAATTTAAATAAAATTTATTTCATCGCAGATTTAATTCAGATGCGCTGTACTCTTTTTTTAATGAAACAATTTATTGCTCTTTTAAATTAACATCTTTATATCTAGTGAAATTTTATTTATCTAAGATCTATCTGATGTTTTTAATGAAATTTTAATTTTTGACTCTATATTTCAGTTTACTGTATAATTTTTGTAAAATAATTATAATTTTTTTGGTCTTATATTAGCTTATTTTCAACGTGTTACAAGTAATAAGGAATATCGTTTTCACATTCATTGACACTCTGAAAAACAATTATATGCATGTTTATATGGTTTTTTATTATTCAAATATATTATAGACTGTTCAACATTATGACAAACAATTCACCCTGAAGATTTACTCAGCACAAATGTTGCATAATGTCGGTGCCGCGAACGCACGAAATTTCACCCATCTAACGTTTACATCACATGTTGCCCATAAGATTGTCTCCTCGTACCAAAAAGGGTCCAACGCAGCTAAGGAAGTTTTCACTTCATAAATTTTAAATTGAAGCAAATAAAATGGAACAATTAGATGTTGATAGATTTATTTTGGAAGTAAAAAATGCGTTTTTGATTACTACTTTACATCTGTATTATTTTCTTGAACAAAAGTTATTTGTTATCAAAACTATCCCAGGATTATATTATATTCAAAATGCATTATTTTTTTTATATTTATATTTTTTTTTTTTTTTTTTTTTTTGTATTTCCAAATTAAATATTATTATAGAGTTATTTTAGACAAATTAAAAAGAATATTTCCAAATGTCCGAAATGACTACATTACCTATTTTAAAGAACTTAATATATAATCATCACCAATTCATTTTTTTGTTCAAATGAGTATAAAATTATAGGTTAGTGTGCTTACTAAAATGTTTAAATTAAAGGGTTAAAAAACCTTTTTTTTATTTCTCAAACAAATATCGAATCCACTTTGTGAGTTAAGTTTTTTTTATTTTTATTTTTTATATTTTATTTAAACTCATTAAGATGTAATTATTAACGTTGACACATTCTCACGATATAATTTATGTGTTAGTTGGTTGACTGAATGACTTGGTGCTGATAACGACCAATGATGTGTTTATGTTATTGTGTATCTAAAACGTGAGCCACTTAAAACATCGCATCACCATCATTGTTAGAACTAGATAGAAAAACTATGTTTTGTATACATATTTCATATATTTACCTATTGGGTGTAATAAAAAGACAAGAGTCACTAGAATCATTTGTAAAATATTTGAAAAAGTCGATTTGAAGGATATTTTGCACCAAACTTGAAAAATTCGAATAGAAAGATTGAGTTTTTTTTGACATCTTAATTCAAACTGCACAAAATCATACATCGAAGTCTCAATGGTCATTTTTTTGGCCATTCATCTCTTTATACCGTTAGGCGACATTGGATGTGTTATATTCTCTGAATATATTAGAACTAAAATGAGCATTGGCTGCTCAATATTTCAGCTCCGCATTTATTTCGACCCACAACTTCAGTACATTATAGTTGACGACATATCCAACTGAGCTACCGAGGTTGTTCAAAGGTCCTTTTAAGGTTAACTTTAATTTTTGTGTACGTATATCGGACGTTTTTTCTCTTCATTATTTCAAATTCGGTATGTACCTACATCGAATCGTTATTACGTTGTTACATTTTCTTGTATTAAAGAAGTTGAAGGGTTTAAAGAATTCTATTAAACAGCCAATGATAACTTTGAAATTGATTTTCATGGTTATCTTGGATTAAGTTTGAAATATTTCAATGAAGTCACTTTCTTTATATCGCTAATGAAACAAACATAAAATTTCATTGTTATCATTTAATACAACTCTTTTAATACTTTTCTATTAAACTTTTTTCTAAAATCAAATTTAACCTTCAAATGTTTTTCGAGTTTTTTTGAGCATCCTGTATATGTGACTATGGTTTTTAGTCTATTTACTTTAGTTGAAGTGTATTTAAAGATTTTTTGAAAATGTTAATGCGAGCAAATAAATCCAAGAAACTATTAAAGTGAATATTATAGATCATAAAGTGATCAAGATGTCGGAATTTAGAGTTAAATGCAAAAGTATTTATTCTCATAGAAAACTGCACAGACAGATTTTATACTAGTTTTAAGTCTATTATTATTTTAATAAATTTTTTATTTAAATCTAAAAGTCAATATTAATAGTTTTTTTTTCTCTTTGTTTCAGGTAAGTGTCTCTCTCTCCAAGTGTATTATTTTTTAAGATTAAGCTGTAATCTTTTATAGAGGTCATCAATAGAAATGTAAGTTTATGAAAAATTTTGCAATACAAATGACAAAAAAAATTTGCTGAGTAGATTTGTGATACAACTTTGTTTAAACGTCGGTGGATAAATACGATTGCAAATTTTGTTAGCAAAATTTATAATGTTTTGGCATTGGTTGTGAATTTTGTAAGCAATATTTTTCCGATATTGTTACAACAATACTAAATAATTGCTATTCATTGATTGCCGATTTGTAATAGATTTATCAATTTTCCCTTTCCGGATGTTACACAATTTGTCATCAGTAAAATTTTCTGATAACAAAATTAACTTTTCTTCAATCTCTATTTTAAAAATGAAAAATAATTTCTTGTAAATTTGCTACTTTATACTTCCGTTTCTTTTAATATCATGAGCATCTTGAAAATAAGGCAAGAGAAAACTTCTAAACAGAATTGTGTTCTAAAATTAATTATATTACTCCTAATCTTGAGCCACATCTGTCTTTTCTTCTTAAAAAATTTCTGCATAGATATGTTATTAAAATTATATAAAATTTTTACTTACTAAGATTTCAACAAATTTACTTATTGATATCTCCGGTATTTGAGGAAAAATTTTAATTGGAAACCTTATCTACCAATTTTACATTAGTAATGAATGTCATCCTTTAAAGTATCTAAGGATACAATTGAAAGATAATTTGATATACAACCTCTTTGACTCCGTTGCCTGATAGAGATTTTTTCCTTAAATGTATTGCAAACCACCCAGTTTCATTTTTTACAACCGGATATTGCTTAGAAATAATTGACTCTTAAAATTTTAGGAGATAGTCAGTCATACGTTATCTTTATGTTGCATACATTTTATGTATAATATATATTACCTTGAAAAATACAAATTTCTCTTTTTTGGAGGCAAAAAAAATTATTTGTTTTATTATTACTCATTATTTTCACTAAATTGAACGCATACCTATTTGAGAGTAGAACTTATCATTAAATTACAAAAAACAATCAAAGAAACAAGTGATTTCCGGTACTTAAGTACCCAACATTCCATTCCATTTATTGTTGTTCAATAATAATAATAATAATAATAATAAGGATTACCTATTATTTACTTAATATTAGACATAAAAGATTAACAAGGATACCTGAAGTGAAGTAACTTATAGAAGGTACCTTTTCTTAACAAGTTTTGTGTTTTTTAACAAATGTAAAAATCATGTTTTGATTTTAGAGTTCTTAAGTAGTTGTTAACTCAAACATCACTACTTTATGTTCAAGCGATTAGACCGCACACACAATTATATGATTTTTTTTTAATGTTTTTTTTTTTTTGTTCTGTGACCGAAGATTTTTTTTTTAATGATGAGCATGTGCTACGAAATATACTATTATTATGAAGTTTTTTAATGCTCAAAAAAGAAATAATTTAGTGTTATAACATCAGTTTTATCGTGATGTTTAGTTTAAAATGAATTCATTCAATCCCTGACTAAATATAATCCTTATATTTATAATGTGTTGGTACGTGATATCAAGGTATATGGGCCGGGCCACATTGTAAGAAACGAAATAAACTATTTGGATAATTTATTTAATTTATTTTTACACTTAACGTAAAAATAATCGTGTTTTATGCGATGAACAAGGAAGTTTCCATTTTCCTAAATATAATCCTAAATATTTTTAAATGAATCAATATAGCAAAGTTTCAGTATCATTAAAAATTTTCGTTTTATTTGTCCTTGTGAGTCAGTATATGTTTTGGTATTTAATATTCATTAATTTTTCTGTCTTAAAACTTTCTAAGTATAATTTTATGTTAAATAAATCAAGCAGAAAATGTATGTTAAACACACAACAGGTGGTAATGAAGACATTTTTCAAAAATTGATGATAAAATAGTTTATGTATTATGTGTAATTAATGTTTAGTATGCATAGAAAACCTTTGGTAGCTAGTTCAAATTTTCCATAAAAATAATTTTTCCACTGTTTTGTATTGTTTTCCATTGTTCTATTGTTCTATCAAACAGCTGTATTAAAACGAACATTTTCGACTGTACAAAATTTCTCTCCTTATTTTAGCATTTTTATACTCGACATATATCAGAGTATATTAATTTTAGAATATAATTTGTAACGCCACTTAATATTGACCGCACAAACAAAATTTTGTTATATGTGTTCATAGAAACACCTAATTAGTTCATTTCCGACTGCTCTTCCGTCCGTCCGTCCATCCGTTGGTTATCACGATAGCTCAAAAACAAAAAGAGACAGCGAGCTGAAATTTTGTTGGTTCATTGGGTCGAATGGATTCTTGACACAATTTTTAAACTATAAAAGATGAAAGAAATATTCAAATACAAAAAATGTTTCTTTTTTCGAAACAAAAAATTTTTGTTTGAATAAGTTTTTTTTTAAATGTTTGACTCTTCTCCACAATATCAGCTCAAATTATAGCTCATAAACACATATAGGTAATAACAATATATATTATTATTATACATATATAACTGTATAGACTGGATATTTATAGCAATTTATGAATGCAAATTAAAAATAGTCCAAACAATGAAATTCAATCATATGTCGAGTATCTAAACAATTGACTCTGTTAGTTGTTTAAATAACATGTTTATAGAAATATACAGAAATTTCTGGATTTTCGAATTGGATTCTGTGTGAATGCATTTTTCTAATAATTTTTTGGATAAATGAGAAAATATTTCGTTTAGATAAAATTTAAAATAATTGAAAACATTGAAGACAGTAGAACATTCATTCTGATGTCGATGTTTAGTGAATCACTTAACAAGTATGCAAGTTTTTCTGTCACAACTCAAAGAAATGAAAATATAATGGAATGTGTAGACACAATAAATTTCACAAAACAAAAAGTTTTGGATTTAAAATACATATGAACTCATGACGCTGTGAGTAATAAAATTAAAAAGGACTATTAAAATCACATTTGAATGAGTTAAATGGTCAATAATTACGAATTGAACAAGAGATAAATAAATATCCACTAGAACCATAATTTTGCAATTAATGTATAACTTTATGTACTTAGTACAGTGCAATTATTTTTAATTTGCTTGCTATTATTGAAATACGAATATTACTAATACACATGATCTAAGGTACTCATATATAAATATATAAGAACAAAATAAGAATAGACTCTGTTTGCTGCCATGTTTAAAGATATCGAAAGATAGAAACTCATACCAGAAATGTTATGGAGCTCTGTACCCATAACCAAAGCTATTGAATATCCAAAATAAAAAAAAATCACCCTAAACGAAACGGGAATAAAAGTTTCGAATTATTTCGGATAGGGACGGAAATAAATAAGACTTGTTATGAGAGGTTTTTGTTTTTGTCTGGCTAAGCAGACATACTTGCTACGTGTGGCCCTCCTATTATTTTTTTTTAATTGCTCAGACCTAACTAACATGTCAATCAGCGCTAGTGCTGTAGATATAACGAGAACCTATAATAATTATTAACTAGAGCCCCATTACAGCGGTCGAAATTTAAAATCATTCAAAAGTGAATCTCACTACCTTTAATCAAAAGAATATATACGCGTGTGTGTCGTAGTGTGTGCAATCTAATCCACACCTCTTATATATGTGTGTGACATAGTGTTTTATTGATTTAATATATTTTTATGCATAATTAAAAAATAAAATATTAGCATTTTCCAGTCCATCTCTATATAAAATATAAGTGTGCCTAAATAATTTCATACTCAGTCCGCCCAATTTTCGTGAAAAGGGGTGCAAAGTCTTTGCTTCACGTATTAATGTAGAGACTACTTATATCACTGAATGTAGTGCAAAGTGATTAGAAATAAATTTCTTAAAAATCTAATATGGGTAATGGAAACTATCCAAAACTCCTAGTAGAATTTTATATCCGTAAGCGTATCCGAAACTGGTAAAATATTATTTCAACATCGACATTCGCATCCGTTATTTAATTTTGTGTTTTGTTATAGAAAGTAGCTTTACAAAAAACCCTAAATAAATGTAACAAGTTGGGAATGCTATCCAATCTAAATAGCACGTAATTTCCGCGTCGTTTATGAAAAAACAGTAAACATAGATTGTTGCTTGGCAAATTGTGATTTAATGAACGTAAATTACACAAAAATAAATATAAAATTCTTTTAATTCTTCAAACGTCACATATCAAAAACTAACCACACATCAGTCTCCATTGCGTCTCATCATCCCAACATCCATGCCTTCCCCCCTCACTTCAATTCAATACATATCGTATGATACCACAACACATTCCATAGCTCAATACATATCCCTGCAATGCCACAACACGCATACGTGGTCTAATCCAGAATTGAAGTGTACAAGCGGCAACGTGTCCATATATAACTTCTATATGAACTAAGATATTCGGTTCTCATTCATCTACTCCGACAGAACAGTAAAAAGGGCGGTGGTTGATCACACTGTCACCGCTTGGATAAGAGCTAAGTAAGCGGCTCCACCAAAAACATAATATTATAATTATCACCTTAGGGTACAGAGGACTAAAAGATCTGGGTACAATGGACACGGTTACACTCTAATAGAAATGCATTAGAGCAAACACCGAAAATAATAATAATCTATTCTGTTCGTAAAAAATATGATGACATTTAGAATTTTATCCATAGTAGAATGAAAATTTCATTGAACTAAGTTAAAAAACATAAAATTAAGATGGCCGTCCATTAACACAAACAAATAAATAACCTTGATCATAGTTTTTAAAACCTAAGGTAACCTTCTTCTTCGTCTGTTGTTGTTGTTGTTGTGTTGCTATAAAATACACATAGAGCACTCACTAATTAAACAAATAAATAACATCACAACCATCAAATAATCAAATTAAATGATGTACCTTCAGATACTTACTTTACTTTACTGTTAGCAAAAAAATATTTAATTTTTTTATATTTATTTTTTGCTTTAAAATCATCAACTATTTTCATATCACATAAACTGTCTACAATTTTACCTTCCAGGCAAATATCATTTAAGTGTTATATGCGCCTTGAAGTTAGACACAAATTTCATTACAATTCAATATTATTATACTGTTAAAAGTGCACATCTGTTGTTAACATACAGTGTGTCCCCCATTCAAGTGTTACGGCGACTCTCTTAGTTTGAAGTACAAATGTTGCTTGAAAGGATTCATACATTCACAAAGCCGGAGTTTGATCTATTATTTCAAGGTGGTCATGGAAATTTTACACTTTTCCAACCAGTTTTTGTGAAGTAAGCCCGATTGACATAAAATTTTTGCATTCGCTTCAGAATGATTTGATCTTTGATTTATTAACCGACTTCAAAAAAATGTTTCTCAATTCGACAGCGTATATATTTTTTTAATGCCTGTTTGCAGATAACTTCGTCGTTTATGACAAGGACTGATGTCCCTAAAAATTTTTCGTTGTTATATACAGCACTCAAAAATATAAAATAAAAAGTTTTATTTTATAGAAAAAAAGAACCGCTTTCAAAATTATTTCTACACCAAAAAAGGTTATTTTTTCAAATGCAACTTCTAGGTGAATTGAAAAATTATTTAAACTTGTTAAATAATTTGCGAAATAAGCCCAAATTTTTGGGGTCACACAACTTGAGTATAATGTAGACTTCTGTAAATATGTAGACTCGATAAATATCTGGGGACCAAGGTGTGCCCCACGAAAGATCGTCTTGGTCTAATATGAAAAAACTTTCAAATGCAGTCCAATGCTGCTTTTTTATAATAGCTTCTTGTTTATATAGCAATTAAAATTTCGCGGTTAAAATTTCATAACTTTATCTGTCAACAAAATAACCGAAAAAAAGTTTACATTACCTATAATATTGAACGAGAAAATAGAATGAAAATACCAAGAAACTGAGGTAAATAGGAAAATAAACATTTTCAAATCCCAATTAGTAGTAGTAATTAATAGTAAAATTTTTCTGATTTTCTAAATTTTGAAAAAAGAATACACAATGGTCTTTGGTCTATTTAATAATTTTCATTTTGTGTGAACTTTGTAGTCGGATCAACAATGTTTTTGCGGTAATGTTATTCTAACAATAAATTTCGATTTTTTGCCCCAATTTCCTAGATCAAATTATGCACTTGCAAACCGTCACCAAATTAGCAACGAGTAACATCTCCTCAGAGAATCATTACAACTGGCTAATTCATACTGATGATGACTACTTTGTAGTCGAAATACGTATTTATGAAATATAAAAAATAATTTGATTTAGGAAATTGGGGAAAAAAATCGAAATTTATTCGAAAAAATCCTAGAGTTCTCATTAATAATTATAAAATTATTCTAACAAATACTTATTGTAAAATTTATTGATTTTTTTATGTTCATCGTCTTATGTTCAGGTTTAATACAAAGATTGGTTAAAATTTTGTAAAAAGGTAATTCTCAAAATCATGGCTTTTACGAAGACTGATTTTATGTCATAAAATGTAAAAATTAAAAATTTTCATTTATTTACGTACTCAATTTGCAAATCCATTACATTTTTTTATACCGTAAATACTCGTTTTGATCTATTTTAAACTATTTATTCACCAGTTGATTCTACATTCAAAAATTTATTTTTTCTTGTACTAAAAAGAATCGTTTTTATGTTATTAAATACTTAGCTCCAAAGTAATACAATAACAGATATCAGGGACACACAACCAGACCTTTTTCTTGCACTTTTACCGTTTTGTGAATTTTTTATCTCTGTAAAACTTTTGAAAGCTTCATATATTGAATAAAGAAATATTCATGTAAATGTTGAATCGGCTTCTAAATGATTTTGAATGATGAACCCTCTGACAGCCATACATTCATCCATCAATGTTAACCATATCAATCAAAGTTTAAGGTAAATAATTGATATTTTAATTGATTAATTAGTGTTTGATATTTATTATTTGTTGACGTTTGTTATTATAAAACTGTATAAGGTATTGTAAGTAAGTTGACAGTTAGTTTATAAACTTGAAATTTATAAACAATTAAAAACAATTATTTGTATACATCGAGAACGAACAGAGAACAAAGACGGGAAATCATCAATTATTATTATTATTATTATTCAATAACTTTTTTCACTGTATTTTTTATTTTGTCAAAGTCAACAAATCTGAAATGAGGCTATTTTTAATGTAATTGATGCATTCTATCAGTTCCATAAATTTGTTGTTGATTTTAATCCTAGTCATTTGTTAATTACAAAACAAAACACCTGTTGAAAGTTCTGATTAAACCGATTTTTTTATTTATCCAAATATTCTATAATGAGTTTTTGTCCATAAAATTTTATATTTTAATATTGATAAATTTAAGAACTAAATTAATACAAATATTGTTTTATTATGCAATTATTTTTTCTAAAAAAAATATTTCGTTAAATAAACAATTAAAAATTTATAGTTGTATTTTGAACAAAAATTTAAACAGAATATTTAATGAAGTAAATATGCGTAGTTATATTCGGGAAAATTTTTTTTCGTAATATTTTTATTCACACTTTGTTTATTATATTTTAAATATCGACCTACGATTAGTTTTCCCAAAACTTTAATAACAATGCAAGAATTAGTTTTAGCAAAATGTGTGTATTTATGGTCATGTGCTTTTATATAGTAAAATTAGTATACAAAGTATTTTAATTCCTCATAATTCCTTCATAGACTAGAGTAGAAGCCTTAAAAAATGATAAAAAGTGGAAGAAAATTACAGTAGGATGAAACCCATTGGAAACGCAAGATAATATGATAAAAATGAAAGGAAAAATAAATTACGGGCGATCTGACTTCGGGAAGTAGGAGGGGGTGAGTTTTTAAGGGTAAACCACGGTTTATTTCGATTTCCGGAAAAACTACAAGTCCTATTGTCCTATGGAAAATAGTTAAATGGCAAAGTTGTAGGTAATAAAAAGTGCTTTTTTGATATTTATTCAAAATAAGGTGAATAAATAAATATTTTGAATCAAAAAAATTACATTGCATTTGGAACATAAAAAGTTTTTGTGGAAAAAAAATGTTTTTGTAAAATAAAAAACTAAAAACTTGGTTATTTGAATTTTCACATAAATTTTGAGGCTATGTGAAAAAAGTGTAAATACAAATGTTGTAGACCTTTTTTTTACCTACAACTTTGCTATTTAACTTTTTTCAATAGGAATTTTAGTTTTGTCGAGAATTCAGATAAACCGACTTTTACCCTTAAACACTCACCACTCCCCTACTTCCCGAACTCAAATCGCCCGTAATTTATTTTTCCTTTCATTTTTATCATATTTATCTTCCGTTTCCAATTGGTTTCATTCTAGTATAATTTTTTTTGTTTAAAAAAATTATCTACCCTGGTATATCAAATTACTTGAATGGAATGTTTATTAAATATTAATATTAATAATACGGTGCTAGATTTATATTTTATTCGTTATGCAATTTTTAATTGAAACTTAGTAAGAATCGATAACATATCTGCCGGAATCGTGTTCAAAACCTTTCAAGTGCACAGATGCACCTGCGGTGTAGTTGATAGCACATCCGATTAGTAATCCCCGGCATACGTTTAATATTTTCAATTGTTACTATGTTTTAATAAAATACGATAATAGACGTTTATCTATTAAGGTGCGAATGTCATTTCTATTTCTGTAAAATTAATATTTGTTATTTTTAAAATAAAACTTGATAAAAATAAGTTCAAAATCTAACAGTCGCACACAAAATGAAGACAATTAGCTTGTGTTCATAGTAATAATTGTTAATGTTAATATATTATTATTTATTATATCATTTATATTACCGTTTTTATTTAACGCTTATATTTTTTCGAATTATAAAGAAGTTTTATCTCTTATTCGCGCGTTCGTAAAATTAACTTGCTTTTAATTTGAAAGAAGAATAACAATTAATCAAATAAATAAAGTTAACAAAGTAGGAATTATAGAAAATTGTATAATTTCTGCCAATTGAAAGGACATCGGATATCAAATACATGGCAATTATAAACTTTTTTTCCAGTCTCCGGCTACTGTTGTTTATACAAGTAATTAATAAATTATTACATAAAAAAAATATTAATCACACTTGTTTTAAATCCTGAAAACTTATTAACTGCATTTAATAAAACATCAAAGACTTCCTTTGTAATAGCGATCTACATTTGCTAGAATTGCATATCAGTTGTCGACGTTCGTTATAAACTATTTTTAATTTAAATTGCTTTTAATAACGATAATCTTTGGCTATAAAATAAATTGATTTTACGAGTTTTTAATAAAATCAGATTTTTCTGTTGTAAAGCATTTTCAATGAAAACGAAGTGATTAATTTTAGAACAAGTTAAATTCATAATCCATTGCGTTTTTACTCAGGTGAAACTAGTACATATTCTGCTTGAAATAAAAAAGGAATGTGGCTATGACTAAATCATTTGGGGGCTATGATCGAAAAACAACCAAAACACGCATTTTTTAAATGTGCCTTATTCGGCTTTTATTGTAGAATTTTTAATTTTTTTTGTTTTTGAAAATAAATACCCATCTTTAAAGTTTTATTTTTATTGTATATTTTTTTCCTCTCGAAGTTTTTCTTCCTCATGGGGAATTTTTATTCTTGATGGCTGTTTTTTCAAAATTAAGAACGTAAGCTAAACTAATATACTTAAAACAATTAACACTTTTGAGTTTTTTGATTATTTTGAAAAAAACATAGTTTTCTTTCTATACGGAATTATCATATGCAGTAAGTTTGAAAAACAGAAAACCAAAATTCTATGAGGAATTAAAAAGTTGGTAAGAAAAAGAATTATAAAGCAATTAGAATTAAGAAATATATTGAAATATGACACATTACGACTAATTTCAAAAAAATAAATAAAAAATCCAGTTCTCAGAAAAGAAGGAGTAGGGAGAGTGTGGTAAAAACTACACATATAATAAATTAATCCGTGAACATTCGGATGTTTGATATTTGAGTTACTTATAGAACAACTCTATTTACAAAGTGCTCGGGTTTTGCACTCTCGAGTACCTACAAATGATTTTCTAAATATGCATACTGCGACTGTCCGTCCGTGCGTCATCACGATAACTCAAAAACTAAGAGAGATAGCGAGTTGAAATTTGAATAACGTATTCTAAACATAAAAACTGACTTTAAGTTCGGTTATTAGCAAAATCGGTCAATTGGGTCTAATGGATCCTTGACTTAATTTTTAAACTCTAAGAGATAGAAGAATAGAACAAATACAAAAAAGGGTTTATTATAATTTATGCTATTTAAAAATTGTCTAAACAATGAAGTTCAATCATATGTTGAGTATCCAAACAGTTAACTCTGTTAGTTGTTATCCTCATTTGTTGTTTTTTTTAAATTTTAGATTAAAAATTGAAAGACTATATTATTGTGGTATACTTATTGATATAGTTAGTTACTGGTCTATTGATAAATTTAACAGATTGTATGTAATATTTGTATTGGTATCATAGACTTATATATGATGAAGTTGTTTGTTATGCATGTTTAGATTTGAACTCAGCAGGTAGAAGTATTGTTGATTTAGCGGCTTTAACATAACGCTTACTTATATGTCAATATAATATTTATATTATTTAAATATTAACTTAACAACATTACATTAAAACATTTATAAATATAGACCTCCGCTCCGCATTATTATATTAAACCTTTTATTATGTATAGTTTTTTTATTATTTAAACAAGGTATTCATTTATTGTACAATACACAAGCGTCGATTTGAGGTATCCTCAACGCCGAAAATAATAGTGCTATATATTGGTTGTTATAATTGAAAATGGACATCAAAAATAACAATAAAACCGTTATAGAAGACTGCCTTGTACCCGGACTGTTGTTGCCGCAGAAGTAATAATTGAGGAAATATCGAGTTGTTTAATTGGGAGCAATTGAAACAATAATTATGATATAAGTGAATAAGCGATTTGTAAACGACCTATTTCTTTGTTCGCTTGTGGTTCCTCGTTGTTTTTAGAAGTTAGAAATCACTTACTTTTACATGCAGAGTTCAGTCACAGTTAAGATTCTAAAAAACAATTTATTCGATTTGATAAAATTAATTTAGAGATGAATTACGTTGTATGGGAAATACAGAAACTACGTTTTAGCAAGAGATGAAAGATTTGAAAGAGATGAGAATTTAGTTGGGTAAAAACGGTAAGAGTTAGAAAAAAACTTTCAAATAAAAGTTGTAGAGTGTAAAATAAAACAAGTTTTTTTTTTGCTATTATTGAAAATGATGGAGCAAAAACGTCTAAAAGTTTTTTTCTCTTACACACACAGAATTTATATGTAGCTCTTAGTCTAAAATGACATTTGCCGTTTGACTTTTGTTGTTTCTCCTTAAGTTATTGTAAATATACACGAGCATCACCACTGTAAATTAGTTCTATTCCTATAACCTACGTTGTTAAAATGCCAAAAGTCGTTTAGCTTTAATAACAGTATGGTAAAAGTTAAGGTTGCACATACAATACGAACCGAGAAACAAGTAAACAAGCAAGGGTGTTTACATTGTTATTCATATATATTCATATTCGTAAAACATGAAGACAACGTCCTAATAAGCATTTTCGTTAGTAATCTACATCCACATAATTGCTCATTTCGTTTAGAATGAGTCCGTATACAGAAATTAAAGAAAAAAAATCTAAAAATCGATTATAAAATTTAACTACGGCACTGGTTTGTACTTATTTTTTAATATAATTTAGAATTTCGTAAGGAAAAAAACCTTAAAAATTATTTAAAGTAATTAACCATATTTATTTTAAATGTTTATCTTTGGTACGTTAAAAATATTCCTACCTTCATAATAATTTTAACAATCTGTTATATTTTTCAAAAACGTAACGAATTTTAAATATCGGTGGCATTAAAAAAACGATTAGTCACGAAAAAATGAAAACGATTATTTGTATTGATTCGTTAAAAAATCATTTTTACAAGCATTAATTGTGTTGTATTGTTATTTAAATAAAAACTTTACAAAAAGAAACTCGTCGTTGGTGTTCTAAACAATTACTAAATACTTCCTTATTATTCATATAGAATCGATTATTTAAAAAAAAACTGACGGATTTTCAGCGGTTATTTATGGTAAATAGCTAATAAAACTTCCAAAAATTATACCCTAATTTATACCGATTTAACTAAAATTTTAAGTCAGGTTTAAGCTACGTATTTATGCGTTGCTCGCTCCCAGTTCAATATCATTTTTCATTTTAGAGATAATCGAAACGCAAAATTAGATTGAGAGATAATTAGAATTGAAAACACTACACAACTACCGCGAATCGAACTCAATACTTTCCAATTGCTAGATGGAAGTACTACTACAGTCTACACCATTGATACTTGGCAGTCAGCTGCAAATATTTTGTTATATCTTCAGTCTCACTATTTTATATTTTTTTATACAAACATGGGCGTGATTGTATTATCAATTATAATTATTATGAACACAAGCAAATTTCTTTGAACGATTATCGTAAACATATTTTGTATATAAACATACAAAATAGTGAAACTGAAGACATTGTTTACAAGATATCTATAGTTTAGTGCCAATTGTTTGCGGTAGTTTAGTGCCACTTCCGGCTAGCAATCAAAATCTTGGAAACATTTTAGATTCTTTCAATAAAATAAACGATTATTTGTTGAAGTGAAAATGTCATGTCTACTTCTGTAAAACGCATATGTGTTCAAATTAAAATTGTTAAAAATAAGTTGTAGAATCTGGCAATCGGACACAAAAATGAAAAATTTCCTATGTGTTTTTATTCAGCACAAAAAAAAAAAATTGATGAAAATTACATCTCTGAGATATCCACTTTGAAATTCTGTATCGAACTCTAGATATTATAAGACCTGAAGATTTTCAAGTTAAAAATTTTGGAGACGCCAAATTTCCCACGAAGAAGTTAGTAGTTACTAACTTAATTTTTAAGTACCTGGACCGATTGATGATTTTTTTTATAAATTGTGTTTTTTGGAAATTATATTACGTCGAGGCGGAAGACGAATCCAGCACGCTAACACTTCAATGACTTTAAATATTAAACAAATATATCATTACATTATAAAAAATTATACAATTATAATAACAAAATCTTATTTGAAAAATATTATTTTAAAATTAATAAAAAATTAATTTCAATCGTTGGTTGAGCCGATATTCGAACGCGGGATCCCTGTCTAAGAGCCTCGCACGCTACCACTAAGCCACACCAATGACTATATAACTGTAAATATTAAACAAATATATCATTACATTATTAAAAATTATCAAATAAAATGACATTTTCTAAAAATGATTCCTTGCTAGATCGATTTATCGCCCCCGAAACCCCCTATATACTGAATTTCATGAAAATCGTTTTAGCCGATTCTGAGATTCCAATTATATATATATAAATAAATAAATAAATATATATATATATATATATATATATATATATATATATATATATATATATATATATATATATATATATATATATATATATATATATATATATATATAGAGAAGAATTGCTCATTTAAATATATAAGATATCTCATATCAGAAAATTAAAAAATAAAGTTTTTCGAAAAATTAATGCCAATAACAGTCAATTTTCAATTGAGTGTAGTTTGAAACGGCTATGTATGAAGCAATCACACACCAGATTCATAATGATTTTCGTGTAAAATTAAAAGAAATTTTGAGCTACATCTTATTATTAGTAAAGTAATAAAGATTTGTTGTAGTTTCGAGTTGCTATACTTAATTTACTAATAAATATCTTAATTATAAATTAACTTAAAACGTATTTCTATTTATTTTATACACATTATAATTTAAATAAATTATTTAACAATGTTTTTAAGAATTTAAAAAATACAAATAAATATTCAAAAAAACTTTCACTTTTGTAGTAGATACCAAAAAAAAATAAAAAAATTAAACAAATAATAATAATTTAAAAACACAATATTCTTGATGAGTATATAAATAATTTTATATTTATAATTTTATGTTAATATTTTTGGGATAAAAAATTATTTACTAAATTTATGCATCTAACAACCATTTAATTTTTAATTTATTCATACTGAAGCAATTATAATACTGTAAATTTAAAAGTGTAATTTGTAATTTGTAATACCTGTATTTGGAATTTCTCAAATTACAAGAATATTGGTTAATTTTATGCAAGTTATCGTGAAATTCTACTACTTACACTTTTGTAAAATATTTAAAATTGTACTTTAAATCGAAAAAACATTGTACGATTTTTCTCAAAAGATTCTGGGCAAAATTAGCTTATTCTTATCTAGTTCACATAAATTAATCGACTTCAAAACAACCAGAAAATTTCCTTAGAGCAATTCTGCATAAATATTCAGTGGCAGATCTAGAGGGGCGTGCAGCAATGGCCAGAACGAATTAGCTATATGATAGATGTCTTGTGATTTATAGGCGGGGGAAAGGGCGATGGAAGCACCGTTTTCCCCAAGCGATGGAAAATGTAGATCTGTCCCTGAAAAGAATCAATCGTAATAAGTGTAAGTGAAATGTAAGCCTTTTTGACATTTGGGTTGTACAACGTTTCAGCAATTTGAAAAATGTCACTCTGCGCTTGGGTACGCCTTATGTAGAAACTAAAAGCCTGACTTTTCTGATTTGGATCTAACATTGTTGTTTGTTTTGACGTTTTCGAATTTTCGAAATTTTTCTATCCCACCACGACAAGGAAGATCAAACATATATTCGTGGGAAGTTTTAAGCCTATAAAGCCAATCTTTTTAAAAAAATAGAAGCACAAAAAGTAAAAAATCATTTATATTGATATTAATGGGTATGATGACATTAGTTTTTATTTGAAGCCTTTTTACTTTTCGAGCAGGAGACTTAAGTTATTTTTGAAGTGAAGCTTTAGAATCGTTGTAAGTTAAAACTCGATGACACGAAAATGCGTGACAATAAAGAAACAAACACATAAATGTATAGGATTAAGTCGGCGGGAGATAGAGATAGAATACACTATACATTATCATATAACACGGTCGTGCGTATGCCTAGTAGTTATAAGTTATATATGTATATTATGTGTGCGACCTTATATTCTCGATCTCCTCTTTGTGCGATGCTTCATAGCGCCCCCTCTACTAAGCAATGCCCATATGTATGCGACTTTGGTAGTATAATATTATAATATAATATTTTACATTAAATAATTAATAAGCTTGGTAAAAAATAAGCAACCTTATCTCTTGTGTGCTATTTTTTTGATATTTCACTACTGCCGTATGTGAATTCCACTCATACTTTAACCATAAGAAAAATATGGATGTTCAAAAATACTGATTAAACAAAAATAGTCATACTTAGAAGTGAAATCATTACTGAGTATCTAGAAAGAGATTACTTGTAAAATTCCATTTTTAAACATATTTTTATTTCGGTCCTGTTTTTTGTCTATTGAAATATTGTGATATAAACAAGAATCGAATGGAGGTCGTTATTTCTCACTACCTAAACGAATTTCCATTACAAAAATATCATACCGCAAAGTAATTAAATTTATAAAAAAAAAAGTGTATATTATTTAATGGTTTTTATCAAATAAAATATTTTCTAGTTGAATTAGATGATATAAAAGGTTGAACTAAATTATTAAATTGTTATGTTAAATATTATGGACCAAAAACCCAACCCAAAACAGCTGGTGCATGTTGTTTATATTTATAAAATACTAGACCACATAAGATGATCTATAAATTATAATTTGAATCGATAAATTAATTTTTTTAAATTTTATTTTGGTTTTTTTTTTATTTTAAATTATATAGGTTTTTACTTTATAAACTATCATGAGATAAAAATGTCAATAAATACACTTCTAAATAATTATTCATTTTAATTTTTAAATTTTTTTTATACATTACTGCATTTTTGAAAATTCATTGAATTAAAATGTCAAGTTTAATAGTTTCGATCAAATCAACAAATGTATATCTATGTTAAATTGTAACACAAGTTTTTGAATGTGAATACATATGGTGAAATCCGTATAATATAAATGCGAATGTGACTTTGTTGGTTTGTTCACGGGTAAATTACTCATCCGATTTAAAAAATTGTCTAACCAATGGAAAGCTACAGTTTCAGATAGTAATTAAGTCTATATAATAATAGTAGAAAATTATTAATTTAGATTTTTCAAAAAAAAAAAAAAAAATTCTAAAAATTTTAAAAGACGTTTTAAGTCCTACCTCTTAAAAATGATGTAAAGCTGAAAATAGCATAAAATCCGCATCATCCGTGACTTTTCATTAAAAATTTCAAACTAATTCATCAATCAAATGTAATACAGGTTTGTTAGTGGTACATTATTTTATATTGAAATTTTTTCACTATTTATTATCAAAGAAATTATGTATAATAATTTGAATTGATATATATATATATATATATATATATATATATATATATATATATATATATATATATATATATATATATATATATATATATATATATAATTACTATGTTTCTTTTTTTTTTACAATTTACAACATATTAAAATATATTTTTTAATTCATTTATACATTCTTGAAAAAGCACAGAGCTTTGATTCATATACTTTGAACGTAGTTTATAGTTTTTTTTTCATATTTAATCACGGAGAATTGATTGATTGAGTTGTCGACCCTATCATATACTTTATCCATAGTTGATAATGTTATTTTTATCTCGGAATAAAGCCTTGATGCAAATTTAGCTATACCCTACAGGACCTGTTTGACCTGAACACTTGTTAGTGGGTCTATAGATAAATAATAAATGCCTAATATATCTGTCTGTCTAACTAACCTGTTATAAATGTAATAAACTTGTCAACAAAAATCATTTTTAAAATATATGACTCTGTTAATAACCAAAAAATAAATGCTTATACTTAGTTGAGTCTATTCTTATTGCGTAACGAAATATTTTAGTTGTGTAGAAAAAATGAAAGTGAGGTTAATTAATTTTTAAAGGTAATAATAATGATAGATGTTTAACTTTGATAACAAATTCAATAACTTTTTAAAATTATGTATGCATAGTGTTTCAGAAATAATGATCAATACTTTTATATCGATTAGGAAGTTTTGAACAGCTGAAAGTAGAAATGAAAACTAAAATCATTGAGTGTTCAATTATTTTCATATAATTGTAATCGATACTCAAGCATTCTTTAGAAATTCCTCTAATTCAATATTGTCATACCAGGTCCTATTTAAACTATCACAAAAGAAGTGATAAAATTAATGAGTCCTTCATTACCTTATCAAACTAATATTTAAAAAAAATGCACCTGATTCTTAACCTCATATAGGTTGTAAGCATTGTATGGCGTCTTTTTAAACAACACTACTATTTCTTCTGAAACTTTCTGTATGATATGTATCACTTACTATTAATATTTTAATTAAAAAAATTTATTATCGGTGCTATTAATCAAAATTGTTTATTTAAAAAAAAAAATTAGGACACTATTTTCACTTCAAGTTTATTTTTTACTACAACTGTCCTTAAATATTGTTGTTTTTAAAAGTTTTAATATAATATTTAATCTTCCAATAACCATATTTTCACTCCTTTGCATTCGATAAATAAAATTTGAAATTTTTCTCATTAAATAATGTTAATCATATAATTTATTGACGAAAATAATTTTTAATTACTATTATATATCCTTTTAACACACAATAAAATGTTCAAAATAATATAAATTGATAAATATTTAACTGTACTGGATTCGATAGATTTTACAACCATCTTCAGTAGCTAAATATACCTCAATATACTTTAAAATACTAGTAATGAATAAACATATTTACACCTTGAATTTTGTTAAATTTAGTCTTATTTACAAGTTATTAAAGATTGTCATAAAGGCGTTCGTATATAAAAAATTTAAATAATTTATAATATTTTGTTAATTTTAATGTTGATTATTCTGGAGATATATTTTGGAAACTTGAATCGTTTCAGAAGGTTACTTTAGAACGATTTGTCTTGGACAAATTTAAATAAAATATGCCATTATAATAATAGTTACACTGATATTTATAATTAGAATGCCATTTTTAATTAAAACAAAACGATTATATAATAATATTTCATCAAAATTGGTTGTTATTTTTATTTATTATTTATTAATATATTTATTTATTTTTAATTAATTGTTTACGAAAATAATGTCCTATTTAGATTTCGGAGAAGACATTAAAAATTTATTTTAAAACTTCAAACAATGTATTTCTATATAAAATTGATTGGCTAATAATAATAATAAAATAATCTATGCATTATAAATTTATATAAATATAATTTTAGTACAAGTTTAATTAACAACAAGAAATGACCTTCAGCAATCTATACATATACCAGGAAGTGATATATTTGCGTATATTTGTCGGGTGATATTAATATTCTTACTTAAAAATCATTATTTTTATTCATAGAATCATAGAATTACAATTTCATTATTAAATTTTAATGATTAATGGGTTGAAAATATTCATTAATTAAGTAATTTTTCTTTGTTTTGTTAAATCCCATAATCAATGTTTGTGATATTTATCTTCTTCCGTTATCATGTAAAGTTAGTAGGCTATAGTAGAAATTTGTACAATAAATTTATATTATTATTTCTAAAATGCCTTTATGGAAGTAATATTAAACATTTATTGGAAAAATAATGAAAAAAAAAAAAGTTGATTACAAAAATAAAGAAAATATTTCATTAGAAATATTTATCTTAGATATCTATAATAATTTCAATTAAATTATTATTAAAACGCGACAAAAATATTGAATTTTTTTTATTAACAAGTAATAATAAAAAGGTCTGTTTTATCTGTGATTATATTATGCATTTTCTAAAAAATAAACTTTGCTTTGTACCAAAGAGGAAATGTGGTATTGTTAATGTCCCCAAGTATCAAAATTGGGCTTATTTTCATCAATATTTACATATTTTTAATAATTGTCTAATTCCAAATGCACACCTGAAATATGTGCAATTTGGGCAATTTCTTCATAATTAGATTAGTTCACAAAGCTTATAGAAATTATCATGAATCTAATGCATTAAACCACATTCAAATCCATCTTACTACGCAAAAAATTGTTCGATAGTATATTGCTTCTATTCCTCTCGACTATCTTTAGTATTTATGCAGTACATTTTCATGCTTCTATTAAATTATCGACCCTGGTCTTTTATGCGTAGAAGTAAAATAAAATTAGACTTGAAACTCAATAACAAATACTATTTAGGCTAATTAAAATATGAAAATAATAGTAGTAATTGCAGCTAAACCTTAATATAAATTCACAAAATGAATGGTTAAAGAAGATAAAACAAACTTCCATTTAATATGAGTTGTATTATTTTTATGATAATCATATTTTTTTTCTTCTCTAATATACAGCACGTAATGGACGCGTGATTACATTTTTATATATCATACTACTACTATCTATATTAAATTTTTAATACTTATACATCATGTATCATGAAAAGTTAATTCAATTATTGAATATTAATTATTTCAATTATACACCACACTTTTTTTTAAGAAACATATTTTAAAAAAGTTGGCCGTTATGAGATGCTCGGCAGATGTGAAACATAAAATTTAAAATAAATATAGTAAGTATACAGTTCATAATAGTTTGTTATATGTCAATAGTAATTTAATTGCATGAAATGTGGGAATTCTAATCAATTTAGGAAAAAATGTTTCAAATCAAAGTTGTTTGTTTTGAAGTCATGAACAGTTTCTTGTGTTTGAATTATTCAAACACAAAAATCCATAACTTATGGTTTAAAAGTTTCAAGTCTTATGGTTTATGAGTTGGGTCATGGATCCACGTGACCACATCATGCGATTTTGGTCTTACACGATCTATTCTTATTTCTGAGCTCTCTTTATGACAGATAGAAAGGCGGAAATGTATTAATTAGATGAATCTATGTACACCCATGATAAAATTGTATTAGTGCCTCCATTAATTTCTAGCCATAAAACTTGAAACTATATTCAATGTATTTCTCATATATCTTAAGTTGTGTTTAAAATTATTGGAATGATTTTTTGGGTCACTTGATCGTCTATAATTAATATTTCGATTCAATTATATTTTAACTGAGTCAACATTTTAATACTCTTAATAATGTCTTTTTAAAAACAATAATATTAAAATGATAATTTTTGTTTTCTTATAATATTAATTGCAAAATGTAAATAAAAAAAAAGATCTTGAAATATAAAACTGACACTCAAATAATTAGTTGAATTTATTTAATTTAATATTATTGTTTTTATCATAGACACAGATTCGTATATGCACACAATCATATACACATTCATATATTTATGTGCGTGTTCGTGAACGTTCATTATACTACACAAATATTACACATACAGATAATGAACATGTTGAATTATATTTGGATATATATATATATATATATATATATATATATATATATATATATATATATATATATATATATATATATATATATATATATATATATATATATATATATAATATATATATATATATATATATAAAATATAGTACACATATTACTTATAACAGTGTTTCGTCGTAAATTTAGAGCGACATATATCGTACGATTCAATTCGTTTAAAGTACAAAGGCACGCTATATAAATGTTTTATATGAAGATATCTAAACTAAATCGATTTATTTTACAGCTTGGCCACAATATTCCTTAGGAATAAAATGGTGTTGTTTTAGAAATTTAGAAATATTATTATGTTTTATAGAATAAACTCAAAAAAAAAAGATTTTTTGTAACGTTTTGTTTTCTAGTCTCATACTTTTAATTATAATATAAAATAATTTTTTTATTTTGTATTTTTGTCTAATTGACTTCTTTAGCTGTTTAAAAGACTTCTTTCTGTTTAGGATTTGATAACAAAGTAAAACAATAAAAATATTCGATATTAAAAATTAAATAAATATAATAAAATACTAATTGGAAGTATTTAAAATATATAATAATGTATTTATTGTTAAGAATAATAATAATAATATTATTATTATTATTGTTATTTATATTAATAAAATTAACATAAAATAAAAAATAATATATATTAATAATTATTATAAATACAAATAAATACATTAAATTATTGTTAATACATGTTTTGTTTTATTAATTAGTTAATTGAATAAATAATATCATATTAGAGTAGGACATAGAGGTACTTGAATGAGCAAAATTTAGGCATCACGCTCTGTCAAAACACCGCATAGAATTGTGTTAAGAAAAGCATAAATATTAACAAACGAATGTTGCCAGACCAATTTTTGGTTTGGCCAACTTTTAAGAGGGGCTATAAGGCTTGGAGCTTCTAGAATTTGTTCCAAAATCCTCCACTTTCGTGCTATCAGCAATTTATGATTGAAATAGCCAAAACACACCATTTTTTTAAATATTATTTAATATGTTTATACTGCAAATTTCTCATTTTTGTTTATTTTTTTGTTACTTTTTCATAGAATTTTGGTTTTTTGAAATTACTTATAGAACGAAAAGGTAGCTTGTACCTTATATATGTACCTAATTTTTACTTAAGCTATTCTTATCACGATTATTAATATTTAATTTATTCCAGTGATAAAATGCTGTGCTCTAACGTTGTACATTCAAGTACCTCTCCAACTTGCTCTATATACATATTATCTACAATTGCATGCATTATATTATTATATTACATTACATACACTACATAATAATTGTAATATTATTTTTTTTAATGGAATTATAATCATTTTGAAATTCAAACAAGTTCATGAAAAAGTACATCATATCACTTCCATTGTTTTCAACTATCGTAAAACAAATAAACGAAAATATTCTGTCACATCACCAATGTATGTAACGTACAGGAGTGTCTTTATTTTTAGAGTCTGTAGAGGTCTCTATCAAAAACATTTATCCATTTAAAGTTTCATTAACCTTAACTTTTAAATGTACACACTAAAGTGCGAATTTTCGATGTGGAAACTTTATTTAAAGGTTGGAGCATTTAGTAAAGATGTATATGAATCTTGTTTATCTTTTTGTCTTCTTACATTTGCATAAAGACGTACGTACGCTTAATGAATATCCTGTTAATTTTACAAGTTCACCCCGACTTTTAAATCATCTAAAACCACAGTTAAAAAAGTTATTCTTAATTCGTTAAATGTAATTATTATTATCACACTATTCGTCCCTATAAATTTGTCTATTATTCTACTCGACATACATATAATATGTCTGAGTATATTAATTTTAGTCTAAAGTTTGTAACGCTAGCAAATATTGAGCGCACAAACAAAATTCTGGTACAGGTGTTCATAGTATTACCTCATTAGTCCATTTCCGACTGTTCGTCATCACGATAACTCAAAAACAAAGAGATAACAAGCTGTAATTTTGGTGACTTATTCTAAATATAAAAAGTGAATGAGCAAAATCGGTACATTGGGTCCACAGTATCCTTGACCCAACTTTTAAACTATAAAAGTTAGAAGAAGTATTTATATACAAAAAATGTTTATTTCTTTGAAACAAACAAGTTTTGTTAGTAAGTTTTTTTTCAAGTATGTTTGGATTCGCCATAATTTAAGCATAAATTTAGCTAATTATAACATATTGGTAATTTAAATACATATTATTATAATAGAAGTATATATAACTGTATAGACTGAATATTTATAGTATTTTACAATTGTTTTTAATATTAATTTTTTTGTGTGTATTATTATTTTCCAGCGTTAAAAACTTTAATAAATCATCATATGATTCATTTATGTCAGGTTTAAAATAGTATAGAAAAAATCGAAATGTTAGTATTGGCAAACAACTTAGAACTTTTTCCCAAAATATTTAATTAAAATAATTTAAAATTTAAATTAAAATAATTATTTCCCGTTTTTCTTTTAAAGCACGGCCCAGGCGCATCAATTGCGTTCTATAACGCTCACCTGGGATGGTTTCAGACGATTTCAGAAGCTCATAATATATTACGCCAAGCTGGTCCCACAGTACGGTCTTCGACAGTAAAATCACCACTCTTGGAACCATTCCCGACACGTTCTGTCATTAATAGCCGTTTTACCATAAGTATCTAAGATAATCCGGTGAGCCTCAGCCGCCGATTTTTTCATTTTGAAACAAAAAAGCAATACTTTCCGCAAATGACGAGAATTCGGTTTAAATTCGGACATATTTAATAAAAATTTTATTAGATGCAAACACAAATTAAGTTATATCGAAATTGGGTTATATTTACAAACGTCAAAACAAAGTGTTCGACATCTGTGATTAATATATTTCAACTACTACCGCCATTTTTTGGAAAACGGCGGGAGCAATGTTGTAGACCTAATATTTCATTTAATAAGCAGCTACAACAATATTAGCCTTTTTCATCCATAGATCGAAGAATATTGAATATAGAATTTCAAAAGGATTTTACATAAAATTATTTGATGTTCAAGGATTGTTACTGATTATATTTCTTAAGGTAAAAAGGAAATTTGAAATATTTCTAATTCATTCCAATTAAATTTAATGGAAGTTACGTAAAAGCTACTTATTTTATGCAAAGCAGTCAACTATAAGTAATAAATTCTTGACAATATATTTAAATATTCTAATTCCATTTTTGTAATACTTTATCATATATATCGATTATTAATTTATATTATAACACTATAAATATTAATGTGCCTAATCCTAACTAATATACAATTTAATAGACAATCAATTAAACTTATCTATGATATTTATTATATTACATGTGGTGCAGCCATTAAAATTATATTAATTCTATTCTAAATAAGGTATTGTCTTTTATGTGTGTGGGGCTCGTAATTTGAAAAGAAAAATTATTTATAATGAAAAATGTGAAGGTCAATCGGATAATTTTAACATTTTTTATATGTATAAAATAATGCAATGCAATTAAGGATTATTTTCATTTTAAATCATATAATGATACTCGATAATAAAAAAAACTCTATTGGCGCCAGCGAACGAAAAGTTGATTATTTATCTTTGTTGTTATATAATTTTCATAAATACCAATCTCATGTAATAATACAAATGGATAACTATCAATTTATATGGAAATTTATATGGAAATGAAACTATAAATTGATAATTGCTGAAGTTAAAAGATTAAGTAAAAAAAAAATTTAAAATACGAACGGTAAAACCTTTAGATTTGAATTTCATAAGGATGATCTTATTGTTGTTTAAGTGAGCACTAACAAAAATATATTTCAAAATTCTTAGCATAAAAAGAAAAACTATTGAGACGGACCACAGAGCTTTGTTTTACTATTCTATACTTAGTATGTACAGTTTTATGAATTCAACAGTCGTATGAAAAAATATTACTTTTCTTTTTTCTATTCTGGTTTCAAATCTGAGATCATGGATTCATGGAATCGAATTGACTGATTTTGTCCAAAAATTGTTCAAATTCTGCATGTACAGCTAACGAGGTTCAAAAATTGATACAACCTTTTTTTGTGGAATGTGAAAAATTTTATGGAAAATTTTGCGGCAGCAAAAATATTCATTCGGTCTTTCCCAGATTTTAGGTTCAGTTAAAGTGATTTTACTTTTACCCAAGCTGAACAAGTGCATACAAAGTGTAAAAATCCATTTTTACATTTAAAAGTGGAATTAAATTTTTCAATAATTAAAATTGATAAATTTTTGCTTCATTTGTATAAGAGATATGCCGAGTATCCGTATCCACGTTTGTAACGCTACCTAATATTAACCGCGTAACCAAAATTGGTATAGATGTTCATAGAAACACCTAATTAGCCCATTTCTAGTTGTCCGTCTGTCCATCTGCCCGTCATGACGATCACTCAAAAACAAAAAGAGATAACGCACTAATTTTGGTGATGTATTTTTATCATAAAAAATGTTTATTTCTTTGAAACAAGCTTTTATTTGAGAAATTTTTTCGTAAAATAATAGGATTCGCAAAAATCAAAGCTCAAAGTTAACTAATTATTACATATTGGTAATAACAATATATATTATTATACTTGTATACATATCTTTATAGACTGGATATTTATAGTATTTCATGAATGCTAATTAAAAATAGTCCAAACAATATTCAATCATATGTCGAGTATCCAAACAATTAACTCTGTTATTTGTTATCTTCACTTGTTAAGACATTCTTTTAAACGAACAGGTGTATTGTTAAATTTTAAATCATTCAATTTTAAATTCTAGTTTCGAATTGAGTAACGTTTAAATAATTTTGAATGAATGTGTGTTTTAATTTTAAAAAAAGTTCTGTTCCGAAGTAATATAAGCTAATCACAATTAATATTTTGCGAGATTGGTTTCAATAAAAAAAAAATAAAATAAATAAAAAAATGAATAAGTTTTCAAAATATTTGTACCAAATTCTAAAGAGCTTAAGGTTTTTGTTTTTGAGTAAAAAAAAATTTACTTTCGATAAGTTAAGGTACTCAATACTAAACACTTTTACGAAAGAGAAACAAAAATATCCTGAACAAAATAAATTTTGATGAACTCTTCGATAGATATTTATTAGTCATAGTCTTGAAAAATAGCAAAATAAAGAAAAAAGAGTTTAATGCGTGAGATGTTAAATTATAATTGGTGTTACATGAAGCGAACATTCATTATATTACACGCATAAGAAGAACTGGCTGATATGAACAACAGCTTGTACAAGAAGATGGTACTATCGATGATGATGCTATGCTGATGATAATATATATAAAAGAAGCCCAGTAGCTGTTTAAATGTCGTCGCAAGTACCTATGCAATCATTATCGTTCACATACCATATGCATTCGTCGTGGATGTAAATGTTATTTAATTCCATTACATACACGACCGACGCGACGATGCGATCGCGATGGTTTGATTAAAAACTAGGTATCTATGTAGATATTTTGTGTGCATGCATGCATACACATATTTATAAGCTACAGCTGTTAATTCAAGAAGCTAACAGTGAAAAATATAGTAAACATCTCTACAAAAAAATATTTATAACAACTAACAGAGTGCATTGTTTAAATATCGTAAATTCGATGTATTGAAGTAATGACATTTTTTCCAAACAAAAGGTTTTATGTTTTAAAAGAGATAAATTGGTTTTTGAACTAATATATTAACGCCGAATAGATGGACATACAAGCTGATTAATAAAAATTTATGCGTTTATCAAAAATTAACTGTGGCAGAACTAAAATTTTTATGGTATTCGATATTCGAAAACTGCCAATTAGTGTGTAAAAAAAAAGTTCAGACTATCCCGGATTAATTACTACGGCAGTTTCACTTGCATGTACTAATTATATACATACATATACAACAACATACATATTCATGCAAGTGATAATTCCGTAGTAATTAATCTGGGATAAACTGTACATTTTTTTCTCATTGACAGTTTTCGAATGTCGAATACTATCAAATGTTTCATTAGCAGTTAGTTTTTGACTGGCAAATAAATATTTTCTTCATTGGCAATAATTACAAAAAAAAAAAAAAAGAAAAGAATCCCATAAAAAGTTTCACTTCTATAATAATAATTAAATTGTATTAAATATAAAAATAAATAAATAAAAAATATATTGATTATATTATTAGTTAATTATAATATCTATAACATAGTCACACTCATAGTACTAACTAGGTGGTCTATTAATATGTTATATAAATTATTATAATAGTTATATATCGGTTTACACAAAACAATACTATTTGTATTTTTATTATTGTTATTATTTTGTTACGTTGCTCAAATGCTAACATTTGTAATGCTTGATACGATCATTATATTGGATTACTATACACTAACAATACTTATTGGACCAAACATCAATATAATAATAATACTTATTAGTTTTTTTTTATAGTATAAACTAGATGCTGCTCGTAATTTCATACACTCCATGTTCTTAATTTGTGTAGTTTGCTGTACCCATGGCTTCTCAAACTCAAGTTAAATATGAAAAAGTCTAAACTATATATATAAGTTTCAAAAACAAATGGAAATAACCGACTACTAACCGAATAAAAAAAGTTATTGAAGAATATTATTATAAAGAGACCGATAAACACACTTTAAAGACAAACTGAACTAAAACTTTAAAAATAATTTTTTTTAATAGCAAGTGTTATAACAACTAACAGAATTAAGTGTTTAGAAACTCGAAACATTTAACGAAAAAATATTTCCAACAAAATTAGTTTCTTTTCAAAAACAAATATTTTTTGTCTTGAATTTTTTGTCTTTTTTTTCATGGTTTAAAAGTTGGGTCGTCGGTACATTGGACCACATGGAACAATTTTGCTTATTCACGACCTTTATATATCTAAAACATGTTACCATTATTTCAGCTTGCTATCTCTTTTCATCCTGAGTTATCTTAATGACGGACATACTGAAATTGACTACTTAGGTGATTCTATGAACACCTATACCAAAATTTACACTAAAATTAATATACTGGATTATACATATCTCGAGTATAAAAAAAGCGTGACAAAGTTGAGAGATTTTACAATAAATTGACAATAGAACGCATCGGAATGTTTATATTTTAGTTCGATTTGCCGACATTAGCTAGAAAAATACGTTTTTTTTTTTTTTTTTTTTAATTTTTGTCTTTAATTTAATCTGATTTATTAATTTTTTTCTTCGTTTTGTTTCAGGTAAGTTTTTCAGAATTAAATTTAAAATCAATAGAAATCAATGTAAGTGTTTGAACATTTATTATGTACTTATGATTAAAATAGCTTGCACTAGTGCTTACACTAGTACATCTATAATCAAATCAATTATTTTAATATACTCTTTAAATTAAGCCAATCATTTCAAAATAATAAAATTTCATATATATTCTATTAGTGGTAAAAATCAATTAGTGAAAAATTCTGGTCAAAATAGAGGGCCATATAAAAAATACTATATTTCTAAAATATATTAACTTAAGTAGGTATGTGTGTTTGAAAGAGACCTCTACAGGCTATATTAATAAAGTCAATCTGTTATATAATAATATTCTAAAGTAAAATTCAAAATTATATTTTATATTAAAAAATATTTTTTTCGAGGCAAGTTCTTCTCCGTTTTTATGTCAAAATTGTGCATACCAAATTTCATTATTATTTATCCGCGATTATTGAAAAAAATACAATCTTTATTAAATTAAAGATTGTGTTTAATAATAGAGCCTGAAAACTCTTGAAGAAAAGATCACTAAAATTGTCAGATGTTAATTTTATTTGTTTTGAACAATAGTTAAAATTTTAATTTTAAATCTGATTTATAAATTGACAAGAATAATAAATTTTCTATTTAAACCACTACGCTTAATTCGTTATTGTAAATTTTACTTAATACTTAATTTAAAAATACATCTTTTGAAAAATATTTTGCCATAAGATATTTTGAATCCACATTCCAGATGAACAATATGAAACAATTTTAGAACCTCAGTTTTTTTCCGTTGTCCGCTTCACGTGAAATGTCCCTATAACTAGATGGTAACTTTTACATCTTAAATTATCTATTTTAATTTATTATCGTAAGGTGACAATTTATTACTTGAAATCTGTAAAGATATGGTTAAAATATTTTAAATGTTGCAAACATTTTCATATTTTACGATACATTTAAAATATTATAAATTTGTTACTTATGTTTTTACCACTATAATTTGTTTAAGGAAATAAATAATTTTCTATTTTCATTCTTCTTATTATCTTTTGCTTATTATGATAACAGGTGTAATTAACGTACATTTTTATACTCGACATATATAATATGTAATATTAATCGCACAAACAAAATTTTGGTATAGGTGTTCATAGAAATACCTAATTAGTCCATTTCCGGTTGGCCGTCCATCCGTGCGTCATCATGATAACTCAAAAACAAAAATAGATAGGTAGTTGAAATTTGGGTGACGCATTTTTAACATAAAAAGTTAATTTAAGTTCGTGAATGAGCAAAATTGGTCTAATGGATCGTTGACCCAACTTTTAAATTATAAAAGATAGAAGAAAAGTTCGCACACAAAAAATTTTTATTTTTTTGAAACAAATAACTTTTGTTTGAAACATTTTTTCGTAAAATGTTTGAGTTATCCATAATTTTAACTCAAATTTGATATTTTTAGTATTTGATGAATACTAATTAAAAATAGTCCAAACAATGAAATTCAATCATATTTCGAGTATCTAAACAAGTAAATCTGTTAGTTATTACTTTAACTTGTTTATTTCGAAATTTTGGTTTGTTGGTTTTCCTTTTTTCGTCCTTTGAATGGCATTTTTAATAGGAAACAGGTATATTATCTTTTTTTTCAAAAATTTTTAAAATTGCGGTTTTTTTAAAAACAAATAAAACATCTCTACCATAAATTAAAGTTTATAAAAATTTATTCTGAAAACAAAATACAGCCATGAAATTATTAACAACATGTATACATATACGTGCACACACATAGATACCACGCATACCACAAAAACAGGTAATTCAGTAGCTGCTAAAATATTTAATAAATAATCAAAAAAAGTGGAAAAAAATTTGTGTGAAGAATAAATAGAGAAACTTCAAATGTAGTAAATATGGGCTTTGGTTGGCATATTGATAACTTTCATGATTAGAACCTTATTCTCATTATTACTATTTATATATAGGATGTCCGTGAACGTTTATTTTGGATCAGATAGAGAATAAATTTCTGACACATAATTTATTACTATAATTAACCAATGATGATCAAGCTGGAGTCGAATAACTTGAATTTTTATAACAATAATTATTAATAACATTAATAAGTAGTACGTTGCGCTTCTATCTCTCCCGTAAGCGCAGTATCCCAGTATTCTTCTTTCTCTCGTAGCGCGCTCATCATTAGTTATTTATTGTAATTAATTCTTAGCTATGGGTCAGATCAAGAATAATATCATTAATTCTAAGAAATGTTTCTTAGGACTCTGGATATTTGGAAGACTTATACTTTACTATTATGACATCCATACAGTTTTGTATACAAATATTTCTGTTTCTGAGAATAAATAAAACTTTTTAACTTTGAGATTTATTTAGATTGTCCAAGCTTTCAAGTTTAATAATTTGTATAGGTAGGAAAATTGATAATAATTTACAATTAGCTTAGAGGGAGGCTTGGTAAGATGTGCTTTTATTTTTTAACCAGAGTTTATGCGAAACAGTTTTTAACAATAAAATAAAAAAGTGATAATAAATCTAAGGCCCTTTGAGTGTTTAGTTATTCACGTTCCAGTATGTATAACATTAATCTCATAAATTTATTAGTAAATATTATACATTTTGAAAACTTCAATTTATGATTAAGTTAATTTTTATTTTTATTACATATTTCAATTTGGTTTAGAGAAATTTTAAATATTCTGTTAAGTCCACCTTAGTTCTTGACTTTCTATCAGTCAGTTTAAAAAAAGTATTCAAGTTAATAAATTAACTATATTTTAATTTAAGAAAGATTTAATCTTTCAAATTTTTTTCAATAAGAATCCAATCAAAAACTTGACTAATTTGTAGACAAGTTTTTTTTTTAATGGATACTCCATAGAGTGTATTTGAATTGAAGAAATTATATAATAGATCTTACTTTAAATAAGTATATTTACTAATATTAATAAATAATTTTTAAGATCATTAACTTAAGTTATGACACAAAAAAAAATTAGAAAAAATTCGATTAGAATAAAATAATTCAAATACAAAAATTTTTTGCTATGATTGCCGAATTAAAAATCTAAAAGCACCGTCCTTTTTTGTTTATTTCGAGTTTAAACGAGTTGAATATCTGTATTGTTTCAATTTTAATAAGAATACAAACAAACAAAATAAAAACATATATAATGAAGACAAGCTCTTATACACTATAATGCAATTTATTTACATTGTATTTCATCCAATTTTCGACACAAGTAACTTGAAAAATAGTTGTGCCCGTACAATTTGAACAAGAAAATGCAGAGCTTGTTAAAAAGTTCTTCTCGAAAAAATTATTTTGAAATTAAATTAAAAAAACTATTTTATATTTAGAAAATTTGATCTTCAACTCTTTGATAAGTCCTTCGTTTGTATGTCAGATTTGTGCATGCCAAATTTCATAATCGTTTAGATAGCTATTTTTGTGCATTAGAGATTGTATTTATTATAGAGGTCTCTCTTTTGGTTCGTATTTCACTTAAAACATCTAATAGTCTTTACTGATTCGGCCTCATCGAGACAACTACCAGAAAAAACCAATGTTACAATTCAATTTTATTTATATTTAGTTTTTGTTTTCTAAACCATATTTGAAAATATTCGTAAACATAATGATTCTCAAAATGGAGTTTCAAATCCTTGATTTGAGAGTAGATTAATCTTTGGTTCGAGTAATATGGATTAAGGAAGTTGTATCATTAATACACCAAGACGATATTCCAGCAGTGGTCCGTGTTTATATATTATATGTTTATTTATTAACACTTGACTGGAATTTTTAGCAGTGACGAGTATTCTATGTCTCACAATTCCATCGCAAATTCCAATGCACGTGAAAACGGACCTATTTTTTTTTAAACAATGTAATAGCAGTCAATACCTTGATGATACTTATTATACCTATAAATATATTTATTTCTTGCTTAACTGCATTCCTTTCCTCTTTGACTCTTAATCAAAAATCATTCCATCTTTTGTAGTGTATGTTCACGATAATATTGAATGATATTCTCTTCTACAAGATGTTCTACAGGTTCGAGCATTGTGCCATGCATTCTACCAAGTGAATCATTTTCAAGTTTTATAATAATTTATTATAATCTATTGTTTATTTTTATTAAAATAATAATAATACAAATTTTCTTAACTTTCTCTTCATTTATATAAAAAAATATTCTTAATCTTTGTTGAAAAAAAATGTATCAAAATTTCGGATTTAGAAATAATTTAAATCACGCTTGCAAAGTAATGTAAAAAAATAATGTTTATAATATAATGTCAGTACCAGAATTGGGTGCATTCAATGTCAACAAAAAAGTCAAACTAGCAGTGACATCTTGAAATAATAGAAAAAACTATTCAAAAATTAATTTAAATATGGTAAGTTTGAGCTTTTTAGGTGCTTGTTAGATGCTGCAAAATTAAATACCCGAAATATGATTGCATTTTTTTGTTTGGACCATTTTTAATTAGCATTCATAAAATACTATAATACTAATATCCAGTCTATACAGTTATTATAATAATATGTATTGTTATTACCTTTATGTGCTTGTTAATTTGAGCTTATTTTGGAAAACTCAAAGATTTTACGAAAAAATGTTTATACTACTTTTAAAATTCAAATGGTCAACTTGTGTATACAGAAAGCGTTAACAAGTATCTCAAATCAATCAATTGACAATAAGAATAAGATAATAATAACTCAATAACAAATAAAACATTGCTAATCAAAGTTTAGTTGCAAATTTAAAAGTGCTGTATCTGTTATTGTAATTATGTAACAATAGGCACTTACAATGATATAACATATGTAATAATAACCTTGAATCATTTTTTTTTTAAAGCAATTTATTTAAATTAATGCATTTACCACGTACAATAGTTAAATGTATTTAATTATAATAATATTGTATTATCTTTATCTTAGCTTAGCGGTGCCGCCTACACAGTACATTATAACATTACATTACATACACTATGTTGTAGTTTTATTTTGTTTTGTTTTTTATTGTATTATATATTTTATTTTTATTATTACAATCAATTAATTAAAATGCATGTTTTGATGTCTTTCAAATATTCATAATAATCATTAAAAATATATATATATATATATATATATATATATATATATATATATATATATATATATATATATATATATACATATATATATATATATATATATATATATATATATATATATATATATATATATATATATATATATATATATATATATATATATATATATATATATATATATATATATATATGATTATTAATGATCATCGTTGTACTGTTTGTGTGCAATTTAAAAATTATTTTTTTTTTATTGTTTACCAAGAAAGTGACAGTGATTTGTGTTGTAAGCGATGTAATCTAGTTGTGTGCTACGTATTTAAATTTATATCATATTTTATAAGTAAGTGGTACAACCCTAAAAAGATGCATAAAATTTTGAGTTGAATGACCAGGAAGGAGTATTTAGATGTAACTTTTTTTTAATAATAAATGATGATGAATTAAATATGTGTAATGCGAATATTCAGTTGAATAGGGAGTAACATACGAAACATGTCGCATAATAAAATGTAAATTATTAATAAATTGTGGTTATGCGCAATATTAAAGTATGGAAATTTATTTATTCCCCTTAAATATTTATACTATGGAATTCCACAAATTAAAGGTTTGTACAATTAATAAATTTCGATTTTTTCCTCAATTTCCTAGATCAAATTATTTTGTATTTTTATAAATACGTATTTCGACTACAAAGCAGTCATCATCAGTATGAATTAGCTAGTTGTAATGATTCTCTGACGAGATGTTACTCGTTGCTAATTTGGTGACGGTTATGCAAAAAAAAAAAAAACATACAAGTATTTCCTTTTGTTGTAAAAAGCTCCTTTAGATACAGAAAAACCATAATTAACATTACGGATTTGATCAGTTTTATCGAGCATATATTGCTTGTTGTTTGAAAGCGAAGCATTTTTTGAAAAACGCATCTTTTTTCGTTTTCGTATAATAATAAATCATTCAATTTTTAAATTGAAACTCCAGCGTCTATCCCGAAAATCAAGCAATATAACAGCAACGTCTCCCAAACAATTTTTAAATATATATTCAAAATTTTATACTTCTTTGACAAATCAAAAACAAATTTTTATTAAAAGATAACCGTTGACAGATGACCCGAGTCTTCAAAATATAGGATCTTGTGTCTCATTTAAAAATAGAGGGTATTCACTATCATGGATCACTGATAAAAAGTGTCTAGCTAACAGTCACATTTGGACTAGCTAGCAGTGACTCAAAATTAGGTGCTTGTAAGGTACTGCAAAATTAAATGAGGTGTCCAAAATTTAAATTAAATGTTTTCATGTTTCTCTGCCAGCGTGATATTACGACAGCAGTGCATGATGCGTGACTCAATTTGAGAACCTCATTTAATTTTGCAGCACATAACAAGCATCTAAGCTTGACTATTATTCTTTTTTGTACTGAAGAATCGCCATAATACAGTTAACATATCGTACAGTACATATTTTGTGTATTTTAATTATGGAAATACATATTTTGTCATAGTGACAATGTTTAAACAATTAATATTGTTGTTATTTTAACATATTTAAATTAGAGCACAAGATTGTATTATACTCGTAACATTGGAGTTGGAGTTTATTATCATTAATTTTTTTTTTTTTTTTTTATAAATATATTATAGAGTGTGCAAAAATAAAAAGTAATATTAATGATATTTTGAAGCCAATAAAATGTATCTTCTTGTGGTTCACAATTTAACCACAACAACAAGAATAATAAATAACAACTAAACTAATTCAGTGGATAAAAAACAATACTTTGACTTATTTATTATATTTCAATTTTATTATTCATATAATATAAGGTATATAGACGTTACCTACATTATCAACCTCTAAATTTTATATAAATAAACTACACTTTAAAAGGTCCATTAAAAGACCACTATACTTTACCCATATTTTTATGTATGGGTATCTTTATAATAAAATATACCATTTGTTTATAGAATGATCTTACATGGGAGGAAAAAGTGAGTAGTTTATTATTCTAAGCTAAAAAAGTGGCTTTAAGTTCGTGAACGAGCAAAATCACACATTTGAGTTTTATGGATGTTTGATCCATCTTTTAAACCAAAAAAGAGGTAGAAGTAAAGCTTAAAATAAAAAATGTTAGAGTTTTAAAAGCAACATTCATTTGAAATGAGCTTTGAGCAACGTTTGCAGTCTTAATACCCTTTTAGTTTGATTCGTCGCCAAGGAAATTGGAATAACAATTATGAATTTAATGCATTGCTAGTAGCCTGTATTGACCATAGCGATACCTCGAATCTGCATCCGTTATTCATTCCAACTCCTCTTTATGTCGACTTGATCAGACCATCTGCTGCAGGCGTACTTCAACCAAAACCAGTATTGCCGTCCTTACGCCTTTCTATTGAAACAATTTATTTTTATGTCGATGGTTAAACTCGAATCTCAAATATAGATACACTGCGTTGATTACAGTCGACAAAATAGCCAACGACCGACTTGGTTTATTGCAGTAATTGTGTAGTTACCATCCTACAAAATTACCATCCTACTAGTAGACTAAGAGCTTGTGAAAAATTATAGTAAAGTTATTTCTGTATGGCTGTTTTTCAGTGAATTAGTATGGGAAGTACCGAAACTACGTTTTGGTAGGAATCTGCCCTGCACGTCATTAGCTTTTTACGCATTTGTTAGAAATGAGAATTGAATCGAGTCAAAATGGTAAGAGATGCAAATACAAATTTTCAATAAAAGTTTCAGACAGAATTTTCATGTACATCAAGAATATGTGAAAACTCGTAGACGTTCTGATTCCGTTATTTTTAACCATACAAATAAAAAACCAAAGCAACTTTTTTATGTAAAATTGGATGATAAACAACTTTTCTTTTTTCAAATTCTTACCGTTTTGACACAACTCAATTCTCATCTCCTGCCAGAATATAGTTTCTGTACTTCTACGAATCATCACAGAAGAAGCTTACACTCTAACTCAAATACCACACGAACTTAAACGATAGAATGCGAACACTCAAATCTGTGTTAACTTTCAGTTTTCCCGCCTGAAAGACTAGAGAATATTTCGTAAGATAACTCTTTATTATAGTATCAAAGAAACAAAAAACATAAGGTATATTACATTTGCTTTGAAATAGTCAAATTGAAATAAATCACAGTTTGTTGATACTATTTGTCTCTAATATCAAATAAAAAGTTAATTATCCATTTCAAAAAAGGGTTTTAGTTCTCGTGTTATGTGTGGTTCTGGTTGTCTACATGTTAATGTGTTATGACGTATGACGGACGCTTCTAACAACTGTATAGAATCAATTTAGAATGAATTATAATAATAACTTAATTTTCACGTTTATTGTAAATATTTTTATAATATTATTGGGTATACTCTGTCCTGTGTTGTATCTTAATATAAAAAACAATCCAAGATTACAACTAACAGTGTCGATTGTTTTTATACCCAACATATGGTTGATTTTCAATTATTTTTATTGTTCATAAAGTAGTCTAAATATTCTATACAGTTATAAATACATGTATAATATGTATAAGAGTTATGTGTGTTTCATTAGCTAAATTTGAGGTAAAATTGTAGCAAATTCAAAAATTAAATGAAAAAATATTTCAAACAAACGGTGTTTCTTTCCGGAGAACAAACATTCTTCTTTTATGATAAACGCTGGATCACAGATCCATTGGATCCAACGAGCCGATTTTGCTCATTCACAAACTTAATGTTGCGTTTTAGGTCTAGAATACACCACGATATCTGTTTTCGACTATGAGTTATCTTGATGACAGGCGGGTAGATAGACGGACGGGCAAAGCAATTGGACTAGTTAGGCGATTCTATGAGCATCTATACCAAAATTTTATTTGTGGCTTGAATATTTTCTAGCGTTACAATTTTTTAACTAATATTTATATATTATGGCATTTTATATAAATGTCGAGTATAATTAAATGGTTAGTGGTATTTATTCTCTTAGAAACAAAATATTAACTGGATCTAACCCAGAATAGGAAAAATCAAGTCTGTGTAAATTGATGAATTCAAGAATGGATTATACAACAAACATTTTTTGTTTGAAACAATTCTTTGTAAAATTTTTTAGACTGAATATTTAGAGTATATCAAATGAATTATAATGATGAAAAATAGTTCAAACATTGATATTCAATCATATGTCGAATGTCTAAACAATTTACGCTGGTAGTTGTTATCGTTATTTGTTATTTATTGTTTTATTTTATCGTTTATTATTCATTACGTTTATTAATTTTGTTAATTAAATTATTCAAACCAATATTATTCAAATAAATTGTCTAATTTTATCGTTCTGGCTACAACGCTATCCTTTTTTTAACATAAAATGAACTCTCGCGAAATAAATTTAATGCATGTATTACGATTGGGTGCATATCATTACAATTATTTTAATTATTCTGCTTATAAACCCCTTTCTGGAAAAGGAGGTAAAAAAATCATAATAAGTACAGATTACTTTTGTTAACGAATATTATAACTTTAACAGGTTTTCAATCTTATTTATAAAATAGAAACAACCAATTTTTTGTTTTTACTATGTTTTTTCGACTTTATGGATTATGAAATGTGTCTTCTGTTAAACATATGTTCAAAGAATATGAATATTTCATCGTCAATTTGCTTAATGGGATTTTCAATGAGTCATAAATTTTTAGAAAATCATTTTGTTTAAATACATCTGTCTAGTTTTTAACAAAATACTAACTACTTGTAATATAAAATTAACAAGAAAATGTGCAAAAAGTCTATCGAAATCTTTGCATTCTAATAATAGAAAATATTTTTTAAATTAAACAACTTAATGAAACAATCTTTAGAAAATATATGTCGAAAATGAGCAATTTTATGAAGTTTATATTTCATAAATTTCATACAAATATCGCTTGTTACCTTAAGCGTCTTATGTAGGCAATCATAATTCGGGAGTTGTACGAGAATTTTGATGAAACTTTGTATCAAGATATTTGAGGAAATCGATTTTTCAAAAGAATTTACTGGCATAATTTCCTATTCTTAGAGCTGATAATTTGATCACAGCAGGCCATAAAATTAAATAGCTCACAGCCATCTGATCATCACAACAGGCCATAAAATTAAATAGCTCACAGTCTGCTGATTATTCTATCATCTGATTGAGCTTTCCGGGTAGTACATAACGAGTACATATCGAATTAGAATGATTCTTCGCTAACATTCTAAAGGTTCTATTCAAATTATACTATATTCTACTTCTCCAACTTATACTTAAGGAAGGTTCCTTGGCAGTAATAAAAAAAAAACTAGCAGATAATGATCCGAATTTTATTATGTTATAGTTAACGAAACATTATTATATAAAACACAAATTTGGGTACCTTGCCGATCAATTAAGAAAGTAATTATTAATTAAAAATGCTCTAAATAACCTTAGTGTATTTTTAATTAATAATTACTCTCTTAATTGATCGGCAAGGTACCCAAATTTGTGTTTTATATAATAATATGTTTCGTTAACTATAATGTATTAAGAATTCGGATCATTATTTTCAAATTTATTTTTTCTAATACCGCCTAGGAACCTTCTTTAATTATAAATATTATTTTATTTACCGGAGAATTTTATCAGGCAAGCAATATATTTAATTCATTCCTTGAGAGAACAATGAATCCTACCGTTTAAACCGACTCTATTTTCTCGTATTTATTAACACCATATTTAATACAACAATAATTTGTCAATTATAATTCAAAACAAAACTTGTTTCTAACATTTCCAGAAAATCAGAATGATTGCTGATATCAGAATAAATATCTAAAATTAATAATATCACTCGTCTATAGATATATTCAAATATTTACTTTCAATAACACGTTTTTATTTTTTATTAAATTTTTTTATACCTATGTATTCAAAAAATGAAAATAAAACACGCATGCATGTATGATAAAATAACGGTTCAAATAAAAAATAAAATATATCTTTATTAAATGTATTTTTTATTTTATAGTATAAGTATATTTATTTTAATAACAATATCTTCTTTTATCTTTATTTTTTAATTGATTATATAATTATTTTTAATTTTTATTTTTATTACACATATTATTTTAAACTATCGTTTTTTTTTTAATTTTAATATTAATATTAAGTATTCATCGTTATTTATTATTTATTTACTTCTGAAAATTCCAAGGTGAGGTTTAACATAAATTCCTTAAACATAATCTTGACGAAAGAGAGAACATTCACTCTGCATGATAAATTGATGATTTTAATCACAAAAAAAAAAATAATCTAATGTTTTTATGTTAAATTTTAAATTAATAATACAAGTTTATCAATACTATTAAATTCGGAATATAATTAATTATTATTCGAAAACAAAGTAATCGGAAATTTTTACTTTTTTTTCAAGCTTGATTTGACTCTTTTAATCTATGTTAATCTTTTGCATTAATTTTCAAAAAATTAAATATATTTGTGTAATAATAGTGGAGGGTACAGGAAATTCTTGTTTGGCCAATTTGAGCGATGGTTTTTAGTCTATAAATTGTACATTAAAAAAAAAGTATAATAAACGTTTTCTTTATATTTCCTAAAAAATGTATGATAATTTTGTTTGTAATGTTTAACTCAATGTTAAAAAGTGTGAAGTGCTCGATGATCTTTTAAATAGATTAAATAATTAATAAGAATGTCTCTAGAGAGCAATTAACAGTTAACATTGATCGAGTTTTTTCTTACTTAATTTTTACGGTTAATTTGATGCAAATTTACGTCTACGTTTGAGAATTTTCATAAAAAGTTTAAAGAATGTGCCTTGTTAAATAAATATTTAAAGAATATTTTTTAAAAATTTTTGTGTTTTATCAACGTAATTCTGGAATAATTTTTTTTTCCATTACCGCATGTTTGCCTGTTCTTTTAGTGGCGGGCTGATATTTTGGTGGTGCAGTTAAGACGGTGAATGTTCGTGAATGAGCAACATCCATTGACAAGAAATGACAAAAAATGTTCATTATTAATAAAACAAAAAATTTTTGTTTGAAACATTTTTTCGTAAAATAAGATTTACCAGAATTTCAGCTAAAATTTATCTAATTAGCACTTATATTTGTAATACATATTATTATAATATATGTATTTATAACTGTATGGACATCCTATGTTGCGTATTTTATGAATGCTAATTATATAAAGAATTCAAACATTGATTCGGAACTATATATCAAGTATCTAAACAATTAACTCTGTAGTTGTTATTTTACCTTTTTCTTCAGAGTTTTTGACATCGAAATCCTTTATTTTACATTCTGTTTACCAAATTTCCTTCCCCGTTGCTCGAAAATTTGTCTCAACTATGATATTGCAGGTATCTTGAATCTTAATTTTCACCATATCATATATTAATTGTTTTCAGATCATTTTATTTCTTTCAAATAGACACACCTGTGCTTTGAGCTCAATATTGCTTACTTGCTGTGTTTGTTTGCATAATGTTTTGTTTTGTTGATGTTGTTGTTTTGTTTGTTGCATTTATAGATTCTCCATCATCATCGTGATCGTGAACAAGTACAAGAAGACAAAGATTTGTGTATAGGTTTTCAAACGTAAAATATAAATGACCTTGAATACACCATTTATCTACAAATAATACAACAGTGTCTTCTTCTATGTGTTTGTGCAGATCTTTTAAGTCTTAACGTATGTACATAGAATTATCTTATGATGATGATATGTGATGCTGAGGTTAAGCTATAAAATAACTATACACATACTTAAACTTAACTATTATTGTACACCTGGTTAAGAATACTTAACATACAGTACGTGTTGTCTTTATGGGTGCCAATTAAACTCTAAATATTTTACTTTATCAGACATTTCGTTTTGCCGAGAACTACTTTTCGTGTTTACACAATTAATTTTAATAGATTCGAAACGATTTAAGACAAAAAGTTTTTCGGCCGAAGACCATCTACTTGCAAGAGAATCGAGTCAAGGCCATAAGCTTAAATTGACTAAAGATCTTCCTTATATTCCCTGCAAGCGTTGCGTGGAGGCCGACACAAGATTAGAGAATGTTCCTCCCTTGCCTTTTTAAAAAAGTCAATAATTGGATTTTTCTAGAGCGAAGAAATACTACTCGAATTATGAACCTGACTTTACAATAAGTTATGCACATCGCAAGAATCGAAAAGGACATACTTGTTTTGTGTCAGCTAAGCGCCGCGTACTAGGTTTTAAATAATCGTTTACTCCTTTCTTATGATGATATGAAAATAACTGGCTTAGTAGTCATGCAAAAGGCGCTGACATCTTCAAACATTTGACTACTTAGACTAGAAAATCAAAAATTAAGACAGGGTGGGGTTGGTTGATCACGTTGTCGTCGCTTGGACAAAAACGAAATAACCGGCTAAACCCACATCATAAATTTAATTGTATGAATAATAATATAATCGGATGTAGTTTATAATCAATAAGGATTAAAAATCATTAAATGAGTGGTGTCTGTTGTTATAGAAGGGTAGGTCTGAAGACACTCCATTATAACTATTGTAAAATAAACCAAGCATAAATTCTAACGTAAATCGTTATAAATGAAAAGTGCACAATTTTCTCGTCAAAATTCAGGTATTTTTTCGTCAAATTTAGAAGCAAGCGTGCAGAACGCGATTTTATAATGAATATCGAAGCAAAAGTAAACGAATTGATGTTTGTTATGTTGTATTAATATGTGATGTCTGTTTTTTTCTCTTTTTACAAATTCATTATAAATATAATTTTTATTGAAAATAATAATGGAATGCAATAAATCACCTGTGTTCAATATTTTTGTGTACACACTATGTATACCGTTTTATGGTTATATTAAACTTCAAATAATACATAAAATTTTGTCGTTAAATCATTTTATTATTGAATAGCTCTCTCACAATCACAAATAGTCGACCACAGATATGAAATTGTTTTATTATTAAGTTTTTCTTGAATAAAACGTTAAAATAAAAAACATATAAATATATTCATATAGGTAAATAGTTGCACTAAAATTGTACAGAAATTTTTACAAAGAAATTTTTCAAACAAAAATTGCTTGTTTCTATTTGAACTTCTATCTTTTATAGTTTAAAACTCAAGGATCCATTGGACCCAATTGATAGATTTTGCTCTTTCACGAACTTAAACTTATTTTTTATGTTTAGAATACGTCATTAAAATTTCAACTCGGCTATCTCTTTTTGTTTTTGTGTTATCATGATGACGGACGCATGGACAGTCGGAAATGGTTTAATTATGTGTTTCTATGAGCACCTATACCAAAATTTTGTTTGTGCGATCAATATTAGGTAGCGTTTCGAACTTTAGACTAAAACTACTCTTGCATATTATGACAATTTATAACATTGTACATTTAAAAAAAATAATAAACGTTTTCTTTATATTTCCTAAAAACTGTATGATAATTTTGTTTGTAATGTTTAACTCAATGTTAAAAAGTGTGAAGTGCTCGATGATCTTTTAAATAGATTAAATAATTAATAAGAATGTCTCTAGAGAGCAACTCACAGTTAACATTGATCGTGTTTTTTCTTACTAAATTTTTACGATTAATTTGATCCAAATTTACGTTTGAGAATTTTCATAAAAAATTTAAAGAATGTGCCTTGTTAAATATTTGGGAAAAAATTTTTGTGTTTCATCAACGTAATTCTGGAATAATTTTTTTTCCATTACCGCATGTTCGCCTGTTCTTTTGGTGGCAGTCTGATATTTTGGTGGTGTAGTTCAAACAGTGAGTGCTCGTGAATGAGCAAAATCCATTGACAAGAAATGACAAAAAATGTTCATTATTTTAAAAACAAAAAATTTTATGTCGAGTATAAAAAATCTGTACTACTGTAAGAAAATTTTTGTCATTTTTTACGCATTTGATTTATTTATTTCGAACCTAAAAAATCAAAATAAAACGTAAATTAATGTATTATAAAATTGTCAAAAAATTATAAAAGTTTCGTTTTTAAAATATTTAAACAGTTTTCGCTCTTTTACGATTTTTTTAAAGTTCAATTAATATTTGAGTCGCATATTTAAAATCAACGAACATGCAATAAATGCTAAGCTCTATGTATGTAACTACTAATATCGTTTTATTTATTTTTTTAATGTTGTCTTCTAAAATATAATTATTATTATGTAGTTTTTTTAATGTATTTATGTAATTATATTCATTATGATAATCGAACGATTGTAATCATTATTGAAGGTTCTTTTTGTTATTATTTATTGTTGTTATATTTAAATACAGTTCAAATATTATATTATGACTTAGTTCAGTTTGTAGTCTACCATCTTTATTGCTTGAACTACTGTTGCATTATTAAAGATATTCTTTCTCTACGAATGAAAATGTTCAAACTGGATTTATAAATTTTATTTCAATTTTGAAATATATTCATTATAATTTGACTGCTCTTTTGTCATAATGTAACTAGGCGTTAGTTAGAAATTATGGCATGGTCTAACTTGCCAAAAACTCTCAATACGTTATAAAAATCGTTGGTGATAATTATCGTTGATCATAATTTACCTTTCAGAAAATTTGAGAATGTTGGTGTCAAGGAAAAGAAAACCAGTTTTCTATTAATTTAAAACTATGATTAACCATTAAAAAACTCACCGAGAAAATTCTCAAACCTGAAAATTCATCTTTAAAACAATAATGAAGTTAATTTATTTTATTACAAGCTTTTATTAGGTTTCGCCTATCCAGGTGTTTATGTGTGTAATTAAATCTGCAAGTAAAATTTGACCCATTTCTCAGTGTTCTATTGAGCTGGAATTTGAGTATACGTATGTAAATCGGTAAAAATAAGTTTCTGTTTATAGGTGCGACCTGGAAGCTTCAGAAGATGCATTTCCCAAGGAGAAAATAAAAAAATATTTTGTTTTTACGAAAAATTGTTTTTTTTTATCGTCGGCTGGGAAGATTTTGCTGAAGTCAGTCAGTTTTTCAAAAGTCTTGTCGAATGAAAGTGGTTCCACGTTCAAACGCATACACATTCATATATACGTATAATCACACAGACTAAAAATGTTGAATTTAAGTTATTGTGACCTTGAAATGTAAAGATTTGTCAAAATCCAGGATATATCAAAGCAGACCAATTATAAGAGCATCCCACTTGAAAGTTATAAACGGTAACGATGTAAAACTTCAAAATTCAATATTTTCTCTTGCGTTTCCACCATAATTTAGGAAATATCTTATACTTTTATATCGTATATAATAAGTATATATATATATATATACTTTTTATAGTATTATATAGTAAAAATCCCCTTTAATTGCTCTTACCATAAAAAATTGTACTTATTTTAAAGTAAATTTAATATTTTTAATATTATCCATAGAGCAATTCTTAGAAATTGATTGTGTGCGAATGCTTGAAGAATATGTAAGATTGGCTTCGTTAAAATTTTGATTGAGTAAGCTTTTTAGTTTTAGTATAAATGATTTTTTTTCTCAGTCTTAAATTAATGTTGATTGGTTTTGTTTAGACGCCATTTAATTGCAGTACCTCGACTCTCTACAGGTATTCTACAAACATAATTAAAATTTTTACTTGTATACATATTTACAGTCGTTTTTCCTTTTTTTTTTTTTTAATTTTGTTGTAGTTCATTTTTAAATTGTATGCTTAGTTTTAAACAAATTACCATTTACTCGAATAAATGCAAATTGAATATAAATGAATGCAATTATTTTATCAAAAAACGATTTCTTTTAAACGAAAAAAAAAAATAAATTTACCTTCGTTAGTAACTAAAATTACGTAGAATTATTAGATATGCTTTCTGTTTTTTCAAAAGATTTTCAAAAACTTTTTTTTTTTTTTTTTGTAGGTTTTGATTTAAAAATATGCCAATTTATTTATAAATGTTAACGTTTATTTATTAGAATAACATTTACCTCTTTAAAAATAATTACTCATAACTAGGCTTTGTGAAATTTTGAATTTTGAATTTATATTTTCAATTGAAATATCAGTTAATTTACTCGATTAGAAAATAAATAATTCCAGCCGGATCATTTTATCAAGCCTAAATTTTATTCATAAAGCAGGTCATTTTAGTGGCACTTTATCTCAAGTGCTAGAGAGTAAATCCTACTTCCTTTACCCCGACCTCAGATTTTGTGTTGTTTAAACATTGTTATGGATAATTAATTCAAATTTTGATGCATTCTCAAAATAATAATTTCATTAAAAGATTCTTTCAATGATTTTTACAATTGAAACAAATATTTGTTTAAAGTTTTGTAAAATTCTTAAAGTTTCTTGTAATATAATCTAGTTGATCCCTACTAGAAGTAATGATCGAACAACCTTAAATTTATATTTATGTATATGATTAAATTCCAATCGAAAATATATACACTTTTTTTTATTTTTATTTTTATTTTTTTCATTTAAATTTAAAGAAGACAAATTTAAATTGCGATTGTCTTCTTCTGAATTGAATTGGAAACAAAACATTCTTATTTATATTCGAACATAATGAGATTCAATTGTGTCTTGTTCGTTTGGTTTATACTTATTTTAAAGGTTTCATTTTTTTTTTGTTTCTTTTGTTATTTTATTCATAATAGTAGAATGAATCTGTTTCGATAATTAATACATAGTATTTCAGCTTAAAAGAAAAATGTGTGTTTGTGGAAAAACCAACAAACTTTTATAAATAGGGATGTAACATCGTGATCATATTGATGACACTAAAATCAAGGTATTGGACTTTAAAGGACGTTTTTTAGGAAGAAATATTGATTCGCGTTTTTTGTAATCGACATACATAATATGTAAAAAGTATATTAATTTTTGTCTAAAGTTTGTAATGCTACTTAATATTGACCGCACAAACAAATTTTGGTATAGGTGTTCATAGAAACACTTTATAAGTCCATTATCAACTGTCCGTCTGTCCATCATCAAGATAAAGTGAGCAAATAGCGAGTTAAAACTTTGGTGACGTGTTTTAAAAATCAAAAGTGAGTTTAAGTTCGTGAATGAGCAAAATCGGTGTATTGGATTCAATGGATTGTTGAGCCAACTTTAAAAGATAGACGAAAAGTTCAAATACAAAAAAATATTTATTTTTTTAAATCAAACACTTTTGTTGAAACATTTTTTCGTAAATTTCTCCACAATTTTATCTCAAATTTGGCTAATAAACATATATAGACAATAACAATACATATTATTATACATATACATCTGTATAGACTGGATATTTATAGTATTTTATGAATGCTAATTAAAAATAATCCAAACAATGAACTTCAATCATATGTCGAGTATCTAGACTATTAACTCAGTTAGTTGTTATCTTTACTTGTTTTTTTATGAATATAAATAATCTAAACAAAATCGATAAAAGCCACAGCGAACTCTAAATGAGCCATAAATGTTTGAGTCGGCTTCTAGTAGGAAGTAAAATCCTTGCTCCTTGTGATACTTGTATTATGAGTCAAACATCGATGTTAAAAATAGTTCATTATCATCGTAATTAACGATGGATCATAACGATGGATCAACGATGGATCAATAGTTCATTATCATCGTAATTAACGGACTCTGTTAAACATCAATATATTATTAATGGTAGAGAGCTTTTATTTGTGGTATTCCATAAATATTAATTATGTTAGGTGGATAAATAAATTTACACACTTTAATTTTTTTATTTTGCTTAACCACTTTATTTTATTCTAATTATGCGACATGTTTCGGATGTTACTCCATATTCAATATATTACTTTCATTTCAAATTTATAATAAATATTTAATTGATATTACTATTTTATAATATTTCATAAAAAGCACGGTCTTAATTTTGTGCTGCTAAATTGAATTTGAGAAAATCGATTGTTGCAAATCATCGTATGTTAGGCGAATTTCCTCTCTACTTTTGCCAATAATTACAGAGGTATTAAAGTATATTTTTATTTAAAACAATATATCCAATGATATTCACAATATTCACAACGATCGCATCTACTACATTCCAATCCAGTCTTTTAAACACCTGGCTGATAAAAATAAAACAAAACTTCTTAATAATGTATTATAGGTAGGTACGTATATTTATATGTTTACAAAACAAACGACCATCAATATACCAGTTGATTGTCCAAATTTGGAATCTTGACACTAAATATCACATCAAATATCTTCTTGCTTTACTAAAATAATAATCTTTTTTAAGGTACATAAACTCTCTCTAATTCCATTTGTCATTCTTTAAATGCATATTATTTTATCTAGAAATATTTCGTTGCAACTTTCTAATTTAGTGAAATGGTCCTAAACTTTATTTCAAGCCTTCAATAAAAATTGTTCGATCAAGGAAGAATTCAGACCAACGCAGATGATTTTTACTTGAACATATCTTACACGATTTGAATTTTTCGAAAAAAATATCTACATCATTATAAACTGACTTTTTATATGGTTGAATAATGATTAGTGTAATAAATTTTTCCTTTACGAAAGTTCTAAAAAGTGATTTTGTTTTTCGCAGCCCGTAAAATCTACCCTGACAGCAAACATTCATTGACGAACATCTATTTTTTTTTGTGTGAAGGTCATACAAATATCATTCAATAATAAATGCAAAAAAAAACATTTTTTCCAAAATATTACAAAACAGAATTTCTTTGTTCAGCTTCAAATTTGCTATTTTTCAGAATGTTCAAGTTGTCAATTTTCCGAAACAATTTTTGAATTTCTCTATCTACAAAATCCTTATTTGGATTATTATGAACATTTCAAAACATACAATAGTAAAAACGGTTCCACCTCAAGGTCTAACCAGCGAACAGGATTTCATTTTTATTTATATAGATATAAAATTTTTACATATTTTATCATCGTTTTTCTGCCTTTTTCCACTTTTGATAAAAATAACTTTTATTACAAACGTAAAACATAATAAAAAAATTAGCGATTTGAATTTTTTTTTAAAATTATTTTTAATAGCGATTTGAATTTTTAATTATTTGAAAATAATCAAGGAATGATGATTAAACATCCAAATGATTACAAAAATAAACTTATTTATTTTAATTATTATTACTTGTCAAATCTTTTATATCAATCCATTTAAATGCACAATTTCACAACCCTTTTGTTTAAATTATGAAAAGAAACAAATAAAACAAAAAAGAAGGTAAGACGAACAATAGAAGTCTCAATACTCTCAACTGGTTTAAACAGTTGAAACAAAACTATTTAAGTTTGATTACGGTATTCGAATTATATTTTCATTTTTAAATCGATTAAATTCCCTAGATTCTTTTTGTATCCACGACACATCTGTTGCAACAAAATCGTAAGGTAGAAAGATCACTTTATAAATATTTGATAGCTAATCTATAAACAGGTTGAAGTTTTAGAATATTTAAAAAAGTGTTTTTCCCTTAAGAAAATTACATTCTAATTTGTTATAAGAAATTGCAGTACCAGAATTCAATTTGTCAGTGGTTTTTTGAATTTATAATATTTTAAATGCTTTTCTAGAAATTGAACGCACTCACAAAATTTTGTTATAGGAGTTCATAGAAACACCTAATTAGTCCATTTTCGGGTGTCCGTCCGTCCGTCCGCCATCACGATAACTCAAAAACAAAAAGGTAAAGCTACCTGAAATTTTGATGACGTATTCTAAATATACAAAATCACAAAAGTCAGTTTAGGTTCGTGAATGATCAAAATCAGTCCATTGAGTCCAATAGATCCTTCATCCATCACTTAAACTGTAATAGAAAGAAGACAATTTCAATTACCAAAAATGTTTCTTTCTCTGAAACAAACAATTTTTTTCGTATTATAGCAGGATTCCCCAAAATTTAAGCTCAAATTAAGCTTATTATCACATATTAGGAATTACAATTCATATTATTACACTAAGTATATATTACTGTATAGAGTGTATATTTATAGTATATTATGGATGGTTTATAAAAATAGGCCAAACAATGATATTCAATCATATGTCGAGTATCTAAACAATTTATTCTGTTAGTTGTTACCTTCGCTTGTTATAATACAATTACGTTAATATTTTATTTAGGGGTTAATCAGAATAAATAATATTTGTTAAGATTTTTTTGAGCATTTTTTGTCGTTAATGTTATAAATTCAATATGTAACTACTGCGAAAAGCGTTTTATCCATTGAAAGTATCATGATCGGTGTACCTTAAGTTAATGTTTGTTGTTGGTATGTTTACATATCGTTACCTTTAAAACAAAAACGTATCCATTTCACTTCACCACGGGCATTACATGATGATGATGCATCATCATGCAGCATACTTCTGCTCGTTGCATGATACCATGCTAGTAGATCAGCATGTGGCCGGCCATTGCAGATACCAGATACCAGATATTCGATATACATTTTAAAAAGATAATATCTCTTTATATAATATGTAGATATCCTTTTAATCATTTATACACATATAATGTTTTTAAATATCCACTATGTCTTTATGAAGTCAAGAAATACTTAAAAACGTAGGAAATCTGAAATAAAACCTGGTTGTGATGTATGCAAAATCCGAGAAAATAAATTGTTTTGAGTGATTCGTATACCTTAGACTTACAATTAACGAAAAATCCATGCTGCTGGATTTGTCACATATCCTCATACCCAGACAGCAAACATCCAAATCATAGACTTCTTTGAGATGTCACATTATGACCTCGTCATTCATTTTTCCCTTAGAAGTAAGTCATTATTAAGAGGTTATTCAGTAGGTCTTTCTTCTGAGGTCAGAAATGTGATGTCTCTCTTAGAAGTCGATTAGGTTTCATTTTTCTGTTTCCGAATTATAACTTACAATTAAATAAGTTTTTGTTTCATGGTCTTTGATTTTTTTCTTTTCTTTTTATTACAAATTATTTTGGAGTATTATCAAAAGAAATCAAAGATTAAGACCAGATACTTTTATCTAGAAATTTATCTAGATAGGTGATGTTATTCATCCTTGAGAAAGTTTAAGTCATCAATTCTACAAATATTTATCAATTCTTCGAAAATTTTAACATAATCTGTATGAGCATTGGTGTAATGGATACCATGAAGGAATGTCAAGCCAGAATGTTGTCAGTGTTTGAATCTAGGTATACCTAAGATTCGAACATTTTTTATAATTTTTTTTTAGTTTATTAAAAATTTTCTTATGTTTTTTGTTTTCTCTGCCGTATATTCAGGGTCTTCGCACATGAAAGCAAAACAATTTTAAGAAATTTTCACAAAACTTGACATCGATTTTAAAATAGTGTACCATAAAATGATAAAATTGATGAATACTTTTTGAATTAAAGAATGATAAATATGCTACAAGAATCAATAAAAATTATCAATCAATAATCAATCAATTAGTTATTCTTATACGTATTCAAAATAGATATAAGGAATACAAGTCGAATAAAATATATCATCTAAAATTATTTTTCGTATGTGTTTGTAACAGCTTTTGATTGAATACAAAACATAAACTGGAAGTTTTATTTGTGTAATCTTCTAAAAGATCCGTTAAAAACTCTTTTCATGTAAAAAAAAACATCTGTATTACTCTGTATATATAAATTAACATCTTGATTACCAAAGTAAAAAATTCCAAATCAATTAACAAAAGGAATTTTTGATATTCTAATTACAAAGATATTCTAAGAATTTATGTATTTATTATATACAATATTTAAATTATTATTAAATAGAAGAAAAAAATCAGAATAAATAAATACTTAAAAAAAATTTTTTTTTTATTGCAAAATATGAACGCCAGTAAATAAATCAAATTTTGATAGGTGACTGACAAATGAAGTATTAAATAAACATTAGATATTCAATAGAAAAATACTTTAACTAACCTTATGATTGGATAGTTGATAGTTGATTATATCTACACGGAGAATAATATTGTCTACGGATATGTAATACGCATTACGATTGTATATCCTGCATTAGTACCGTCCTTTGGTTATGGAAGTGACAATCGACCGAAACGCTACAAGTAACCTGAAATTTATTTTAAAGAAATGGGTGCGCGTGAGAAGTTATACTTCTTTGGCATCATTAAAAAACAATTTTTAATTGCATGCAAATAATTAATTACATTAAAATAATAAAAGGACTGGAGAAGGATAGTTAACACAGTCAATAAAGCTCAGTTTAAATTTGAAAAATTAAATAAATAAATATATGTTTTCTTACATTAAGTGTAACATAAATCATAACAACAGCTTCAACCTGTGAATTTTGTGTGACGGTGATGCGCGCGCATCATAAAATTTCACTCTAATCATTTTTTCATAACGCGTCTAAAGAAGTATAACTTAAAAAATTTATATTCTAGAAAATATTAGAATTTGTTCAATTTTTTGCATGTTAATTGTACAAAATATATAGCAAAGAAATTTTTCTATAAATTGACAAATTTAAAAAAAGTTTACTCTAATATTTAATTTTGAAGCCATAGCAACGCCTGAAGCCAACTTGACGTTCGTTTAACTAATAATTTTAATAAAAAAAACTGGTTACAAATTCGAGAATAAGTTCAATGAAACAAATGGTGTTATAGGTCAAAAACGTTTCGTTTAAACAATTAAACAGGAAAGAAAAGTTTAAATATAAAAAATTTGATTTTTTAACAAACTCATTTTATTTGGTAAATTTTTCATCCATAAAATTTCATAATTATGCAGTGTAAATATTTCATATTTAGAGAGTAAAATTGGTTTTATTTTGAATTGCTACTATTTCCATTTCTAAATTTATGTAATTTTTAACAGATATTATTAGAATTTCTTTAATTGTGAATCCATCAAGGTAAAAGTAAAAATCAGGTAGAGAATTTGAGTATAATAATCCTGTAGTACACCGGGTTTAATATGAATCAAATCATATCTCATTTATTTCTTCAGTATCGTATAAACGGTTGTTTAATTGTAAAAACATATTTATGTAAAAACATGATTTTAAACGTAATGCTTCTTTAATTACGATAAAAAGTAGAAAAAAATTTGTTTTGCTCAAACTTGAAAACAAGCTTCGGGTAGATTTCTAAAACAAGAATATTAAAAATTGCTCTTAAAATATTTGGCAGAGACCATTGACATTCGCTTATCCAAGTACTGTGCGATAGAATACTTTTCGATATCGGTATATAAATAAGTATGCTGTATTAATTTTTCTTATTGCTGAATTTTTGATTTTACCGAAGAAAAAGCGTTTTTATTCGTCCATTTTTCTGATCAATTATTTGAATAAATAAAACATCTTTAAACGACTGCAATTATTATACAGTAATGGAATTTGTATAAAAAATTGTTCCAAAATTTATTTGAATTATTTATAAATTATAACTAATAAAATACTATTATGGGTTATGTAAGGAAATTTTTTTAAATCCATTTATGACCTTCAAATAATGTTTGACGTTTGGTGCTATCAATAAATTTTATTTTTCTTCAAGAAAAAAATAAAAAATTGGCACACCTTAAATTTTTTTCAATACATAAAACATATACATACTATGTTTGGAGATTTTAAATATAACTAAAAATAAATTTATTTGAATTTTTTGTACATTGTACTTGGTTTAAACAGATCTCTGTTAGACCAAGTGATTGTGGCGTAAAATAAACACGATTTCTTTCCATAAAATTACATTAAAATTTTATTCTGTTTTATAAAAATAAAAACGCTGTCATTTTTGATGACGTAATACTGGTACATAATATTGAGAAAACTGGTATAACACATTAAGAACAAAACATAACCTAATACTTTCAAATATTTTGTTATTAATTTAGATAACTGTTTAGATTGAACTGACAGATGATCACTTATTGTGTATATACCAATATGACGTCACATAATAGCGAGATATAAAGTGTATAAATATCGACTTTCAATTTTAATATAATAAAACTATATTGTGCTTTTATGACTCCTATATTTCCGTAATTATTTTTTTTACTATCAAAAGTACGCTCTTTCATCGTTATATCTTGTATACAAAATTTAAATTTAAGTTAACTATGAATGAATTTGAAAAATTTGTGTTGTAAATCGTATGCCAATACTTCCTGGTCTATAGATCTACAGAGGAATGCGATCTGTTTTTAAGTTTTTTTTTTGTTACCACATTAATTATAACAACTATTGTGTGAGTTATTCAATAATAATTACGAATTAACAAACGTTTTTGGTAGGTGTTTAATTGTTTTATTATTCTTTGTCTTAGGCGCCAAATACAATTATGACTTTGAATTTTTTTTTTAATATTTCACCTCCTATCATTTGTATGCCTTTCACTGAGTTTTGCATAGGGAAATTCATCGTACCTGCCCATTAAGATTTATGAATTGGAAATTGGAATATCTTAAAAGATTGTTAACACCGGATTTAATTTCCTGATTGCATAATGAGACTAGTATTCGTAGTATTGCTACATATGTTTATAAATTATTTACAGTGATTTCATTTTTCTTAGTTTCGGAACTTTTGTAAATTTTTTGTAATAAAAATCTGAGTTTTTTCTTACATCAGTAAAAAATGGAAATGATTTGCTTAATCTTGGAAAATAAAACATATATTTATTAAACAAAATCAAACTTCGTAAAGATGCGAGCTGAAATATGAGCTGTTAGCAAAGGTTGGATATTCGTAAACAAAAATCAGCTTATTTTGTACTCAAAATACATAGTATGTCAGAATATATTAATTTTAGTCTATAATTTGTAGCGCTACCTTTTATTGACCGCAGAAGTCAAATTTTGGTATCGGTGTATAGGTATGGCATTACCTCATTATTCCATTTCCAACTGTCCGCCTGTCCGTCATCACAAGAATTCAAAAACAAAAAAGATAGCGAGCTGAAATGTCTTAACGATTAAGTGATTTAGTGACGATTTAGTAACGTATTCTAAACTTAAAAACTTAGTTTAGGTTCGTAAACTGGCAAAATCGGTCCATTGGATCCAATCGATCGTTGACCCAACTTTAAAACTTTAATAGAAGAAAAGTTCAAATACCAAAAATGTTTAATTTTTTTTAAAACAAAAATATTTTGTTGGAAACATTTTTTCATAAAATGTTTAAGTTCTCCACAATTTTAGATCACAAATTTGGCTAATAAACACGTTTAGGTAATTACAATACATTACTATTATAAATGTATACATATATAACCGTATAGACTGGATATTTATAGTATTTTATGAATGCTAATTAAAAATAGTCCAAACACTGAAATTCATCATCATTGATCGAGTATCTAAACAATTAACTCTGTTATTTGTTATTTTCACTTGTATATAAAATATTATTACTGTAATTATTATAAAAAAATTGTACTGTAATTTTTGATACCGTTTAGTGATTGAATATTTTTACTCTACTAAGTATATAGAAAAGACATTTTAAAAAGTGTTGTTAAATTGAACAGAAACTACTTCGAAGAACGAACATGTCATAAAATGTAATATAATTTGATTGACAATTTTAAACACTAATTAAATCCGAACAAGTTGAATCATTAGATCAAACAGTTTTCAATATTAATTGAAATATTATTCTGTATAATTTATGCATTAAATTTTATATAAAGTGATGAATTGTTTTAGATAAAATATTATTTTTAATTAGATAAAATATTTATTGTATATTTTAATAATTAATTATAAGTAAAACAATTATCTATAAAATAAATGCTTTATTTTCATGATGGGTGCATCCGTTCGAGATCTTGTTTTAGAATTTATTTTTCTCCAATGAGGAAATATCAAAATTAACTATCCACTAGTAAAATGAAATAGATATCGATTAAATTTTAATATATACTGCTTTTAAAACGAGTCAAAAAAGTACAAAATTGTTTTATTTTTTTGTGAATTATGAATTTTAAATAGCAACTAACAGAGTTAATTGTTAAGATACTCGACATATGATTGAATTTCATTGTTTTGACTATTTTTAATTACCATTCATAAAATACTACTATACAGTTATATATACTTGTATAATAATAATATGTATTGTAATTCTCCATAATTTATGAAAAATTGTTTCAAACAAAAGTTGTTTGTTTCAAACAACTAATCTTTTTTTTTTATTTGAATTTTTCTTCTATCCTTCATAGTTTAAAAGTTGGGTCAAGGATCCATTGGACCCAAAGGACCGATTTTGCTCATTCACGAACTTGAACTCACTGTTTATGTTTAGAATACGTCACCAAAATTTCAGCTCACTTCCTTTTTTTGTTTTTGAGCTATCGTGATGACGGACGGACGGTAAGAAAATGGATTAAGTAGGTGTTTGTATGAACACCTATATCAAAATTTAGTTTGTGTGGTCAATATTAGATAGAGTTACAAACTTTAGACTAAAATTAATATTCTCTAACATATTCTGTATGTCGAGTATAAAAAACATGGAGGATTACATAAAACAATGTAAAATAGTGCGAGGTGTAAAGAATAAAAATTTAAAGAACCACTTCAAAACTAACACTTCAGCACATATCATTTGCAGTTAAATGGAAAAGTTTTGTGAAGAATTAAAGCATTATTTATCTTTTTTATAGACCCATATCGTTAATTTTTGATTTTACAAATCTTTTCATAATTATTCATTCATAATAACAAATTTCAAGAACAATTTTTAAGAGGTCAAGAATTTATATGGGACCTACAAAGTTCATGAGGTGAAGGAATAATGAATGACTTTTTTCGTTTTTCAAATTCTGAACTATGAATAAAATTACAAGCCTCTAGCTCCTCGAAAATGTTTCATTTGAGTTTTCAATGGGTTTTTCACATCGTAAATATAGATTTTTTATAAATAAATAATCGTTAATTTTTATGGTTTAGTTTTTTTTTTTTAATTTATTTTATCTATAAATATTATCTGATTGAAAAAAAAAAAATAAATAAATGCATTAGATTTGCAATCAAAGCCTATTATTTTATAAATAAACAAAGCCGTTGTAACCTTGAACAATTAATATACACAATTAATTCACAATTATTTATTTATAAATTATAAATAAATAATTATATAAAAAACATATAAGCTGATTATAACACGTACTGTGTAAATAGTTTATAAAAAATTAATTAAAATATTTCTAGTTCTAAAAATAATATTTGAATCTAAATAAAGTATTTGATGATATCCTTACGTTTATACAAGGACTTAGCTCTTTTAAAGTTATGGTTATTGTCTTCAGTCAAGTACTACCACCATATGAAAAAAGTATGAAAATGATTCTGAATTTTATCCGATACTCCATCTTAAGAGTATGATTTATAACAGACCAGTTATTAATACTGTGGTCTTCAATGTAAGTCTCAGTGAATTCCGAATGAAAATGAGCATTTCATATAAAACCAAGGAACACTAGAATTGTTACATTCCGTATATATATCATAATGCTTTTTATTTTTAGGTAAATGTTTATGAAGCTTATTTCTAAATAAGCGCAAATATATTCAATTTTCCATTATGAACTGCTGAAATATAAATAAACTAAAATCGCTGTGAAAAAATGGAAAACTAGCTCCATTTTAAACAATTTTGAAATCAAATATTATACGATTATAAAAACAAATGTGATACAAATTATTTTTAAAGCAATATTTGTTTAAAACATGCCAAAAATTACATAAAAAATTCAGCTATCAAACTTCGAATGATTTATGAAGCAATCAAATTAATTATGACTGATAAAAATTCCTCAGATCAAAATTCCAACGAATACAATACCAAAATTTTATTTTAAATTTGGGTAGTAAATAGTAGATATTCGTATACAAAGTGTTTCAAAAGAATGGATACGGTTTAATTACTCTTTTCAAAAATGGTGAATATGGATTTGAGTTCGGAAGTCGAGAGGAGATTGAGTTCGAAGGGAAACTTAATTACACCATTTAGAAATAAAAAATTTGAAAATAAAAACTAGCTTTCTCTTTCTAACTACGAAACAATATTTCGTAGTTCTATTCGGGTTCGTGGGCCTGTAGAAATTTTTTCGAGATGATAAATATCAAACTAATGTTCAAATGAAGCACCACGTTTCTCAAATTATTATGTTTTTTAAATTTTGTAAAATGGTATCGAAACTAATATGCAATCATGAAATATCTTGATTTATCGAGGTCCCAAAATAAACATTACACATTCATCGGTATGGTCGACAATACTCAACCCTCAACACATCCAATTCATATGTACATGGGTATTTATCAACATCAAGCTGTTTTTTACACCATTGACATTTACAAAGGTGACACTGTCCTACAAATTGTGTGGTCGATTTTTCCAGTCCCTGATATCCTTAAGAACACGGCAAAACCTGACCTTATAAGCATCAATCTGATTTGCATATGTCTCATCGATAATTTAAATGATGTGTTCTTCGAAAGTTAGCGTTCTTAAATGTTGACATTGATGTGTTCTGAATGCAATCTGACATTGATTATTGTATAGGTCATCTTATCACGACTTTTCATTTAGTTGTATGCCACTGACACCAAACTACGAGATGGCCCATGCACACATAGTATTCGAACTATTTTTATGGAAAGGTCACTTGCTTCTTACCTTTCGATTAAAATGAAATCACTACATGCGAATTACTGTTTCAGTATCATTACTGGCCAATCCATTGCTTTGAAACAATTTGTATTTACAGTGATAATATGAACATAGTGATCATAAAAAAATATTTATATTCATATCAGATAAAATCATATTAAAAATAATAAAATAAATATTAAAATAAATTACGTACAATTTACATATTCTTTTCGTTTTTTTTGAAATAATGTAAGCATTCTTTTTGTTGTATTTAATAAATTTATTTGTTGCTTTTACTCAAATAAATATTTAAGAAAAACATTGTATGGTATTATTAATAAATTTTTTGAATTACAATAAAGATGTAAAAATTGACATACAATACCACAAATATTATGAAATATTTTGAAAATAATGTGCGTATAAATGATTAAATTTACATTATTTAATTTAAATGTTTTATTTTTATTTGGATTGAATGTAAAAATTAAAATATTCTAGAAAAACTTGAATGATTCGAATTATAAATGGACATTTTTTTTTGTTATAAATTTTATTACAGCAATATTTATTATTTGATTCTTGTTTCGAGTTATTTATGAAATTTTTTTCATTATTCCACTCGTGCCATATTTATTTAGTTTCCTAACTCTCAAAAATCATTAATTTTTTAATTTGGAAATATTTGTTTTTAATTTAAAAAACAAACTAAATTGTAATCTAGTTTTTGGTATAGGACAACGTTTTTGAGTCGTTCAGATTACTAAAAAATGAAAGAAGCAAGTTGAAATGTTGTTGGCGTAGTCTAGACGTTTTAGTGAGTTTAATTAAGTTCATGAACCAGCAAAATCGATAATTGGGTGTCATAGAACCCTGATCCAGCTTTTAATCCATAGATAGAGGAACAGCTCAAATACTAAAATTGATTTTTGCTTTCTTTTTTGAAAAACAATCAACTTTTGTTACAAATATTTCTCATAAACTGTTTAGATTTGTTACATTTGACGTTAAAATTCTGTTATTCAATCCATCTATTTAATGGCAAAGGTGGATCCAAAAATTAACTACGCTGTCAATTTTTTCTTTACTTATTTAAATTATAATTGTACATCTTTTATATACATTTTGACATAAAATAATAAAAAACATTCGTAATAAAATCTTTCTTATGATAAAATTATTTAAAATACAATTGTTTTGAAGTAGAATTAAAGAAATAGATTTTCGAAGTAAGATTCTAGAAAATTAAGTAAATCATATTTTAATAGCAACATTTAGAAGTATACATTGAAAAAAGTTGAAAAATATTATGTTGAGGTCTTCTTACTCAAATAAAAAATGGATTTCTGTAACCAGTTGACCTGCATATAGTTAAAGATTACTAACCAATAAAATGTCTTGGCGTTATGGTTGAATAAAATATTTTAGGAAATAATAAAATATGAAACTATTTTTAATATTAAATATAAATAAATATTATCGTTATTTGGTGATACTATAGAGAATAATAATTTTATTAATCATATATTATGAATTTAATTAATATTTATTATTAAATATATTCTAAAATTAATTAAAATTTTAATTTGCAATAAAATTATGTTATTATTATTCTTTTTATTTAAATAATATAAATAAATGTATAGTTATAGGTAATGGCAGATACCCGACCCGCATAAAATAAATTTTTCATTCTCAAAACAATCATTATTATTATATTGCGTTTTATGCTATTTACATGCTAACATAAAAAAAATGTTTTATGGTTAATAAATTGTTATTTATTTTCTTCAAATTGTTATGTAAATGATTTGAATATTATACAAATTTCAAAAAATTACAACTAAGATATTATAATTATTAATGAGAACACTAGGATTTTTTCGAATAAATGTCGATTTTTGCCCCCATTTCTTAGATGTTGTCCTCGTTGCTAATTTGGTGACGGTTTCAAATCTTCACGAGTAACATCTCCTCAGAGAATCATTACAACTAGCTAATTCATACTGATGATGACTACTTTGTAGTCGAAATACGTATTTATAAAATACAAAATAATTTGATCTAGGAAATTGGGGCAAAAAATTAATACATCTTAACACGAATTTTCTTTTTTTAGTTTCTTTGCAATTTTCTTCCAATACGGCCCAAAAACTAAACATTGCGTTTTTAAGACACTTTAAAACATAATAGCTTTTTTTATACATTCTATAAATTATTTTACTTATAAGCATAAAAAATACTTCCTCATAATATTTAACCCTTTGTAGTGGCCATTTGTTGAGATCTTAAGACCTTCTCGAGATTAAAGTACAAAGCATAGTTAAGAACTATGCTATAACCATCGAAAAAACGGTTAAATGACAATTCTTTCAATAAATCATCGTTTATTGTAGCTCTTTGCAATATACATTATTTGGTTCTTTTTTAAGAAATTAGTTTTATAAAATATTTTTTGTGATTCAAATTTGCTACAAAAAAATTTTCAATTAGTTTTTCAAAACACTCCACTCCACTTTCATTAAACGCTTTATGTGTGTTAATTAAGCGCTTAATTTAAAAAATAAATACTTATTTAAATGGAAACTTATATTATTTTAAAACGACGTGCATACATTTTTTTTTTTTTTTTTTTTATTCGTTAGAAATTCTTGAATAATTTCAAAGCAAGTTTTAACATCAATTTTTACCGAATTATGCGGTAGTAAAACAATTTCTTAATTACATTCTTAGATTATTTTTTAAATGTTAACGTATTAATTGACACTTATTTTGAATTTCTTGTTTACAATGTGTATGCGCGAGTACTCGTTGCGTATAATTTTTTATTAGCCTTTATTTTGTAATATTTTTGTTTTAATGTTCTTGTATACCAAACAAAATACCACAAAGTTTTATATGTAAAAGTATAAAGAATACAGAGTGAACCCTATTGTATTTATTTTAAATTTTATTTTTTTATTTGTTTTCAGTTGGCCGTCGTGAGACATGCAGCAATGAAGGCGAAGAGGTCAAAGTTGACAATATCAAAGATAGCAGTTGTTTCCATTGTATATGCAAGGTATGTTTATTATTATACGTATTATATTAAAACTCTTACAATTTTAAAATATCTATATGTAATAAAATATTATTACAATATGTAGACAAATATATTTATATACAAGATTACTAGCTAAGATGGCCACGCATTGATGTAGCTCAGTTATAATATGTTAAATTAATATTTTACTAAATTTGATTACAATAATAGTAAATGAGAAAATTCATGGATTATACCAAAATGAGATATTAGGTTGAAATTTTTGTCTATAGGTAATATTATTACAGGATGAAAATTGGCTGACTTTAATCTGTAGGTTTTATTTACAAAGGTTTTGTTTATATGAACTATTTTGTAAAAAAAAAAAGGTTGGATCATAGATGAATTATTTTTCATTCAACCTCATCCTAATTATGCTAATTTTTTTAATTTTATTTTTTAAAGTAGCTGTTTTTAAATAAAATCACAGGTTTAACACAATTTAAATTTATTGCATTTAAAAAGAAAATTGTATATTATTATTATATTATATTATTAATCGTTAGAAAATACATGAATTAATACGATTAGAACTAAACACTGGAATAACAAAATCATGATTCGATAAAACGAATTAACATTTAACTAAAATCAATAATATTAAACAGAATAACATTCAATTAGTCATAATATACAATATATTAGCAGAGAAAATTACAACAGGAGACTTAAATATAACGAAAAACAACGCTTGGTATTTAATTACACAATTTACTTATAAAAACATATAAATAATTAGTTATCATTGCTTTGACAAAGCTTAAAATATTTTTATTTAATGTTTATAAAAATACTAGATGGCACTAAGTGTTACTATCACATATAGCCATCCATCTATTGGAGTCGAATTTTTGAAGAGAATCCTTAATCTACCTTAGGTGTTCAATTTGTGCTGTAGACTCATTTTATAATCGATAAAAGGCTTATAACACAATTAAAAGATTGATAATAAAAAAAAAACATTTTTTCATAATCAATATCCATATCATAAATCGAATGTAGTTTGAAATAACTCCTTTCGCTAAAAATTAACAAAATTATTTGAATTAGAGAGCCCACCTTGGATCATTATAATGTATATATAAATTGAAGGCTAAGCTGCGACTACACTCAGGTAAATAAATGGGTATTATGACTGTTTAAAAATTACTTTTCATTCATGATATTAATAATAATAATATATTATTAATAAATTTAAATAAATTTTAAACAAATGTCAACCCGCAGGCAAAAATATTGCAAATAATAAACAAATCATAGATTATAAATTTTAAATTCTAATAAAATAATTATATCGATAGTTTAATTCAAATAAAAATCAACTCTTGAGGGATATTTATTTATTGGTGATGAAAACTTAAATTGATTATTGGGTTAATTGCAATTTGATCAATACAATTATTTAAAAATGTAAAATATTTAAGTTACCTCAAGCTAATAATTTTTTTGATAGGCCTAAATCATTAGTACCTTTTTAGATGATTTGCAGCTTTATAAAAAGCATAATAAGTTTCCTTCTTCCCTTTTTCTTTATTTGTGTCCAATCTAGTCTTTCAATTGAATTAATAATAGTTTGATTACGCTATCTGAGATGGATTCAATCTACAAAAAAGTCAATTTTATTTGTTTAAGAACCCTGAAATGCTAGAAGTTCAATTAAAATATCAGCCATAACTATTTTTCCTTTCTATAACTGTAAGTTTTCAATTTACAGTATTTGTCTACTAATTAAGTTTCAATCTAAATATTTTTAACTCGTTGTTTTCAACCACTTCACAACCTTCGGCTGTCCCAACTATAATATTATGAATGCGAATGTGAGTTTGTTTATTTGTTACGCTTTCATGCGTGAACTAGTCAATTGATTTTAAAAATTCTTTCACCAATAGAATCATTCATTCTTATCTGTGTAGCCTACACTTTAGAAAAACAATTGCTAAATGGATATATAGAAAAACTGTAAATAAAAAAATCATTCTTTTATTAAATTTTAAATATTCTAAGCAATATTATATTGTGACTGTTTTATAGTTGTTTTCAATGATCCTGAAGCTCGGGTAAAAGCTAGTATTTTGTAGATAAATAATATCAAATTCTATTAATTTTAACAAAAAAAACAAGAAACTATGCAATGATCGTAAACAGAATTTTGTTTATTTGGGCTATATTTGACGAATTTTATCATCCAACGTTTCTATTACCTGTATTGAGAAATTACTAAAGTAATAGCTTTAAAAATCTTACTATCTAAAAAGATTTCACCTCATAGATGCGAATTATTCCGAACAAATGCCGGTTATCTCACATTTGACTCCATTTACTTCTACATACAAAATTATTTTTGCGTATTTTTTATGACGTCAATAAAACTAAACGAATGTTTATTTTTTTTAATCAATTTTTTTTTTTGCTTTAATTAATTTCTATGTAAATATCATAAAAAATTTTTTATTAATTAATAACAATAATTAATAATAATTTAATACGATTAAAAACAAAAACAAAGATAATTATTTATAGAAGAGTAAATAAATACTTAGCGATAACTAAATTATTTGATATTTATACTTCGGTATATTTATAGTTTTTTAGTACAATATTGTTTAATAATGAATACAGAGTATGTATTAAAAATATAGAAAACACATTAAATTACTTTGAAACAATATAGAATCATTGTGGTTAAACCTAAAATATTGCAATAAAAACTATTATTATGTTATATTCTGTCTAAAAAATAACTAAATTTATTTGGTTGTTTTAAGACAATCTGTTGATTATTTGATTAAATGGAAAATAAATGAAAAATTCTTAAGATTATTTACCTATCTGCTTGCACAGTAGATAGAGAAAAATTTATAATAATCCAAAAATAAGAAAATAACTTTTTGTCTACGTGACTCAAAATATAACCTTTAAGGACAGTTCACCTTAGTTAGTATAGTGAAATGGTTAGAAAGGAGGCAATTGCGAAGATCTGGCAATATCCCATTGTTTTATGCTTGTTGTGTGTGCATTTGTATATTTATATTTACATTATGTTATCACATAAATATTATTATATAATGTCTAAATACAACGTTGCGAGTACTGTAATCCTCGTTCATTTTTTTAAGTGAAAAAACCTATCCATAAAATTGCGTGTTTTTTGAAAGATGTGTGATAATTCGATTGGATCTTAAAGAATGTTTTAAAAACGAGTGATTGGATCGATTTGAAAATCTATATTTCATTTTATCATTCTGAACCACCTTTGAATTAATAAAAATTTTTATTATTCTAATGTGTAAAATAAAATGTCGATCTGTCGAGCTAAGTTTGTTGCCCATTTTCAGTATCGAACCTAAATTAAATCTTAGCATGAAAACCGAATGAAAATAGAACATTGAACTAAATAATAAATTAATATTATATTTATCCTCAAGAACAATTTATTCACTTTTTAACTGCTGAGGTCATCAGTGACTACAGTATTTACTATATAACAATTGAACATTGCATTCTCACCAATATAAGTACTGTCTGAGATGTCTGTTGTTGCTTAACTTTTAATATCATTTTGGTACGGTGTTAACATTGTGTTATCGGTAGAGGTAGTTTGATTTTTGTTTTTTAAATAATTATTTTTATTATTAATGATAATTGCTACTACAGCAATCTATATAAATAATAAAATATCTATTGATAGATCTCTCTCAGTATAGGTATGTATGTACATACAACAGATATTATTTATTTTTATAGTTACTCAGTAGGTCTGGTCTGGTATATAGATAGGTAGATATATAATGTTGTGTATTATAAGTAATGTGTTAATACTAAGCAGGTGTATCTGTTCTGACCTCTATACTGTAGTAATATAATATTATAACAATTTATACAACAACAAAGATGTCCTTGTTCCCGTAAACTCTTATTTATAATGAATATCTATCTATATATCTCTCTTTTCACAGATTCTTTTTACATAGGCTTGTTTGTTTTAGTATTTTAAATATTATATTATGCCTTTCAAATAATTTGAATTAGTACGAGAAACAAACAAATATTAACGATATTTAATTGAATAGAATAATAGATAGATATAATTGTTGAATGTGAAAGAAAAGTGCGAAGAAATTCCACTTTGAATCCTTTGCTACGACTTTACATTTCTCTACAAATGGGAATTATTTTCCTCTTAATAAAAATACAAAAATCTATTTGGTATACGGTATTTTAGACTAAAATTCGAATATTTGCTCTGATCATTGCGTAAACACATTCGTGAGAAGAGTTTGTGAATTTATTATTCATTGGTATTTATGATTTTAGATAATATTGCAAAATTAATGATTGCTATAAAGTGTTGAAATAGATGACAACAACGCCAAAATGTTATTTAAGTGGAATGCGAAATAAATAATGGGGGATCCATAATAATGATAATCTGTAATGCACTAGGTATACATATCAATGTACGTAGTATTTATTTCCATTATCGTGTACAAATATCTCAAAATTTGACAAACTTAATGTAGGCATGAAAATGGAGAGATTGCTAAAGAGTTTTCCCGAAAAAGTATTTCTATAATTAATATAAAAAACTTATTTTATATTTAGTAATGATTTTTCGAGAAAACTTTCAAGCCTTCCCTTTTCAAGTGTAAATTAGGCATGCCAACTTTTGGACAACTATTTTATAACATTTAGACAAATATTTTTTAAGTTACCCGTGCGCGAAAATTGAAAGAAATACAATGTTTATTTTATTGTAAGTATATTAAAGATTATCTTTATAATAGATGTCCCTTTTTTAAGTTCATATTCCACTTAAGGATTCAAATTTATTGGACAATAACTGAGTTGTTTCCGAAAAATGTGTGTGTAAAGTGACTGAGTATCGATTTAATTATGAACATGGAAAACCAAATATATTCATTTTACGCCAAGAATATAATAACAAATGAAATCTATTGAAACTAGACCATTTTCAATGTACACTTTATGGCAGTTATGATAATTAAATATTTGATTTGATAATTATAATGGATACTAGCATTTTTATGTATCTTATAATTTTTTCTTTTGGCGAATAATTCAAATCCTTTATAATTTAAAATTTGTTTGATAGTTGACAAATGTCAACAAATGTCGTTTGACAAATGTCAACTATCAAGTAATTGAATTTTAGTTGTAAAATGATTATTTTTAATTTTTTTCTATCTATGTTAGACAGATCCGAAGTAATATTTGCAAAATTATATACAACAAAGTAAACGAATTGAATTTTTAATGAGTGCCATTTAATTTTCTGAATAGGTAATAATAAAATCATAATAATAATAATAATAATAAAACAAGAATTTGTTTTAATATAATGTGATTTTTTAAAGATTTAATTTAAACCTTGCGGCCAATAATTGGTTTTGTTGTAATAGAGCAAAATGCAACAAGTTATAAATAATAATTATAATAATATTGAAATAAATTTATTTTGCCACAAGGTGTATTTGTCGATGTATGGCGCCTAAGATTGCAGCCTTTCAAATAATACACTATATATACTTCGTATACACTATGTAATACTCACTCTACACATTCGATGACTTTGACTTACTATGTATTTTATTGCAAGAAGCATGACATATCTTTTCTCTATGTACTAGTTAGAGATCGGATTGTACATTATTATTTAATTTTTAAAGTATGAATTAATGATGCACTCCAATATCTTAAAAACACCATTGCTACTCAAATTGAGCAAAACAATAATATCAAAAATTTTATATATCACAAGTCAAACAAATCAATTTCTCATGTATAATAAATGATACAAGCAGGGTAAGGATAATAAGACATTGATTGAGGATCATTCATAACTACTTATAAAAACAATCACTTTCAACATGAAATTTAAAATTTGGATAAAATTTAACACTTTGAAAAAGTAGTAGAAAAACTAGTGATTTATAAGAAACATTCTTTCTATGAATATTGGATGACTGCTTTAATTTTGTATAAAATCCATAGTGATAATATATAGAACGGTTAAGCAAGCTTTAAACAAATTAAATACACTGGAATAATTTTTATTGTTTTCAATATTTATCACCCATTCTTGTGTAATTTACGTCTAATTTCAATGATAAAATTGACTTTAGTATTCTTTGCTATAAATACAGAGCACTTTGTATTTAATGTCTCTAATATAATCACTTGTTTTTGGAAAATCTAAAAGAAGTGCTGTAAAAAATTGCATATCAAATTACCAGCATTTAGAACAGCGTATGACATATTATATGAGGTATTCAAACTTGAACAATGTCTATATTTTAAAATTGTGACATGACAGGCTTGAGGTATCAATAATTGAATAATGAAATAATGAATGCATTATTATATTGTATTCATTATTTTAATTGCATAAATACATAAAATGACATTTAACCATAGATTTTCATTTACGTTATTAACTGTTAATGTTTTTCTTTTCTTTTTGAGTTTCCTAATTTTTTTATCTAAAATTCTTTGAAAATATTTTTCTTATAAATTTCCAATTTTTCTATAAACTTCTCATTCGCCTATTTCAAATTTCCAGAGTAGATTTAACTTTTCAAATTGTTTCATATTTTCATGAGTTTTAATCATCAAATACTATCCGAATAACTATTCAAATTGTTGTACGTTAAAAAACAAACGTTATGATCAATAAACATAAAACAAATATCTATATTATACACATATTTGAACTAGCATCATTACACCATTGAAAAATAACTACTAATATTATCAGCTATTATATTCGAATATTAATTTTGACCGCAATGGCATTATTAGTAAATATTCGTTGTCGGTGCTGATCACGGATACAGTTTCCGAAAAAATATTGCTTATGTTTTTTTTTCCATAATGTTTACAATTTTCAACATACTGCAGATTAATAAATTTTTAATATTATTATATTTGATAAACACAAGAGTTTTTTGTGTATACCATTTGCTGTATCCAAACTCACACTCGTGAGTCGTGCCATGTTTTATTTGCGTTATTTTGTTTGGTGTAAATATAATATTATTTCAAATCATACTTTTTTCTCACGAAAAATTGATCTTGTATAAAATTTTCAATCGAAACTGAAGTCACACTACGATTTACAATCGTCAATAAACTCATGAAGATATTGAGAGCTCAAATCTTGAATAGTGAAAGCAAGTAATGATTTTAAATAACTATCATGAATGTACTTGTTTTGAACATAAAATCCAGTCTTAATTGATTCATTTGATAATTTTATGTTGTTGATTTGCCATCCCCAAGTATAAATGGATAATTTCACAAAATAAGGTGTTTTTATATTGACTTCAATGACTGTTATTATATGTTTGAACATTTCTATACACTCATACAAGTAACATAATAAAATATAATATGCATTCTGCTTCTTATCTACTTTGATCGTTATAATTTTAAAGTAAGAGTACAAACCACCAACCAACACTCAAACGCAACTCAATCACCATTTATATTCTTTTTGAGTATTATTTAATTAATAACTCTTTGACAAGTACAATATTGTAATTTTTTATAAATAATATAATCACTGTCTGTTTGAAATTATAAATTATACGCAATCTACATAATATATATAAGAAGAAGCTTCATTTATTTTCAATTCAATGCTGCTTTTTAAGTGTTGTTGGGAAATTAAGATGAGTGAGTATCCGCTCTGTACAGTATAGACAACTGAATTGATCGAAGCACCACGAGTACTAAGAATGAATAATAAAAAATAATAAATACTAGAATAAATATAACTTTTTTTTTAATTATTTGATATTAAATTGTATGACAAATGTTAAAATTAAATAAAAAAATTACCATTAATTAAAATTATTGCGTTGTAAATTGTACCTAACTTTTTTTTACTCGGCATACATAATATGTCAGAATGTCATTCATTTTAGTCTAAAGTTTGTAACGCACTATTTACCGCACAAACAAAATTTTGGTATAGATATTCATAGGATCATCTAATTAGTCCATTTCTGACTGTCTATCCATCCGTCATCACGATACCTCAAAAACAATAAGAGATAACTAGCTGAAAATTTTGGTGACGTATTCTTAAAAAGCTAATTTCGTGAATGTGCTAAATCGAACGGGTTTTCGTAAAATGTTTGAGTTCTCCACAATTTTAGCTCAAATTTGGCTAAACACGTTTAGGTTATTACAATACATATTATTATTATACAAGTATATATAACTGTATAGACTGCATATTTATAGTATTTAATGAATGCTTATTAAAAATAGTCAAAACAATTAAATTGAATCATATGTCATATGTCGAGTGTCTAAACAATTTACTCTCTTTTTGTTGCTATCTTCACTTGTTTAAATATAAATATAGATAATTTTTTTTTTAATTTACGAATAAAGAGAGACAAATTTACAATGTAAAATAATATATCATCCACAGAATGTATAACATCTGATTGGTAGAGTTTTATGATGTTTCCATAGTAACTGTATAAAGATCTCAAAATAAACAACAATGAAAACAAAGTTTACCAACGGGTATAAATAAATTTTGCTGCAATTTATGGTACGATGTTCTTGTAGTCATATTTTCTACAGATATTTGCAATTTTAATGTTAATAAGCTTACCAGGTATATACTTTTCGAAAGTATCGTAAAATCTCTCTTAAACCTAGACAATCCTTGAATCATTAGATCAATTTTATTAAAAAATTTGCGACGCTTCATCGTTCATCTTACCGCAGCCTTAAATTTTCATGTTCAATGCACATCCATGCATCATCGATGCAGGTTTTTATGACTTTTTTAAACAATAAGAATATAAATATTATTAATAAAATATAAATAATATTTCTTTAAAAAAAAAAAAATAATAATTAATCTAAGTATAGAAAATTCTGAGAAATTATTTTCCTAATTATGTTTTAATATATTTCCTAGTATATAATTTAATATAAAATAATTAATAAATAAAAAAACATAAATATGAAAAAAATAAAGAAGGAAAAAGATAAAAAAACAAGAATAATTATACAAAATGATTTCGTTTTTTTCTATATTATTTATTAATTAATTTCAAATAATAAGAATATAAGAATTAATTATGATTTTAAAATATTTTGTATTCTACAATTAACAATAGAAGAAAGAAATTTGTTATATTTTTTTAGTTGATAGTTTATATAGGTGGTAAAGAGAAAAATATTAAATTAATGTGTATCAAATGTATATTAACTAACATAGTTAACAGTTTTAATACCCTGTATGCACTTAAGTCTTTTCAATTCTAGTAAAAAAACTTCATTACTTCATAAGTTTTGTTTTTCAGTATGAAAGGGTGGGTCTCTATCGTCGATGAAAAAAAATTTTTTTTTTAAGTGAGAATAATTGCTAAATAATGTTGCTTCAAAATTTTTTTATTTTCTTTGGTCACTTATCAAAAAAAAAAAAAAAAAAATATTTTTGTTGAATTTTTATAATTTTCTTTTTTGAATACCGTTATAAATATAAATTTAATATACATAAATTTAAATTACAGCTTAAGTTGCATATTTGCTTGGATATTTTTTCCAAACGAATCTACTTTAACTTTTGAAAGAGACGGTGGATATTACAAATTTTTAAAAGCTGTTATTAAAAATTTTTACAAGAAATTTCTATACATATCAGGTAGGATTTAGGAAATTTTGAAAAATAATAAGTATTTTATCTTTGCAAATTACCGTTCCAGTATTTTTTACATTTGAATTTCATTTAATTGAAACAAAAAAATGTCCCCTTTAATAAAAACAATCTTTAAAGTAATATACCAACATTGTATTTTTTTTAACTTACGCGCATAAATCTATGCAAATAATTTTCCACAACCCACAATCTCAATATGAAATCGGAGGGCGTTTTAAATAAAATAAAAGTTTTATATTTACTGTAGAATAGAGGTTACATTTATTCCTAGAAATGCACAGTTGGTTCAAGTTTTAAATACTATAAATAACTTTAAATTTAAACTAAAAGTGAAGAAAAAACAATGCTGAGCAGCTTATTAATGTTTTGAAATTGTCCGTCATAATAATAACAAGAATTTTCTTTACGTAAAATATTTGCATTACGTAGATAAATTTGTATTTAATCTCAAAACAATTATATTTTATAACTTTTACTTATGGAGGTAATGAAATGATAACTTAAGAATGCTTTTTGAAGATAATTATTTTTGCATGCAAGCGCGAAATGTAAGGTTTCTTTTTATAATAAAAAAAAACAGTTGTTGGAAAGTCAACTATGGTGTAATTTTATTGATAAATATTATTAGACAAAATTGAATGAAATTTATTGAAAGAGGCTTTATCAAAAAATACTTTGAACTGTTAATTCTATGAGGTTATCAGCTTTATTAATATACACTATGATCTATTGAATTCAATGTAATGTAAATATTCATTTATTCTTCATTGGAAGTCTTTAGTTATATCAGTGTTAATATCTGCAATACGTAAAGTCAATTCATGTCGGCTTCTCTGAAGTGTCAACTGAAAGTTTTATACCGTTATATTGTATACGAAAAGTTTATATTGTCTTATTAAAAACAATTGAATACTAAAAGTATATGATGTATTCTTAGCTTTTTACCACATCAAAGTTTTTTAAACTCTAAATATAAATATCTTTATTATTAAAACACATTTAAATAAACTTTTTCTAATAACTGGTGTTTGCAAAATACCTTTTAAAATATTTTGGTTACCTAACAAAATTATCACCTATCCATTTTTTTGTCAAGTATGGTATTTACAGACGTTGATAAACTTTTAAAAACGGTTTATTATACCAAAAGAAAGTAAATATTAAATTAACTTCAATATGATCAGATTACTATTTCGATCAAATCAATATTTTTCAGTAGTAAATACTCAAATTTTACAATAAACTTTAAGTATTTACTGTATTTGAATAAGTAATTGGTTATGTGTAAACAATTCTAATGTAATGAAAACTTATTTTTATTTTCTGAGTAGATCATTCTACACATGTTGTTTAGAAGAATTAATTTTTGTAAATCATTCATAAATTATTTTAAATTTGTTATTTTTTTTAATAATATTATTTTGTTTTTTTTTTTATGTTATGTTGATAAAAGTTCAATCACGTCAAATTTTATACAAGACATAAAATTGAACTAAAAATTTTTGGAATTTAAAAAATTCAATCACAGCCCACGAAGGTCATCTCTCTACATACTCTGACTACACATTTAATATAACTGAGAGAAAAAAAAAACATATTCATGTTTGTGATATTTTAATTATTATATTTTTAGAACATTTACAAAGTGGTCCAGAATATTTACAGCTAACACGTCGGAAAATTATAAAAATATATTAGACTTGGTTTTAAAACTTTAATTATCCATTAAGTCTACATATTTCGATTATGCATGTACTGAATGATTCATTCTCATTCTAATAGCATATTATTTAGCTCTTTAAATGTACTCTTAACTCGATCAGCAGATTTTTAATTTTTCGAAACTATAACTATATTTTACTACATATTTTCTTCTTTTTCCATTAATATCCATATGGAGGAATCAACGATATGGATTGCTTGTTGTGGTGAATTTATCTACATCACTACAAACTTTATTTCAAAAATTAGACTATAGTTGTTCCATTACAGCGTTCAATCATAATCATTTAAAAGTGTATCTCATCGTCTTAAAGGAAAACAGTATACAGACGGTCCTTTAAACATAACAGCATATTAAACAAAAGAGTATATATGTGTGTGTGTAATATAAGCCACACCTCTTACATATTTGTGTGTTATAGTGTGTGTAATGTTTTTTTTTATATTGATTTAATGTATTTGTTATGCATAATTAAAAAAAAATATTATCGAGTCCTCTATATAAATTATTAGTTTGCTTCACGTATTAATATATTAATGATTATTTCTAAATAATTTCAACGCTTTTCGTTAGGTACTGTAAAGAAAAACCTGCAAACGATGGTAAAACTTTCTCAAATATTGATAGTTGAGTAATTGTAGAAAATAACTTTAATAAATAACAACTTACTATAAAAGTAATTTGATTAATGTCCCTAAATATTCTCAAATATCAATGTTTGTTAAATTACAAAACCACATATAATTAAGATTGTTAAATTAGAAAAGTAGGCTGTTTATAAATTTATTAATCTCTCCTTTGGGATTAGAATATGATAGTTATGAAAATCTTAGATCTAGTCATATTTTAAAAATACTCTGTTACGATTTTCTTTATAACCATTTGTGTTTATTTGCCTTGATCGATTGACCGGCAAATTATTATCAATATTTTCAATAAATGATGCGGCTCTACTATTGAGTTTCAACGCTTTTCGTTAGGTACACTTTACACTTTATTAATGGCAAGGTGGGGATGTTAGAAACAGATTACATTTATTGTGTACCACTTTGTATTTGAATCTAAACATGTATCTCTATCTATTTCTCGTATTTAAATGATCAAACCAGATACTAGATAGTTCAGATCATTGAACCAAAAAAATGATATCAAGATCGATTATACAATAAAATCTGTCAAAAATTTGTCATTTTCAGCAATAAAATATGAATTGTTATGTGGCAAAGCCATTTAAACCTGTTTATATATATATTTTTTTTAAATTTGATTTATTAGTTAAAATTATTTTTCTATAAATATCATTTAAATTTTAATCATGAAATGTTCTTCAACCAATGGAAAAGTCACGTAGTACAATTTTGTATGAAAAAAATTTTTTTTTCATTTTAAACTTTAAGAAATTTTTATTAAATGTGAAATTTCTTGTGTATCAAAAATGCTATTTATCATTATGTAAGACTTTCTGGTAGAATTTTGGATTTTGAAGCTAACAGAACGTACGAAGTTAATTCAAATGAATATTTCCATTGAAATTTGAAATTTTTCCATTCGTTAGTTATACTAGGATTTTAAAATTCTAATTTCAAATTTAAAACATACTATTTTCAATAAATCGTAAAACTGTTAACAAAAATTTTTCAAAAAAATGATTTAAATATAACTGGCTTAGGACAAAATGCTTTTTATCTATTAACGTTGAAAAAATGTTGTAAACATTTCAACTACTGATTTAACTATAATATGATTTTTTCATATTTTTAGCAATTTTCATTTTATTTTCCAACTAGTTAAAGGAAGTATTGTAATCCTGTCGAAATTCGATTACGTAATACATGTTTTGAGGTCACATGAAACCAAAAAAAGGGAATTTCAGAAATTACCCTGTGTATGTGTGTGTATTTTTTTATTTTTTATTCCAATTTATTTTTATAGAAGTATACTGAATATTATATGTCTACATTTTTGTTAAGTAATACCAATCACATTTTCACATATTGATTTCGCTATAATGAATTGAGCTGATGTCAAATAGTCCACAACGAGTAAAATAATAATTTTTTAATTGAAATTAAAAGAACCCCTGAAGTTATATATATATATATATATAGAAGGCAGGAAATGTTTACAACTAATCAGACATATTTCCGGAAATATGTTTGTTGATAAATCTTTTATATTTATTTATTTATTTACGCAGAATTGTTTATTTTGAATTCATTGTCAAGCTTAGCATATATTTTTTTATATGTGTAGAGCGCGAGATATTGAGACCTTGTAAATTTTTTACACAGGCGATGACCGCAAATAATCTGTTTAATATATTCTAGAAAATTAAATAAATCGCTGAAATTTTATTAAAACGTTATTCAACATAGTATAGCGAGCAAATTTTGGTCAATATTAAGAGAACGAATTAAGACCTAATTTTTTTCTATAAATATATCTTAAATTAGTAACAAATAATAACTAAAATGCGGTCTGATTATAAATTAAAAAATATTAATATTTCGACATGTATTTGGAAATGGCAAATGCATAGAAGAATAGAAGAATTTATTACAAAAGATCCGATTTCCCTATTTATTCCATACATATTCAATAATGATCGATAGTCGGGAATCCACAGCGATCGGTTATTCTAAAAGAAATAATGTAAAGAATGAACGAATAAATTTATAATAAAAATAGCCTGCTTCATGGTAGGGGAGCCCACGATGCTTCATGGAAATTTACACGAGCTGTCCAACGACTACTGGAATCGCCGGAATGAGTCCTACTGGATTTTCAAGATTAGATGGTATTAAGAAAAAAATGTAGTATAATGCATACCTTTTAGCCATAAAGAAAGCGTGTCCGGTCTTTCAAAATTAAAAAAAAAACCGCCACGTGGACATATTTAAGCGTCCAGGTGTCTCTGAAGATGGAAATACATTAATCTGCTGGTTTTTAGGGTAGAGATGGATGGCCCATCGTGGCAGACGTTGAAAAATTGCAAAAAAAATAGTGACTTTGAAATACTTTGACTATTATTTTGTTGTATTTTACAATAAAACAATTAAAACAAAAATGGACCACGCTCCAAAATGTCCAGGTGGTGTGTTTTTCTTACAATTTTGTTTCCCTCTATGTCATGTTAAAATTCTCATGTGTTATTTTTCCTGTTATTCTTATATTATTTCCTTTAAAATAAAACAAAAATAGACCACTCTCAAGAATGTCTAAAGGGTGTTTTTTGTTTTGCAGGTTTGTGATCATCTTATTCTCTTGCGTCACCCTTAAATTGTCAGATTAGTAAAAGGTACACTTTTTCGTATGTAATCAATTTACCATATCTTAATCTGACGCGCTCGATTAAATCTAACACTCGATTTTTCTTATATGCGCGGAACCATATCCATATAATGGGCTAAGATTTGGAGGATGTACTCAAAAGTTATCTCCCATATCTTAATCTGACATACTCGAATAAATCCGAAAATCCCCACTTGTGCTCCCCTACCATCTCTAATCTCTTTATTCATAAAATTTTTCTTAATTCATAAAATCACATGCTGTTAAAAAACCAGAACGTCTTCTCTGTTTTAATTGATTTTTACTTAGTTTTACCATTCCCGATGCCTTCCTGTTATCAAATCTTACTAGTTAATTAAATTAAATTTTCCCCGTATTTGACTTAGTTTTAAATAGTTATGTAAATGGACTGAAACAGCAATATGATGCCATTATATATCATTTACATGATATGGTGGTAGCGTTGTAAAACTTACTTGAAGTTCTCCACCATATTATGATACTAACGCTTTTTACTTTATATAAAAAATGTAAAAATCTTATTAATTTTGTTTTTAACGTTTATTAAATAAAATAAAAGCTTTTATTTTAATAATTAATTTTTACTTGTAAAAGCTTTGTACAAACCTACTTTATAGCTGAAACATGAAGTTATCACATAATATATTAATTAATAATTTATATTAATTAATTAATAATTAATAAAATCGGTATTTATTTCGTATATCTTCAAATCTATAGTTTAATAATTTGGCAAATTTATTTTTTCCTTATGACCTTAAAATTTTTAATAATACAGTAAAAAAATTTAGCGAGCATCGTAAAAACTATTAAGTTAATAAGACATCAATTTATAAAGACGGATGTGATTAGTAGAACTTACATAATCGACAAATGCCATTAAGATATTATCACTTTCTTCAAAAAAAAACAACAACAACATATTATAAACACCATATGACGATACAAGAAGGTGATAAAAATTTATTTTATACATTTTAAGAAAAATCTTCTTATTAAAGTATTTTATTTATTTATGTCAATTATATTATACTTTAAAGTTATGCTTACACTGGCCGTTGTTGTCATGTAGTCGCTTCAGTAAAAATAATATTTAGTATGTTATTAGTATCTATTTTCTTTATCTTGTGTTGTTAGTTCAATAAAATTTCGTGATAGATATCTGAAATATGGATTGGTCTCTTTAGTGTTCCAGTGAGGTATAATATGTGTGATTGTTTATGATTAAAATAGGGATATAATTTTCAAATTGAGTATTTTCCCTAATTTTTAACTTCCCAGTGAGAAGTTTTTGTGATAGAGCCGATTTTGTCTCTTTTTGTTTGTCTTGTCTTTTTTGTCGTACGTAGACCATCTTTTTAATAACATTTCAAGATTAAAGCCTTTAAAAATGGGAAAAACTGAAAAAATATTATATTAGGGTGAAACCCATTAGAAACGGAAGAGAATATAACAGAAATGAAAGAAAAAATAATTTACGGACGACCTGAGGTTGGGGAGGAGAAAGGGATAACTTTTTAAGTGTAAAAATTTGTAGGTAATAAATGGAGATAAACCGTGTTTTACCCTGAAATACTCACCCCCTTCCACTTCCCGACCTCTGATCGCCCCTAAATTATTTTTCCCTTATTTTTTGTTATATTCTCTTCCGATTCCAATGGGTTTCATCCTGCTATAATTTTTTTTTGGTTTCAAAAATTATCGATTCTAGTCTATTAAACAATTTTAATTCTATTAAAGGTAATTTCTATGCCCTTCAAAAGAATACGTTTTGATTTCAAGATTATTATTATGAAAATTGGTTGTGATGTCGTTACGACATACAACCGTTGTAAATTGAACATATCTATCAATACATAACAAATGATATTATATTACAGCAATAAATAACAAATTTTATTAAACCATAAATTAAAATAAATCTTATCATAATTATAACTATTTTTTTAAATAATAATTAACATATACATCAGATTCGTGGAGGATATCCTTGACATTCATTTCAATGACCTTGTAGATGATGCCAAAATACAATACCTTTACGACAAATATTTTAAATAGATTAAAAAAAAGTAACCTGATCACCTATTTTATATTTAATTGTATAAATTGGTCGTAAATTTGTAAAAAAAAGTCATACGAATAAAAATACAGAAAAGCAGTATATAATTTTCTAAGACTTCTCAAAAAGGAACAAATATATGGCAAATTGTTTTAAAATATAGAATATTATTTAGAAACTAAATTTAAATAATATATAAACACACTTGAAGTGTGGATGAATTTTAAATTTACAAAAAAAAAACAAGTTTTAAAAAATGTTGGAAACAGATGAATTGCAATTAAAAATTTGAAATTATTAATTTATCAATAATAAATAATATTCAGTAATAAAAAAAAAAATATATATATTTCCCGGAATTTCAAGGCAATAAAGCAAAATATAAACAGCATAATTTTAGAGTTCCGTAATTCATACCCTACGGACCTAGTGGGTGGACTTCTAGTATGTAATTTTAAAAGCATAATTTTAACTTTGAAATTTTTCGATTTATTTACTCTGAAATATATACATATTGTCTACACAGTTGATTGAACTAGGGACAAATAATAGGTCTGTTCAACATGAAATATTGAGATGTTCTCTTTAAAACAGTGATCATCTTCTTAATAATTTAAATTTTATTTATTACACTCGACATATATAGAATATGTCCAAGTATATTAGTTTGAGTTTATGGTTTGTAACGCTGTCAAAAATTGACCGTATAATCAAAATATTGGTACAAATGTTCATAGAATCCACTTTACTGTCCATTCGTCTGCTTTCAAGATAACTGAAAACTAAAAGAGATAACGAACTGAAATTTGATGGTGTGTTCGAGGCATAAAAAGTGAGAACAAGTTCGTTAATGAGCAAAAACGTTCGTTTGGGTCCAATGCATCCATGACCAAACTTTTGAAACATAAAAGAAGAAAAATAAAAAAAAATTTATTTCTTTAAAAACAACTTTTATTTGAAACATTTTTTCGTAAAATGTCTGAATTCACCACAATTTTATATTTTATGAATGCTTATGATTAAAATTGTTCAAACATTAATTGTGCAAGCAGTGTTAGTTGTTTTCTGAATTTGTTTTTTTTTTTTTTCTTAATTATCTTTGTTTTGCATTCCATAATTATGTCAGTTTTCTACTGTTTTGCATTCCATAATTATGTCACGAACATGGTACACTGTGTTTTGTAGCTTTGTATAATTGTTTCTACGTTTATAATCTGATTTTTATTCGTATTTATTGTTTGTATTTATTTTTATGTATATTTTATAAAAAATTGCTTTTAAACCGATTTTTAATAGTCGATATTGTTCAGTATTGTTCATAATAAAGATCAAACGTTCTATTTTATGTGTCAATATATAATGTTTAGTTTTGATTTAGACTTTTTGACGCTAATTAACACATATGATAAAACAACAAGGTTTTATTTTTTATATAATTTTTAAATTTGTATTTAAAACGTTAAATATATCCAAATATTACTTCATAAGAGGTTTTAAGTTTAGAAATATAAAAAAATATATCATATACCTAAAATAAAAAAGTCTGATGAAGAAACAGTTTGAAATATATTTGAAATATATATGTTTTAAATAGAAATATATTATTTTAAAAAAAATTATATAAAAACATAAAATCTTTTGTTTTATTAAATATAATTGAGAATGAAAATAAAATACCTTTTTGATTGAATAGTCCAATCAATTAACTACAGAACCTCATAATTTTCTTACCATCATTATTACACAATTTTGCTATTAAGTCATTTTTTAATAGCAAAGAAAATATTCCAAAAATAAAAAACAGTATACAAGTTAAACATAACATCTGAGCTTATAAAAATTTATATACATTCTTTTAAATGTTAAATAGCTTAGTTGTGCTTAGGTTAGCTGAGCAATGCAAACAAACCATTATTATTGAGTATTAAGATTTAAAGTTATGTATGTATAAATTTAAATAAAACATTTATATAACATTTTTATTAACACCAAAAAATTAAGCAATAAAAACTGTGAAAACAACATTTATTTACATAAATTCATATTTTTATTACATTTTTTTTTAAATACTTATTTTACATACATTTTATTGATTCCTTGTAATAACTTTACATTACATTATGCATACCAGCATATTATTCATTCTATTACCATCGAATTCAAACAAAAATTATTTGCTTTGTAATGCAAATGCATCTTCGTCATCATAAAAATCAATATTTATTGCATCTATTGAGTAGCAAACTTTTAACTCTTTATAAAAATTACAAGCGGTTAGAGCGATTTTGTATAAAATTACGTATATAAATTGTAATTTTATGTAAATATCCAGGTTTTGCCTTGCCATTAATTGATGACAAAACCACTAAACTACTAAGCCAGCTTACGCGCGAGGAAGCTAACCAAAAAATTATACATACTAAGTGGTACTAATAACTTATGACAAAATAGAGTATAAATAAAATTCGAATCATAACAAATAAACATGATTGGATCTAAATTTGTTATTAAGATCAATGTAAAATGATAAATTAGGACGTTTTATACATTTTGTTCTAGTGTTTTAAATTTCTGGACAAATTTTTCGCGGAACGTCTGGACAACCCTTCCGAATGATACCTATGTTTTTAAGGCTATGCTTGAGTTCTTTTGTGAAGTAATGAAACACGTGTTTGTTTACTTGTTGTTAGGATTAATAATGCAAATGTTTGAATTGCTACAACTCTCATATAATCTTTTCAAATACACTTGGACGCCCATTTAACCCTTTTAGCTGTTGAGTTTAGGAAAAAGGTTCATCAACGGACGTCTACGTCATAATAATTATCTGTTTGCCAAGTTTTAATCCAATCCGATCAATAGTTTGAGCCTTGATAGATCAATCACTGATTGAATAAATAAATTGTCACGAGATCCAGAATAATTCTGAAACTAAGTTAGTTAATTTTCGTAATTTTAAGAAAACAGTAAAAATAAATTTTCCTTATTAACACAGCGATTCGAAAGCATAAGCCTGATATATTGCTACAAATTATTTAAAGCACGATTTAAATAAAAACAAAAACGTTTGTAAAGAAAGTCTATGTACAAAAATAAAATTTACTCAATATTAATGGAAATTATTTGTTAAAAAATGATTATTAATTTTCGATTTCAATCGAAATAAATTACCAATAATCGATGACAAAAATCGTTGATTTAAAGTTTTTAATTTGTTTAAAACAATTTGTCAATTAATCTCAAGCAATACGCATTGCAAATCCTTCACTGATAATTAATGGTTCGATCTAATTTAATCTCTCTTTTTATAGAAAAGAGCATAATCTGAAAAAGTATATTTAAATTTAGGATACAATAAAATAACGACCATAAAGTAACCTTCTTGTCGATACATTAATTAAGGACTGCCGTTTATTTGAGTTTATTTTTATTCGATACCTGATTTACGATTGCAAAAAAAAAAGAATAAGATTAAAAGATAAAAAATATAAATAAAATAAAAAACATGCGTATATTTAAAAATGAAAGCAACTGATATTTGATGAATTATGTATTCGAACAATATCAAAGTAATCATGAATACCAGTGCTATAAATAACCTTTCTAAATTAATTAGTAATATTTTTATATATTATTTATTATTTAAAAATAGTTTATAATTTAATTTATTATTAATAATTAATATTAATCAATTCAAATAATAATGTATTTCTCAACATTCATTGAGTTTGTTATTTAAGAGTATTTTTAACCGATTTCAAATAAAACATGGAGAGTAACCACAGCTTTACTTAATAAAATCATTATTTTACTTTCTAGTTTCCAAACTTACATATTTGTTTTACATAATTAATAAACCAACAATTTAATTTTAATGACATGGGTCTTTAGATGTCCTTTACAGTTAATATTCCATCATTAATTGTTATTAATTTTTTACGGTTGCATCGAATCTTCTTTAAAAATGTAGCGGTTTATATTATATGCTATTTCAATCGAAACGCTACGAGTGGCAAGAATGTGGGTACAATCAAACATTTGCTAGAAAATATAACTATTTTTATACTCAACATACATAATATGTTAGAGTATATTTAATCTAAAGTTTGTAACGCTACTTATATTGACCGGACAAACAATTTTGGTATAGTTGTTCATAGAAACACCTAATTAGTCCTTTTCCGACTGCCCGTCCGTCCGTCATCACGATAACTCAAAACGAGATAGCGAGCTGAAATTTTGGTGACATATTCTAAACATAAAAAGTGAATTTAAGTTCGTGAATAAGCAAACTAGGTCAATTGAGTCCAATGGATCCTTGACCCAACTTTTCGCTTTAAACATTAGTTCGTAAAAAGTTTGAGTTCTCTACAATTTTAGCTCAAATTTCACTAATAAACACATATAGGTAATAAAAATATATTTTATTATACATGTATACATAAATAACTGTATAGACTTCATGTTTATAGTATTTTATGAATGCTAAGAAGTTCAAACAGTGAAATTCAATCATATGTCGAATATCTAAACAATTAACTCTTTCAGTTCTTATCTTTCATTATACTTTACTAAATTGTAAAGCAAAGGTGAAATAAGTTCATCATAATTATTTTAAAATGTCAATAAATAATGCTAAGTTTTAAATATAAAATAATGTATAATCCACACACATACAGCATTTGATTGGTAAAATAGTCAGGTGTTTCCATAATAACGGTATACAGTTCTGAATACTGATGGTAGAAATTCGCAAAGATGTTTATTTGTAATGTTTGAATCCAAGTTAATGTGATATCTATGCTGCTATTGATATGGTCTTTAAAATTTTTATAGAAAGCCCTAAATATAAAATAATTTTTACGATAGTACAAATATCTTTTGCGATTTGAATGCTTTTCAATATAACCCTTGCTATTATATAGAAAAACAGTTAACACCTTTTAATTCGAGTTCTTTTAATCGATTATTATTTTTATGTTAAAAAGTTTTTAATGTGCATAAATCAGCATAAATATTTTGTCGTATATAGTAATATTTTTGCAGTCCATCACTTATTATACATAATTTGTTGTTGTTACCTAGTTCTTTTGATAATAGAAAGCTCTACCGCATATGGCGCCACTGTCTGTACTTCAATAGGTAGTAGGTAGGTATATTTTTCTTTCATCCACTTCTAAATGTCACCTATAAGATAGATATAATAAGTAAGTAACATCCGTTTTACAAACACGACACAAACACTTTACTTCTGTTTTACTGATTCTATCAACATTCACTTACTTATGTGTGTTTTAAATAAATAATATAACCTGTTGTTTTACTATTTATTTTCTTGAATAATTTCTCTATTTATTTTTACTATAACTAGCATTGAAACACGTTGAAAAATCAATAACATAAAGTTGCTGAGTAAAAATAAAATTAAAATAATATTATTGTTTTGTATAATAAAACCAAAATCTTAAAAATTTTCTTGAATTTGTAGTGCCCCATCTTAAATCGTTTCTATTATAGTCGACATATTATATATAATATGTCAAAGTATATTAATTTTAGACTAAACTTTGTAACGCTGGAAATATTCCAACAGACTGACCGGACAAACATAATTTTGGTATAGGTGATCACAGAAACACCTACTTAATCCATTTTTTTTACCGTCCGTCCATGAACAGGATAACTCAAAAACAAAAAGAGATAGTGAGTTGAAATTTTGGTGACGTATTCTAAACATAAAAAGTGAGTTTAAGTTCGTGAATGAGCAAAATCGGTCTGTTGGTTCCAATAGATTCTTGACCCAACTTTTAAACTATAAAAGGTAGAAGAAGAATTTCATATTTATTTTTTTGAAACTTTTGTTTTGAAATTTTTTTTCGTAAAATGTTAGAATTCGTCACAATTTAAGCGCAAATTTAGCTAATTATCACATATTGGTAATTACATTACATATTATAATGCAAGTATAGACTGGATATTTATAGTATTTTATGAAAAATATTCCAAACAATGATATTCAATCATATGTCGAGTATCTAAATAATTAACTCTGTTAGATGTTATTTTCACTTGTTAAAAAACAATTTTTATCAAATTAATTTTATTTAGTACATTTAGAAATATTGTATGTATCAGTAATTAATTATAGAATAGTTTTTCCAAATTAACTCCATTTTCTCATAATCGAATCAAATTGTTAAAAATCACTTCAATTGTGTCAAATTTATTTTTAATGCTTGGAGTAAAATTAATAAAATCTTTATGTTATGTTTAATATACGGATTTTTCATCCAAAATTTTCTTTGTAGACGTATAGAGTATAATGAAAAAGGAGAAAATTCTGCATTTTAATTTAATATTTGCACACACTTCGGGGAAAACAAAAATAAATATAAAAACTAAAACCCCACTACGAAAAAATTTTGCTCTGAAAGGTATGAAACAAGAACATAATTTTATTTTCATTCTTATCTATACATAAACTAAATTCAATACTTATCGTCTAATAATAGTTAATAACGTACAAATATATTTTAATTTGATACATAGATCAAGTGATATTTAGACTATAGCCGTGGTTGTATGCCTTTAGGTTCGTTTACTACTGTTATAATATCGTAAACTACGATTGGTCCAAGATCCCAGGGCGATCACACATAACTTATTTTCACACAGATAAAACTTTAGGATCTCAGTCGCGTCTCGTGTACTTTGAATACCTGAGTATTTGTAGAATTCGTTGTGTGACACCTGTGTAGGTACCAGGTGAGACAGGTAACTAAAAATGAGAGTTATTTAACTTAAATTTACATGGCTGATTTTTATATATATTTTCTATAATATTATTTTAGAAGTACTAAATTAAGTGTCAGACACTTTTTTGGACCAGAACTTTAGTCTTTTATATTTATTAGGAAATAATAAATAAATTTAGACTTTTATATATATTAGGAAATATATATAAAAATCAGACACGTAAATTTAAGTTAAATAACTCTCATTTTTAGTTACCTGTCTCACCTGGTGTCACACAACAAATTCTACAAATTCTCAGGTATTCAAAGTACTCGAGACGCAACTGAGATCCTAAAGTTTCATCTGTGTGATACTAAGTCATGTTTGATCTCTCTGGGATCTTACTCTAAAACGGAATACAGCCACGGTTACATGTCTATGAATTCAATTTTTAAAAAATATATATATACGTTGTCTACTTATTAGACGATAAATATTGAATTTAAGTTTATAGATAAGACTGGCAGCCAAGAATATTTTCTTATTTAATATTTTCCAGATAGCAATTTTTTTCGTCGTCGTTATCAAAGTTTTGATGTGGGACGTACTTCCTCTATGTTGTTAATTATATGAAGAAAACATATAATATATGAATTAAAAATTGTATAATGATCTATGCATACAATTTTTAGCGAAGAAGGTATATATTAAACATTTTTATACAGATAGATTTAAACAAACGATTGAACAGATGTTTTTATTGTGCACAAATAGAAAGAAAAATCTAAAAAGTTGTGTTATAAAATTTTATATAAATATTTATAAAACACTTGAAAGAAAGGAAACATTACAAGACAAATCTTTAATACAAATCTAAATAAAATACTGCGTATTTAACATAAAGAAAATGATCAAACTGATCATCAAATCATCATTTATTTATTGATTTTTGGATAAATAATTATCAGCAATTTACTTACTACATACATAATATTGTTTATGTCTAGATTTTTTATTTTATAATTTTATTAATTTTCTTTATAAACGTAGACTCAACACTTACCTTCAGAATTGAAATCGTTAGTCAAAAAGACTGCAGTTCAATTAGGAATAACTATGTGGGAATCATTTACATATTTAAAAATTTTGTAAATCACCCACCTTTTAGTCGATTGTCGTGTGTCGCTTTACGAAGGAATCGCAATGCTATGTCTTTTGTAACGATGACATGCCAATAAGAAAAGGTAAACCAAGAAAAACCGATATTTCCGCCTCTCTTTATATTTCTGTGCACATAATGAATACAGTAGAATCCGTTTATTATGACTCCGCCTATATTGACCAACCGGTTATTATGACGAATTGCACTACGAAGTTTGGTTTTCATATAAAATTCTTTATAAAAAAGTCGGATATAATGACTTCCCTTACAGTGACATGTCGCTTATTATGACCCATTTTTAATAAATTATGTCCCTTTATAGTGACCGACATGATTCTTTACACCTTCGGCAATGCTCGTTGATTCGCCGACTACGTTCGGCATCTGGCTTGTTTTTATTTTGAATCTTAGTGAGTAAGTAAGTGACAATTGAACATTAGAGACTGCTATTACATTAAAATGAAAAAACAGAAGCAGACAAAAATTATAGATTTCTTAAGTAAAAACATGAAAAATATGCACACATACATAACGTGCAATTTTTATTTAATATGCAATGCATCTCTAAGTATTTACTTAAAAAGATTTTTTTTCATAAAAATGCTTTGTATGACGTGTGTGTTAATTCCCTTCGATGTCATTATAAACAGATTCCACTGTATATATAACATGTGCATACAGTATACTGTAGTTGCGTGCTCAAGAAAAGGAAAACGTTTGATTTCGTCGTTCTTTATATTAAATCTAAAGGTGTGCACTTCATTGAAGATTGCCAGGGGAGGGGGGTGAGGTGTTCTATAAAAAAAATTTAAAAACTCTTGGAATACGATCGATATAGAAATAATCCATGGATCAAATTAATCAAATTTATTTTTTGGTTCGACTTTCAATGAAAAAGTGCGTAATTTATATATACTTTAACAGGAGAATTTCAATAAATAAAATAATTAAACAAAAAAAAAAAACCATATAGAAAAATGACATCATCAATAGTTGATCATTTTTAATAAAAATTGAGAAAAAATTTAATTAATTTTACAAATTGTTCTTGAAGTTTGATTAATGAATTTTAAATATGATTAATTTTTATTAGGTAACAAAAAATCTTTAACATTTCAATTAATAAAAGTGTTATTTTTTTTATATATATTTTATATAAGGTATTAAAATATTAAAAGAAAATTTGGTATTTTTTATGAGTTTTTAAATTTTTTAGGATATGTTACCATGTGAGATTTTTTTAAATTTATTTTTTAAATAACAACCACATTCCTTTTTCAATAAACCAATAAAACGACTATAAAATTTTTTGAAGAATACTCAAAAATAATTATATCCGTATTTTAATTAATACACGGGATACAAAAAGATACTTTTTGGAACACGGATTAATGGTCCGAATATTTTTTATCATTGACTGATGTTTTATTTAATTTATATAGTTACAAAAAAATACATAAATAAAATAAATGAATAGAAATGCTATACAATTATCTCTTTACGTCTTAAATCTGTGAAATGCTCAATAAGTGTTTTAGGGACAAATAGGTTAATTTAAGGAAATTATTTATTTAATTATTTTGTACGTTTTAGTCCCATTTTTTGAAGTCGGTTTTATTTTTATGGAAAATTTATATTACTATTTAGTTTAGTTTACTTTAATACCAAAAATAATTTTGGAATAATCTATTCATTATCTACAAAATTCTACAAAATTACGATTTTTTTAAAAATTTTTTTATTTAACTCTAATCTGTTTAATTTTCTTTGTTTCAGGTATGTTTTTCAAAATAAAATTTTCAAAATCAAGCTATTTGCAGTAGTTTAGGGTATTTGAATCGTATATCAAGTTCATCAATAGAAATGTAAGTGTTTAAAACTCCAGTTATTTTAAGGTCGGTTTAATTTTTTTTTAAATATTAAAATTTCTTGCTTATGTGTTGATTAAAAATTTGATTTTTTAGCCAATTTCTTAAAAATTCGGTGTATTCCACCTTCCACCCACTTCTTATAAATTAAGCTTTTTATAAATATTAATATGAGATTACTCCAAACGCTGCCCTTTTTCTAGTAAAAAATTAATCGTCGAAATTGTACTACTTTATACAAATCTATGCGCTAACCTACAAAAAATAAAACAATAGCTATCATCTTAGCTAGGCACACACTCATCTTGAAAATGGACTATGTCTTGAAAACTACTAAATCTACTTAATCTGATAAAAACATAATCGGATTCTATGATTCTAGTAAATACTTGGATAACTCAAACATACATACATTTAGAGAAGGTTGTACTTTGTGGAATTCCATTATAAGAACTGAATAAAACGACAAAATTTAATTGGAAAATGGTCGTACAGACCGAAACATGTCACGATATTATTAATAATAATAATTAAATTGTTAAATAAGTGAAAATATACAAATTAATTTTTGAAGCTTTCGTTCAGTTATCTTACGAACATTTATAAAATTTTTTAGTTTAGTTTTAGAAAACCATATAGACTAACAGATACGAATATTGTGCAATTCCCGTATTATTATATACATACGGATCGAATGAAGTTATTCCTTCTATGGAAGTCGGTTAATAATCAGAGGATTTTTGCAAATTTATAAATTGTGACAGCCATTAAAATGATTGGATATGACAATGTATTTGTTGCGTGCATAGTAATTAGAAGACGTAACCTAATTGATTAAATCGGCGTGAATGGCTGATATTTTTTAAAATTCGCATTATAGAAAATATAGTTATTTCGTCAATAGAAAAGATGTACCGATTTTTTTTTTATCAATTCAATTGTAATCATAAAAAATAGCCAAAATATGAACGTTCAAAATTCTTAATGAAACAAAGAAGGAGATTTGCATAAATGACGTTATACATGTTTATCTCTATAGTGATTATACATGATCATACTTCGGTAAGAGGTCCTATCGATGTCCATGGCACTTATATACACTTCCATTTGCTTCAAAATTTATGATAAATAATGTAAGAATGAACAAATGTGTTGAATGTGAATAAAATTGTTATATAAATTATAATAATTTTCAAAAATTTTTTTGTGAGATTTTTTTATAGAAAACATCCACTTATTGTAGAATCACCTATAAAACTTTTTTTGCAAAATAGATAGAAAACAATTTTTAACAGCTTATAACTTATTAGTTTTTTAATCAATTTTTATTTAATTTTCGAAGTTTATTTTTTATTGAGCCTAGTTTTATAATGGGTAAAATATCCATTTTTTTATTACATCGTCCCTATTCTATTGTTTACATGTAAATTGTATGCCAAATAAGAATAATTAAATAATTACAAAAATTACAAATAATTGTAATTTAATCTATTCAATGGATCATATCTATCATGAACAACATGTCGAAAATTCTATAAAAAAGGCAAAAGTTTATTTTGTTCAGCTATTGTGACTTTTTAAAAATTTTCAGTTCTTCTGTATAATTAATATATTTAAATAAAAATGGTAAGAACTTTAATAAGTTTAAACATGTCTTTTTTTTGCATGTTTTGTGCGACAAGTGTATGTCATGTTTGTTTGGCTCCAGTGTTGTTGGAGCCAATAAAATACACCGCTCGCTGCGCAATCATCTCTCATGCATAATAAATATTATATGAATGTATATGTTTATATGAGCGCGTATTATTACTTAATATATTTAATAACAATAATAAGAATAAAATTGTATATTGTTGTAATACAGTGTCCAACTACGACTCTGGCCAGCCACAAGTCCTTGCCGGGAGATACTTACGTTGACCACTGGCGTCAGTCACAATTTATGTATATATTGTAAATATATTCATAATTATTTTACATACTAATGAAAAACAGTCATTTTTTCCGCGTATTGTCGAGATTCAAATAATTAAAAATTATTTTATTTGGCTTGTAATTTTAATTACAGTTTTGTTTGGCTTATTTCGAAACTAAACAAAATGTTTGATAAATGTGAAATTTTTATGAATACTTGTTTAAATTTTTTAAAATTGATGTAATCTAGACCTTAATGAGTTCTTAAATGAGGGGAAAAAACATAGCCCAAGTAGATAATATAAAACCAAAAAAATTTGTGTATCATTTTAACAATTTAATCTATTAGAAACCGCCTCAGAAGTCAAGTAGGTAAAAGTACTAATATCTTTATCCATTAAAATACTTACACTGGAGGTTGCGAGTTCAAATCGAGGCAGCGGAAGTATGATCAATTTTAATAATAAAAAAAGTTGGTTTATCACACTGTCGTCACTTGGATAAGAAAGAAGTAACCGGCTGCACCAACAATATAATAATATAGTTGCCACCTTGTGCTAGAAGGCATATTATTGCATTCAGGGATGGAGGCGGTTGCGTTACCCTGTTAAAATACTCTGAACTATAATCTCTTTCCACTTGTTATTTGTTCTAAATCCATGAATTAGTCTATTACTTTTTACACAAAAATAAAAGTAAATTGATTATCACGAGGTGTATTATAAAATTGTCCTCCAATTATTCTGTTTTTGAATATTTTCGAAAGGAAAAATAAATTAATTCTAAATAATATCCCGGGCCATTTTCGCGTTAATTTTAATTTAACATTATTGTTCTAAGAAAAATCAAAGATTTACTACCATTGGGGGACTAAAACATCGACCCATTTTCGGATGGTTGCTGCGAGAATATCCATGAAACCTTTTATGGCTACTGCCTTAATTCTTCTAAACAAAAGTTGTCGAACAGGTAATAATGTAGAAATTCGACTAGACACTAGTTAACCTCTGCTTCATAACCAGTATACAAATTTCGAATGAAATAAAATTTTTATGCAAATTAAATAATCGCGTGATATGCCAATTTTATTATTTATAATTAAAATAAAAATCGTTTTTTCTTATAATAAGTTTTCATAGGCAGGGTGCCATATGCATATCATATTATCTATGAATAACAATTTTAAAATTTGTGTATCGAGTAATTATGTTTTGTTTTTACAAGCCTGTAAAATTGTCGACTGTCCCCATAAGTAGTAGGAACATCATACTATTAAAAATGTAAAAATTATTTTTTCCATGTCACAAAACGGAATGTCCTTTTATGTGATCACTTCAAAATTTGCCATTTTTCACAATTTTCTGGTTATTTCACTATGGACATCTGGATTTATTAAGTGGTTTTATATTCATCGTTGAATGATCTTCTTAGTACAATAACAAAATCGGATGTCTGTTGATTTTTCGATTAATGGGACAGTCGAAAATTTACCAAAATAATCATCATAAAAAAGATGGGATTTATAAATGAAATGATGTACCTATGGGCTCTGGGACTATTTTAGTTCCTGTATGAAGTCCTCAAAAAACTACTACTGTTTCTATAGTAACATTGATCATACAGCATATATTTCTATTAAAAATTAACATGCCAGAAGATAAAATAATACGATGGGCATCGATTATTATGGTGTTTTAAGATTGACGCGAACATGTTCCGATTTGGATATCAAGATGGCATATCGCCGTTTAGCTATACAATTTCATCCTAAACGTTTAACATCTAAAGGTGCATCTCAAACATTTGAATTAGTATGTGAGGCATATGATGTATTAGTAGATCCATTAAAACGGGCAATTTTCGATCAATATGGTGAAGAAGGTTTAAAAAGTGGTGTTGTTACTCCAGACGGTTATTTTGAACCGTACGTTTATCATGGACAACCATTACAAACGTTACGAGAATTTTTTGGAACGGATTCACCTTATGCCGATCTTTTAAATGTTATCTATCATCCTTTACCAATGTACGATTTACCCGAAGGACGAGGAATAAAAACAAAAGGTAATAAATAATATACAAATGTTTTGTTATTAGACCAGGGTCGATAATATTTGAAACCAAAATAAATTATACTATGATTCACCCATTTGAAAGAGAATATAACAAAAATTAAACGAAAAATAATTTACGGGCGATTTGAGGTCGGGAAGTGAAAGGGGTGAGTTTTTAAGGTTAAAACATGGTTTATCTCGATTTCCGGCAAAACTGCAAGTACTATGGAAAAAGGTTCAAAGGCTTAGTTGTAGGTAATAAAAAGATCTACAACTTCTATTTCACACATATCTTATCAATCAATTATCGTCCCGCAGAAAAAGGAATTGTGTAATGGTTTTACAATAGCGTTTTAAATTTTTTTAAATAAGATACATTGGAAAATTAATATTTCGGAAAAAGCAAATATTTAAACGAAATTCATTTTACTAGCACAGAAAATTTAATTAAATTTTGTGATTTAATATTGAAATTGCGCTTGTTTTCTCCTAATATACAAATTTCAACTCAATTTTTCAAGCCATTTGACATAATGCAGATGCAAGCAAACATATTCTTACATTGCGTGGAAGTTCTGTGTTTTATAGAGTATTTTTCTTGCATGAGAAATCGATTTTCGAACAAAAGAGATATCATAGTTACTAAGTTTTGTAGGGAAAATAGATTGTACCAAATTAATTATCAAAATACCACAAACTGAGATTACTTTTACTCAAAAAATTATATATCGGAATTAAAAAAAAAAAAACTGTTGTATCATCTTAAGGCAAACCTGTAATACATCCCCTGCAACTTACCTTGGAGGAATTATATCATGGAGGAATTAAAAAAATGAAAATACAAAGATTAGTTTTTAAAGATGAAACAAAAACAGTGACAGTTTTAAAAGAAAAAATTCTAAATATATCGATAAAACCTGGTCTCCCACCAAATACAGAATTCATATTCCCCGAAGAAGGTGATCATGGTCCTACGATAATTCCAGCTGATGTAATATTTAAAACACAAGATAAACCGCATCCTGTTTACGAACGTGTTGGTAATGATTTAATTATGGTTATTGATATTAAATTACTGGAAGCATTAACAGGGTTAGTGCAAATAATATACACAAAATTTGCTATAACTTTTTGTCTAAAACTTTATATTCATAAAAAAACTATTTTTCCCATTTTTTTCATTTTAATGAAATTAAAAAAAGCTATCCTCTATTATGTTTGCTGACGAGACAAATTTTTCAAAACTGAAGATAAATATGCCAAAAAATGCATTGTTAATCAAAAAGGTTGCGGGTTCAGTTCTCATTATCGCCACAGATATTAATTGTTCCGCTGGGCTGGTGAAAGAAGGAGCCTATTAAAACCGCCTTGAAAGTCACTACTTGCTGCATATATGCCTTTCTTGCACGACTACTGCTACTTCTTCGTTATGCTTCTCAAAATCAGGAATGTGTTTTAATACTTTGTTCACCATGTAAATAATAGCGAATAACCAAAATATACAATGCAAACTTTTGTATATTTGATAATAAATTTCGATTTTTTTCCCCAATTTCCTAGATCAAATTATTTTGTATTTTATAAATACGTATTTCGACTACAAAGTGGTCATCATCAGTATGAATTAGGTAGTTGTAATGACTCTCTGAGGAGATGTTACTCGTTGCTAATTTGGTGACGGTTTGCATCAGAGAATCATTACAACTAGCTAATTCATACTGATGATGACTACTTTGTAGTCGAAATACGTATTTATAAAATACAAAATAATTTGATCTAGGAAATTGGGGAAAAAATTGAAATTTATTCGAAAAATCCTAGAATTTTCATTAATAATTGTAAAAAAAAAATATATTTGATAGTTTTCCAATATTGTTTACTTATTTAAGAGAAACATAATGGTATATTTGGTTTTACAAACAATTCGTCTTGGTGTCCTTTTGCCCTTAGACTTCTTAACGATCCAAATTAACCTTTTATTCGATAAAGAGTTTTAATCGGCTTAGGTACACTGTGGTTGTAACAACATTAGATGATCGTACATTTCGTGTTCCAATCACTGATGTCATTAACCCAACATATGAAAAAGTGGTAGAAGGTGAAGGAATGCCAATTGTGGGTACAGAAGAGAAGGGTAATTTAATAATACGTTTTAATATTGAATATCCACAATATTTCCCATTAAATTGTAAAACAATGCTTGTAAAAGCATTTAATTGTGCTAATATATCAGGTGGTATTACATCACCCGAATTAATTAATAAAATGGTTTTACATGATAAGATGAATCGAATTGATCCAGCTGATCAAAAATTACCATAACATTATTTTATTACTTATATTTCTATATTTTGTATTCAATTTCAATAAATTTTGTTTTGTTTTTTAAAATATTTTCTATTGTATTTTTACCCGACTAGAGCAAAGACAAATGGAAGGATAATGACTTTAGCAGTTTTTGTAAACATAAATGACTGTTTGTATAGACCTATGTTCCCCTGTAACCGATTTTGATGAATTACATGTTAATCATTATTATGGTTTAACAAGAATGAAATCAATATGGCGGAGGTTGTTACAGCAACCAAAATTCTGGGTCTCAAATTTTTTTTGTACGATGAATATGTATTGTGTTGGTTATAAAATGAACAAGCTTATTTTAAATATTTAAAATTAAAAAAATAAGTTTAAAAGAACTAAACCTATTACGAAAAAGTGGTCTTAAAAGAAAAAAGAAAAATATGTACTTGTTCGATATTAGTTAAAGTGGTGTGCAATGGATAGCCGTAGTCACCTGCCGCCGCCTTTCACCCCTAATATTAATGGTTTAATAAAAATAACTCTTGCGATAAGGTGTTATGCAGCCACAACAATCCTCAGAATATCATTTCCGTAGAAGGATTATAGTTCTTTTTAACTGGTGTCAATTAAAATTGCACATAATATAATATCAATTGTTTCTAATTAATGTATTAATGGATTAGTGCTGTAACACGTGACCTTCAATCATTTATTATTAATAATATCATTGCATTGCATTTTGTTTATAAATCAAGAAATAATCGATCAAACACAGCAACTAAAAAAAATTTGTATTGGAAATAAAAAATATTGGTTCAGTTCTAGTTTTTTTTTTTTAAATAAAAATTTCGCTTTAAACTGTACAAAATATGATAGATATGATTAAAACTCCAAATTTAAACGTATTTTCATAGATATAAGTTTGAATCAGTTATAAAAGGTTTTTGAAAATATGTATATTGTAACATACCTAATATAAGTTAATATACCAGGGTAGATAATTTTCGAAAATAAAAAAAATTATAGTAGAATGAAACCAATTTGAAGCGGAAGATAATATGATAAACATCAAGGGAAAAATAAATTACGGGCGATCTGAGTTTGGGAAGTAAGGGGATGAGGTGAGGTGAGCGTTTAAAGGTAAATCTCGGTTAGTCTGACTTTTCGGCAAAACTACAAGTCTTATAGAAAAAAGTTAAATGGCAAAGTTGTAGGTAATAAAAAGATCTACAACTTTTGTATTTACACTTTTGTCACATAACCTCAAAATTTATGTAAAAATTGAAATTATCTTTTTTATTTCTACGCGATTCACAAAATTTGCTGAAAATTTACCTTTTTAAGTTCCAAATGCACTTTAATTTTTAGATTTAAAATATTTATTGTTTCACCTTATTTTGAATAAATATCGAAACAGCACCTTAATTTTCAATAGAAAAATTTTGATCTTTTTATTACCCACAACTTTGCCATTTAACTTTTTTTATAGGACTTGAGTTTTGCCGAAAATCGAAATAAACCGTGTTGAACCCTAAAAACTCACCCCTCCTACTTCCCGAACTCGTATCGCCCATAATTTACTTTTCCTTTTCCTTTTATTTTTATCATATTATCTTGCGTTTCCAATGGATTTCATCCTACTATAATTTTCTTCCACTTTTTATCATTTTTTAAGGCTTCTACTCTAGTCTATAAAAACAATAACGTTCTTGTATTCTGCAAAAAATGAGAAATGCTCATTACTTATAATCTTAGTCATTGATAATAAAAAGTCAAACTCGAGTTTTAAATATAAATAAATCAATAATTTTAATGATGTGCAAATTATATTTCATTTATGCATACGGGCTATAATTTAAAAAAAAAATGTGTGTGTGTAACTTATGTACACGCGTTAGAAGTTATACTTCTTTGGCATCTGAAAAAAAAATTTCAAAAAACAAAACTACAGTAAAGATCGAAGAAAAATATTATAATTAATCAAAATGATTTTATTTCAGTAAAAATAGATATACAGTCAAAATAAACAATCATTTAATTGGAAAATTGATTTACTGAAATACTAAACGTCATCATACACACTGTGTATGGACATACACACATACGAGTGTATGTATGTCTTTTCATTTAAGTTAACTTAGTCATTTAAATAAATATATATTATTATTCTGTAGCCAACTTCCACATGTGGTTTTTATGGGGTCGTGCGCGCGCAGCTCACAAATTCACTCTCATCTAAACGCGCCAAAAGACGTATAACTTCAAAAAAAAATTGAAAAATTAAAGTTTACGCTCTAAAAATTAGTTATTATAATTGTATAAAACTTTTTGTCATAAAAATATCTCCAAGATTTCTTCGGACTTGCAACTTTATCCAAAAGTATCATAAAAATCAGCACAGTTAAAAGAGTATTGATGTAATATATGGTATACGGTATCCTAAAAATAATGATTGATATCCAATAAACAATTAAATATGCGGAAATGTTAATTATTTATTAAATGTTGATATCATTAAGACGACGCAAAGTTTTATGTGATCTGTTGTTGTCTATTTGATTTATCTTGTTAACAACAATATTTAGCTTCTTATAATAACACACAAAAAAAAAAATTCCTACTTTTTTTTGTTGTTTGCGTTTTTAATAAATTCATGACTGCCTACGCTACATGTAACCATTTATATGTATATTTATTGCTTATTATTAATTAATTGACATTTTGTTTATGATTAATTATACATTTGAAATAGTTTAACACATTGTTTGCTAATTTTTAAAAGGTTAGTCAATATTAATTTTTGTTTTATCTACAATATCTACACGGAGAGAGTTATTTCTTGTACTATTTTTGCAACCCAAACATTTCATTTTATTTGAATCTTTTTAGCGAAGTTAAAAATTTGTACATGATTTAATTATGATTAGTATAACGACTTTTTCCTCTTCACTACTTATACTTCAAATTGATGGTTTTTGGTTTTTTCTCGTTGTAATGGGAAAATAATGCAATACAACATATAAAAATCATTTTGTGCGAAATCAAATAAAACTCAATGTCCATGTTGCGACAATCTGAATTCTCAATTTCTATTTTCAAATTTCTGGACATCAGACATTTTGTTTTGTATCTACGTGTAGGATGAAATATTTCTTGAAATAGCTTCCAAATCGAACGGTCTTCTTTCAATTATAATATAGAATTAAATCTTCAATTTGAAACTGTCGAGCACAATCGATAAGTTTACAGAATATTCAGAATTTTTGAATTTGAAAAAATTATTATACTATTTATTATAAATACACATAAAAATTTTCAGTTTGATGTGAAAACACACTGACAATTTCTGCCCATTTCACCTTCTTATAGTTTGTGAATATTTTTTATAACAATGATGTATGAAATATATCGAATATTGATTGGTAATCCGGAAAAAATTCATGAAAGCGAAAAATGTAATACAATTGGTTAATTATATTAATTTATACACAGTTAAAAAAAATTCGCCACTCGCAGTTTAGCTATGAAATGATTAGAATGATTAGAAAATTATCCGAATTTATTTGTCTATAGGTTCTCGTTAATTCTTTTCTGCTATAAATAAATAAACTTACTGCCTATAAATAATTTAAAGAAGAGTAAAATTTTTATGTTGTTTTAGTTTTTGAAAGCCTTTTAATAACCAAAATCATATCTAAAGAAATTTAAAGGAAAACTTTAAAATATTTTTTTATTTCATTTTGTATTTTTCAAGTTGTTTTGTTCTTACTAGGATCCGTACAAATTAACTCGGTCTATAATAACTCCGGTAAAAATAACTCGATAAAAATTACTCGAACTCAAACAACTCGGTGCGAAAATATGTCGAGAGGTAAAATAACTACGGTCAAAATAACTCGTCACAATAACGACTCAATCAAAAAATAACTCAATGATTAAACAGAAATATTGTAATGATAATCTATACTATAAAAAGGGAAAATTTGCATTTTTGTATGTAACGAATATGCTTAAAAACTACTGGACCGATTAGAAAAATTTCACTATTGGGAAGCTACACCATCCCCAGGTGCCATAGGCTACTTTATATCGAGCGACTTTATAATTACTTGTAAGCTGTATTTTGGTTGATCCAGTGCATTCCTCTTGTTTAGTAATTACACCCGGTCTTTACACATTATTCGCCATATGTTGCAAGAACAACTTTTCTGCTTCAAAAACGCCCTATTCTCATTATTCAAAATGTACTTTCCCGTGAAAATATTAACATTCACCCTTGTTATAACAACTTTGTTAATTATTGCATGCGTTTTATCAAAGAGCACAGTTACCTATGATTTGCCGATATTCATCAGTTCAAGCAATAAATTGAACATTTATTGCTAACTGGTGGGTGGTCAGATAACTTAATTATTTTCAATACATAGAGTTTTTATGGCCGTTTATATTCTTTGTTTATACTCAAATCACAAAAATTTTTAAAACTGAAGTGGTAACTTAAGTTGTGTTCCTGATGGTATATTATTAATTAGTCTTTTTTTTTTTTAATTCTAACGTTTTATTGTGAAGCTGTGTATGGAAAAACGAGAGTATTTTGGTTGAGATCAAAGACTATCACTATTTACACAAATTAAAATTAATTACAAAAGATAAACTGAGAACTTTTGAATATTTGTGAATATTTACTAATCGTTCCTTTTCATAATTGTTTTTTTCTGACTGGTTCAAATATAATAAGAATAATAATAATAGACCAGGGTCGATAATTTTTGAAACCAAAAAAAAATTATAGTAGGATGAAATTCATTGGATACAAAAGAGAATATAACAAACCTAATAAGAAAAATCATTTACGAGTCGGGAAGTGAGTTTTTAAGGGTAAAACGCGGTTTGTCTCGATTTCTGGCAAATCTACAAATCCTATGGAAATAAAGTTAAATAGTAGGTAATAAAAGAATATTACGACTTTTGCCTTTATACTAATAACCTCAAAGTTTATGTGAAAAATTAAAATTGAAATTTTACCGTTTTATGTTCCAAATACATTGTAATTTTTTTGATTTAAAATATTTATTTTTTCACCTGATTTTGAATAAATATCGAAAAAGCACCCTAATTTTCAATCGAGGTTATATGAAAAAAGTGTAAATACAAAAGTTGTAGATATTTTTATTACCTACAGCTTTGCCATTTAATTTTTTCCATAGGACATGTAGTTTTACCGTAAATCGAGATAAATCAATTTTTCTTTTCATTTTTGTTATATTTTCTGCCGGTTCCAATGAGTTTCATTCTACTATAATTTTTTCCCATCTTTACAATTTTTAAAGGCTTTTACCCTGGTCTATAATGATAATTTGTGAAAAAAATGTCTATTTGATAAAATTAACAGTTGTTGGACCAAACGAATCAATGATTTGCTCCGTGTACTTTATTTTAGTTGTTTATGTGTTTGAGTTTTTTTTTAACATAAAAAAAAAATGCTTGAAATATAAATGTAAACAAATTAGATAGATAATTACATGATGTATTTGTTATTATATTTGTTATTATTGTTAATTTAAATTTTATATTTCAACTTGAACAATTAAAATAATTAATTATAATGTCATACACTTGGTTTTTAGTTTTGTCAATTGGAAAAAGGTATACAATTTTGTATAAAATGTCAAACAAAAGTTATTATTCATTTATATCTAACAATAAAATTAAAATGTAGGTGTAGGTACTAATTAAAAGATGTATTTTTATTTTGATCATAAAGAACAAGAAATATTTACGCTTTACAAACATCGGTACAAACGTACTTTAAAATTAAAAAAATACGTTTGTTTTAATAAAATTGTAGTTTTTCATATAAAGGATAAAATGCAGCTTAAAACAAGAGATAATAATTAAAATAACTGTTTGGATAATCGATATATGGTGAAGTGTTTGAACTAGTTTTAATCAATTAGTATTCATAAAATACTCTATATCCAGTCTATATAGTTATAAATACATATATAATAATATGTTTTAATTAGCTAAATTTGAGCTAAAGTTGGATCATGGATCTATTAAACCTAATCGACCGATTATGCTCAATAACAAACTTTAACTCATAATTAATGTCTAGAATACGTCAACAAAATTTCCACTTGTTATCTCTTTTCTTTTTGGAGGTATCTTGGTGATAGATAGACAGGTATGAAAGTGAATCTGTACCAACAACAATGAACACCACCTGTACCAACATTTTGTTTGTAGCTTCAAAATTTTCGTTGCAAACTTTAAACTCAATTTATTATATTCCTGTATTTTATATGTCTAGTATAAATGGCTAAAATACTATCAAAATAATAAATGGCTATAATACTATCAGTTTAATATTATCAAAATATTATATTCTTCTGAAAAGTATCAATTCAAATTTCTATATTAGTTGATAATATTCATAATGGTACACCGTGTCTATCCAAGTTTCCCCTACATGTTATACATTTATAATGTATATAGAAGAATAGCTACAATATTTTAGAATGTAAAATAGAAATAAAATAAAATTGAAGTTGTTAATTTTAATTAGATAGTCATTAAAATCAGTAAAACATTTAATTTGTTTTATTTACATTCACAAAGTACTTAGAATACTTTACAATGTATGTACGTAAGTTTGTTACATATTACAGGGTTGGCTATTTTATGTTCTTATAATGTAAACTCACTTCAAAGATAAACAGTCCAGCAATGGTAGGGGAGTCTATGTGGGGATTTTTGGATTTACTCGAGCGAGTTAGATTGATATATGGGAGATATCTTACCTTTTGAGTACCTTCACCAAATCTTAGCACTCTATATGGTATAGGGTAGCCGATCAGATATTAAAACGAAAAAATCGATAGTTGGATTTAATCGAACGCGTCAGATTCAGATATGGTAGGTTGATTACGAGCAGAAAAGTGTTCAATTTAATAATCTGTCGATTTGAGGGTAACGCAAGAATGGGAGGGTCAAACTTGTAAAAAGACATGCCATCTGCGTCACGCTCAAATCGTCAGAGTAGTTAAATGTACACTTTCCAACACATAATCAACCAACCATATCTTAATCTAACGCACTCGATTCAATTCGACTGTCGATTTTTTCGTTTTAATATACTGATCGGCTATCTTATACGCGCAGCAACATATGGCGAGCTAAGAAATTTTTTTAATAAATTTTACCCACCAAGGTGAAAATTTGGTTTTTTTTTGTTTTTAAACCTGGTGATCATAAAAATTTTATTAAAATTTACCGGGTTCCTCGACGTCTACCAAAAATAAATCATTTTAAATGTTCTAATGCTTTATATTTCAAAAGAACCACCCAATAAAAACATGTGAATATAACAATAATTAATTAATTGATTTAACTAATTAGATGATTCTATGAACACTTATACCAAAGTTTTGTTTGTGCGGTCAACATTTTCTAGCGTTACAATTTACTAAAAATAGTATACTCTGGCATATGTCGAGTATATATAATTACAGAGCATCGAATTTACATAAAAAAGTTGCTTTGTCTTTTTTAGCTAGTATTTAATAATGATAATAATAAAGGCAGAGTGTTTAGCGTTTTTTATTTCATTTCTTACTTATTTAGTGATATTGGTAGACGTCGTAAACGAGGGTAATTTTTAATACTTATTTCGTGATCAGTCGAGATAAAAACATAAAGTATCAAGCTTTCACCTTACTTGATGCAATGTAAATTAAATATTTCGTTTACTGGTCTGAAACATTATAAAACTATTTGGAACAGAAGCAAATAAATTTTTGTTTGAAAGGTTTATAGACAGGATTGCATTCAAATCGTTTTTCAACATTTTTTAGAAAAAAAGTGCGTTAATTGTAATCATTATATCGTTTCACGTCCACAATAATATTTCCTTTAACTCCATTCCGAATGACGAAATAGATGTTTAGGTTTCGAGGAAAGGAAAAAAACTGGGGAAACGAAAAAGTTGATTTTCTATTCCATTGAAGATTTTGATTTAATAAATCTATAGATAATTTCAAATAATTTAGATGTTTAATTTCTGCTAAAATAGTAAATAAAAAGGATAAATGTTAATAAAAATCGATTATATTGTTAATGAATAGTCATCATCCATTATTCATATTATTTTATTGGCTTAGACATTAGGTCTGGTTTAGTTAGATGAATAAATGCCAAAATAATTTTAATGTAACACATTCTGATTTATCATAAATTTTTTTTCATTTGCTGATATAATTTTTTGAAATTGAATTTTTTTTTTACAAAAATTATTGCAAAAAAAAAAAAAAATTAAAAATAATTATACTACGCAATATTATTTAATTTGTGTATAATTATAAAAACTTGGTTAAAAATATTCATTCACACTTTTGGTATATTAATAAATCAATAGAAACTGCTTATGGGGTGCAGATCTTACAAAACTATAATCAAAATCCAAAAATTGAATGAACGTCTTCGTTGAAAGTGACACAGACATTTTTTTTCTGTCTATTACATACGTCTCAATAAATAAATCTTTCATTGGTTCAATGAAAACATAATATTTAAATAATTATTTTTTACTTACGCCTGTTCAACGTAAAACAAACTTTTATTAATGTATTTCCCAAAAATCCTCCATTCTTATTTAAAGGTAAAACTGTCTCTTCAATATAGTAATTCTGGCCTAGATTATAATTACATATAAAGTGCATCTTTATATAGTGAACATTAATTTAAAGTTTTTGCAAACCAAGTGGTTACTTGAATAATTTGATAAATATACAACAAAACAGTTGTATATGGCTTGATTATGATTACTTTTTTCCCGGCGGTAATTTTGAAAAGTGAGCCGTTTCCGTTTTCGTGGTAAGTACAAGTTTCGACAGCCGTCGCAACCTGGATATTTATGGACAACTGTATTTTTGTTACTATAAAGGGAAGGGATACCATTAAAAAAGAAATGTAAAATTAATTTTGCCCAACATGTGACAAAACTAAATCTGCTTTGTCCAACGATATCAAAATTGATTTTTTTGCAAAATTTTCAGATTTGTCGGACAAAGAACATCTAGTTGTTAGTGAATCATCTTATTGCTACAATAACAAAACAACGAAAGACAATTTAAAGCTTGTGAAAATTTTGCGTGCCCCGAAATCGGATGTGATCCATTTTTCAGAGTTTCTTAGAAGAAATTGTTGTTATTCGAATCATTACTAAGATACAAATTTTTAGAAATATATTTATCAATATGATATGATATACTTTAATGAGCACACAATGTCACATTTTTACGAAAATTTAAATATGTTTTCAAGAAAATAAAAAACTGTGCTTACGTCATACAGATTCGGGATAATTGAAAGTAACTTGAATAAAAATTATTTAAAAATTCAAGAACAAAGTTATCAATGTCTAGAATTAAAAAATTACTTCCTGTAAATATTAGGTACCTAAAAATAATAATGTGGTGGTATTTGCGTCAAATTTTTTTATGATAAGTAGCCGCAAAAAGATTTGTATTATTTTAAACATCAAATATTTGTTTCACTTAAATATTGTAAAGTTAAAATTAAAATTGTCTATAAAGTCGTCATGGAATTTTTGAAAAACAAGACTAACTAACGCTAACGCGGAATGCGTTGTTGTCTCTTTCTATTTAAAACACACACACAACAACAACAAAAATAAAAAACTCTCTATCTTATATTATTTTTTGATTTATTAATTCAAAATGTAAAATAATAAATCGATAAAATATTATGAAATTTATTATCAAGGCCACATAAATACTAGTATTTTTGTTATATTTGTGTATTTGTGTACGAGTGCTTATCAAACATTTTATACCGCTATTTTAAGAAAGCGACATTTATCGATATGAAAATAATTATCTTAATCGATTTCAAGGATTCAAAGAAATTATTTCAGTGCAATATCGAAAAAAAGAATATGTGCACTTCACTCTGGTACTGGTATAATCTCAACAGCTGCGTCACTTAAATTATTCAAAATCGCAGGACCAAAGTTTACGATAAACACAACTGCCATAGTGAGTTTTATGGTGTCACTTGAAACATCCTGCTAGTAAGAGGACAAGCTTAGTATTTTCATTATTGGAAATTACTTGTATAATAAATTTATTGAATTTAGTTGCGGTGGAAGTGAACATAAATAATGACCTTATACACTTCCCAAATTTATTAGTGAAGTACAGTTCTACAAGTTGTCCATGTGTGTCCCTCACGCATCCTCGAGCGCCCAATAAAGCCTGGAAACTTTTTAGACTTTTTAACAAAGAAAGTTTTTACTTACAACAAAGTATGTTACATAGAATAAATCTAAATCGACAAAAACAAAAGTTTTACAACTGCTGGTATTCAATATTCCAACATAAATAAGATAAAACCAGAAATATTTATAGAAAAAAAATGAAGTTGAAAATATAATTGACAAATACTTGAGTCAAATTATTTGAAACCAATTTTATTTATGTATTTATCTAATTGTAGATTAAAAGCTATTCTTACAAAAATATCTTACATTGAGTCTGATTGTGAGTCTGACCTTTTACGAGTACACATTTACAAAAAAGAATTAAAAAAATATGGTAAATTATTCATAACATTATCAAAACGATTAATTTAAATCAAATAATCAAATTAATTAATTAATTTTCAATGTTCACGCAATGTATACTTAAATACTAGAATCGGAAAGTTTGGTAATATATTATTTTAATTTTTTTTAATTAAGTAGCTCAATATCCAACGCCGACAATAATTTGTGCCTCAATTATATTGGTTTGTGGTGTATAAGTATTGCTATGAGAACGGTAACAATTCATTTAGTTTTTCTTCTATCTCTGCTAAGAAAATTTTTTTTAATATTTATATTAAAAGGGATTAAAATTTTTATTTCTATTAATTATTTAATTAAGATAATTTGCAGAACGTTCTGAAATTTTAATAATTTGTGTTAATAAAATAAAATGATGAAATAAACTTACAAAAAGTTGAATATTTGAAGAAAACTCTAAGATTTTTCGAATAAATTTCAATTTTTGCCCGGATCAAAGACTTTTTGTATTTTGTAAATACATATTTCGACACCGTCACCAAATTAGAAATGAGTAGCATCTTCTCGGAGAATTATTACGATTAGCTAATTCATACTGATGATGACTACTTTGTAGTCGGAATACGTATTTAAAAAATAAATAAAAAATTTTGATCTAGAAAATTATAGAAATTTCTAAATCAATATGCCTAAAGCAAAAAAAAATATCGAAATTTAATACAAAAAGTTACTATTTTTTTATCGGGCAAATTAAACGCACTGAAATGAGATGATTTGTTGGTACCCTTATTTTCAAGTCATATTCATTGCTGGTGCAAGTCACGGAAGCTTTTAATTGTTTTCATCAAATTTTATCGATATGACAGAACTGGCTCTAGTTACCTTGATTAATTTTCCCTATTTTTCATGAATATGTTTGTATTTTATTTTATCAATGTGGAAAGTTTTTTATTGACATGTAAACAAACGACTCCAGTGGAACTACAACATACCTTGTTTTCTGGCAATTATTTTTAATTAAATTTTAATTTATTCTATTTTATGAAACATGCGTTTTACACCTTATTGTAAGGCATTTTTAGTTTAACAATTTTATAGTATTGAGAATAAATCGTGATTTGCTTTAAGCTTATTTTATACTGTTTAGAAGAAAAAATATTATTGAATTAAAAAGATTTTATACCCTGTGTAACAGAGAAATAAACTTAACCAGATCGGACAAAGGTTATTCAAAACCATCAAGTTAGCTTTAAAAGATGAAAAATGTCAAAAATTATCCCATTCATATTTCACATGCCACGATTTTTCGTTCTTAAAGTGTGTACATATATATATATATATATATATATATATATATATATATATATATATATATATATATATATATATATATATATATATATATATATATATATATATATATATATATATATATATATAATTATATATAAATATTATATTATTATAATTTTTTGATGACAATTGATTTTAAATTTAGATTGATTTTAATTTTAAATTCTAGATAAGACTATAAATTTTCAACATAGTTAAGAAGTAGATGACAAACATATTTTTCATGAAATTTCAGAAAAAACTGTAATCTGATATTTAGAATTTTTCAATCGAATTAGAGTAGATTCATGTGAAAATTATGTATAAGGCGTTATATAAAGAATTTTCTTATTGTCGAAAGTATTCGTAATCGCCATACGAAAGATTGGTGTAGATGATGCATCTTTGAATAAACTACCCAGGTGATTTTTGGACTTAAATTAAAACGGATCTGTATATCTTGGCTCTTAAAATTTGACGTTGAAACTGTGATTAAATTACACTGTTGATTTTTGTGGTTGATTAACTAGTCTGTGGGATTTTAGACTTTACGTTCAACCTGTTATTAAAATACCCATACCATTTTTTGCGTCGAGTTAGTGGACCTGCGAGTTTTTCTGCTCTTACGTTCAACCTGTTTTATAACTACTTTTTGCCCCGGGGTTGTACTACCTAGGTGATTTTTTTAAATTACGTTACCTCGAGTATGCGGTTTTTTTAGCACAGGTGTCCAACCTGTGATTAAACTACCTTGATGATTTTTAGGATCGAGTATGTAAGGTTCTGCGGGTTTTTTGGCTGTGACGTACCCTACAACCTGTGATTTTACGAGTATAAGATGTTTTAACATGAAATACTTTTGAAATGAGATATTTTTGTTGAGGAAGTTTTGACTGATATTTTATTCTTGAAATTATTAACTTTAGACTAAGCCACAGTAAAGTTTAGCTAGAATAAATATAAAATTAATTTTTTTAATAGTTATCCTTTCAATGCAGTTGAAACATCTTGTATTTTGATCATCTACATATCGTATCTTGATTTCATATATAAAGATAAATATATATATATATATATATATATATATATATATATATATATATATATATATATATATATATATATATATATATATATATATATATATATATATATATATATATATATATATATATATATATATCTATGTGTATGCAGTGTATATCTTTTCTCTTATTCTATATAAAATACTAACTTCGTAGTAAAATTATAGTAAATATTGTATAAAAAAGCATAACTGATAAATGAGTACATTACTCAATATTTACTTAATACTTAACTTTAGTTATTTTGTGGCTGACGTACGTTAATTAAGTAATGAAATTATTATTATTTTTAAATCAAATATAAAGATCTGTCTGTTTTGTTTATGTTGAATCATTCATAATAATTTAACTACAACCAAATGTTGAAGGACTCTTTAAAATTTCATTTTTGACATTCAAATTGACATAAGAATTTTGAAAAAATATATAATTGAACTTAATCTGTCGTGTATAAACTTTCAATATTAATTTTTACTTTATTTAATGGATTTCTTTTTACAAAACATATTTCTGCCTAAAAAATCCAATAGTCATTTTTCAGACTCAAAATAGTCAAAATTGAGTCCAAGAAATCATTTTAAGTTTCATAATTTTATTTAAACTAATCAAAAGTTTTTACTTTCGAGTTAAATTTATCGATTTATCGATATCGGAAGTAATGTGTTCCTGTTCGTAAAGTGATTTCAAAATTTTATATTTGTATTTACTTTTTGGAACTTCCGGTGCAACTTTCATTTTATGTTTTTGGTGATTGGGCGGTCAGTTACACTCATTCAAATGAATCCGTATAGCTCCAAAACTACTGTTTATGAACATTTGTAGATTTAAACGACGGTAGAAGTTTTCGGCTTAGGCCCATTTTAGAAACATTTTACTTATCAATTATCACTTAGAAGATGCTGTACTTAAAAGTGACCCTTTTTTTTACTTGAATGCCGATATCTCGTGAACCACTCATCGATTATTCTGAAAAATCTTTATTAAAGAAAAACAAAAAATCGCAAAGAAAAAGCCGTTCCGGAGATATAGCTATTTAAGAAAATATATTTGATAATGGGTATTTACATTTAAGTGCCGAAATATTGTGAATCGTTCAGTCGATTTTAATGAAATTTTGTATATGCACGCACTATCTTTACTAAAGAAAAGCAGCAAATCGACATGAAAAATTCGATGTTATAGCTACTTAAGGAAATATATTTGATAATGGCTATTTTCACTTAAATACCGATATATTGTGAACCATTCAGCCGATTGTGATGAAATTTTGCATGTGCACGTATGATTTTGAATGTTGTTGAAAATGAAGTGTGCTCAGCTTTCCGAACATATATCTTTTTAAAGTCTAACATATTTATATATCCTATGGAAGTTTTGTGTCCCTTATTGGTTGTGTATTTTTGGGTTATATAGTATTGTCTTAGAACACTGAATAATCAATATGTGATATGTAATGAACAGTCAAGAGAAATTTGTGCATATATGAAATGATGAATATACAGAATAATTTATCAAATTGTTATAAGAAGTTACATTACATAATTTATGTTTTGAAAACTTACGAATGTACGATGAATAGGAATAATAATAATAATAATGGTGGTATGGAATAGAAAGAAGATTGATGCGTGCAAATCATGTGTGAATATGTTGTAGTGTATAATAGTTAAGTGTATGTACGTACACTTGACTGTATAGAGCACTTACAGATTACATTAACTGTACTAGATCTGTATAATATCTATTATAAATTGTATATATCTCTGTACTTCATATATTGCTATCCTTTTTTTTTTTAAATTACTCTACTTGTTGTTTGTTGCTAGTTTTATGATAAATGTGTTTCAAACTTGTGTTTCCAACATCATTTGTTTATCCCTCTTCGAAAGATTTTTTTTCTATCCATTTAATGATCAAACATCTTAACGAGCCTGCTTTCTTAATTACATTTAAATTATTTTACAAATATATTATAGGATGGGTCCTAGCCTGAGCGAAACCTATCAAACACTATGAAAATATTAGTAATAAAACAGAAAGTTGTCCAAACATACTTAAAATTTCAAATGTTTGTCACATGATAACAGGAAGGAAAATAAATTACTACTAGGCTTCCAGTATAAAGTGGTTATTGAAGTTTGCTTAAGGTTGTTCCAGCATTCACTCATCATGGGAGAGAAAGGGCAAAAACTCATTTTAGTGATTAAATTTCATCCAAATGAAAAATTTTGCAGGTTGAATAAAACAGTCAAAAGTAAAAAATAATAAAAAGGACCGCCTTAAAAGTAAATAATAATATTAAATACTTTGTTCTGATCAATTATCTTTCGTCAGTGACAATCTTATCCTTAACTCAAACAAGGAACCATTTAAAATTATTTATTACTTTTATGTTCATTATTTTGAAGGCGGTTCTTTTTTGTTTAAAAATTTATTATTTTTTTTTTTTAATTACGAGAATTTTTTTGTGATGTCATAGAAAATAGTAGTGAGAGCAGGAAATTTTTCATGCTATGAATGGAAAGAGGTTTCACACAAATACAACACTAACTGCAATTTCCTTTATTTTTTGACCGATTTTATTACGTACTTTGTTGGAAAATCAACAATATAATAGAGATGAAAATAGAGAAGAATAAAATTTCGAAATAATGTTTATTTATGGTAAAACCGTTCGAAAACATTAATTTATTAAGCAAGGTTTTATAAAAAATTGTTAAATTTTGTTATTAGAAAGATATAAATCTTCGACAAGTGTAATTATCGACAAGTGTAAATAACAATTAACAGTGTTATTTGATATGCCTGATTATCAATTTTTAATTTATAATTATTAAACTATTTATAATTATTAAAATTTATGAAATACTTTGTATTAGAATCATTTATGACGTATTTACATGAATTTAAACTCGAATTGAAGCCGAAATAAACAGTTGACAAAAAATTTTCAAACAAAACAGGGTTTTTTTTAAAGAAACATTTATGGAAACTAATATAAATTGAGTTATGGATCCAGAAAATACCATCAAAATTTCGGCTTGCTATCTATTTTCGTTTATGAGCTATATTGATGGCGTATTGGAGGGCTCAAAAATTAAAATTAATATTACTTTCTAGTAAGCTTTTTTAAATCTATAAATAAAATAATTTTCGTTTAATACACTGAATGTATAACTAATAAAAAAAATAAAACCAATGAAACAGCAGAAATGAACGATCATTTTTAACATACTTTGTATGATAAAGTTGACATTAATAATTGTAAATACACACAATATTGTGATTACGTTGATTGGCAGGTTGTCATTGAGCAATAATACATGTTAAAGTGATCTGGTCTCTTCATATTGATCTTTTAGCCAGTAAAATCAATAAGTTTATAGATTGTATTTTCTACAAGACTATCAGTAATTATGATTTATGTACTGAAGACAGTTTTATCAGTCAGATTCAACAGCAAAACAACATTTTATATACTTACAGTATGTACAATTAAATAAATAATCGTCCGTACAAAATGTTCAACATTTGTTGGTGTATTATATAAATTTTGTTTCACTTATTATTTAATTATTTATTCAAAGATGTCAAATTGATCAATGCCAAAAAGAAATAATTTTTTATATCTATTTTAATATGCATTTTCGTGTTATATGCATAGAGGACATTATTCACTTTAACAAAAATTAATGTAAGGTTTTTTACACAAATCGTATGGAAAATGGTCATATAAATGTTTGGTCGCATATTTTTCATTTTATTGTTCATAAAATAATTATTGTAGAGAAAAGCTTCAGGGAAAAACTTTAAGCAATCAAAGATGAAATTGACCTAATAGGCTAAATGGAAACTATTCATTTACGATTAAATAGTCGCTAATTTTGCTAAGTATATTTCGAATTTGATAAAAAAGAATTGCTTCGCAGACTTAATAATGAACTTATGAAAATCTAGAATTTTTCCTCTATAGGAAAGATTGTAAAATTTCCATTACTTTAATTGGATTGTTTAATAAATAATTAATAATTGGTTAGCTGAGTTAAACGTCGATATTTTCCTTTGAGATAGCAAACAAGATTTGGCGTCATAATTAAATTCTAATTTTTAACGTATTCATAACACACTAATAAATGATTTAAAATAATCCAAAATACATTTAAATAAATTCTCATTTATGCCATAGCTATAGAAACTTATTGCTGACACTTCGTTGGAAATAACTGAGAAAAAGCTTGAAGTTTTTGTATCTTATTGAATTATATCATGGTTTTAACTACCAAAAAGGATATCATTGTATATATAAGCTAATAAGTAAAATGGTTAATTTTCATGCACATGAGTATTTTACTAACCAATTATTTATTCACCAACCAACCATTTACGTACGATTGAATAATATACAAAGGCAGGCACACTCTTATATATAAATTAGATAGATGTTCGTTCTTAGTTATTCGTATTTATTCCTTTTTGTATGATCGAGTAGACTATTAACGTATAAAGTTTACTTTAAATTAAATAACTTGACTAACGAGCGATAGTTAAATGAGTTCATGTTGAAGGCAATAACGTAAACTCATCGATAAACATGTAGAAGACATCCCGCTTAGTTTGTGTATCTACTGTTTTTAAATTTATGTGAACTTTTATTAACTGCAATAATTATTATCTGAATGGCTACATACACAGCTAAGTGTACCATATAAAATAATTTTATGTAGATGTGTAGTTGCTGGCATACGCATTTACGCTAACCAAGTATCTTTGACACCCGATCTTTGCGCTATAACGAGTTTGATACTGGATGCAAAATTTTATTACCATGAAAAACAATTCAGTGGTAAAATAAGAAATATTTATAATAAAAATGATTAATGTGAGAAAACACTTGTTGATTGTGAAAATACAACATGTCGAAACCTAGAAATACTATAACTTAAAAATTGTATTTTAAATAAGATTTTTAACTTATCTCAACAGTTACATTATAATAATTTGTGCTTTTTAATATTTTTACTTGGTGTCGTGAAACATTTGCATCAATTTATTCCTATAATTTTGATATATTAAAGCTTGAACAAAATTTTGTCCTTTGGAATTAGTGTTTTTCCAAAAAGTATCGAATTTAATTTCTTATAAACTACTGAGTAATTAATATTTTCAAATAAAATTTTTTTAAATGTACATTGTTTTGTTGTTATTGTAATGTCTGTTTGTTGTTAATTAAAAATATTTATTTTTTGTTATTATAATCTGCGTTTTTTTGTTACAAATAAAGTAGGCTAGAAGTATATATTTACTTCTTTTGGAACCACTATTTGCAAAATAAAATACTAGATGGCATATACTTGACTAGCGTTAATTGGTTGATTTCATTAGAGAAAATTGGATATTTTTATAAAATCTTAATAAACTGAATATGGTTTTATTATAGTATTTAAACCCGTCTATACTTTTAAATGCCCCAAAATGGATATGTACTAACAAAAATAGTAAAGAATCGCGCGACACTTTGGCATATTTTAGTTTAAATGTCAAGTATAGTATTCTGTCATTTATTATTTTATGTACAATCAGTTAAAACATGAAATGGTCGCATTATTACCAATTTATTGGAACGTACGAACTATACTTGTTAGATTATGTGTAAATTCGACAATTTATTTAATTAAAACTATTTTTTTTTTTTTATATATATAATTGTGATGATCGATGTAAGACTAGCCGGGGTATCGATATCAAGCTTTTCTGGTCTTTATTTTGATCTTGCTCAAACATATATAGTCATATTCTTGTTTTTGTTACTCCATAGGTATTTTGTTTTTGATCTTTAGTATTTACTTAGCATTCGAATCTCGTGTAAAGAGGATTTTAGACAAATTATTAGGTAATTTTGACAACAAATTTTTTGACAACATTAAACGTTAACATTTTTGTTATGTATGAAATTGATAAACTAGAAATCGAAAAAACAATTTTTACTTTGAGAATATTCTTGTAGAATCGCTCTTTTAGGCAATGATATACTTTACCATTACCTGTTATATTTTAAATGAGTTAAATAAATCTTAAACATACAAAATATTTTTTTTCGAGCAAAATATTCCAAATTTGGTGTTGGTTCTGCATTCTCGTTCTTAGATTTGGTCTTTTATTGTTCATATGACCGTGGTCTTGCTAATGTATGTCTAACGTTGTTCTTTTACATGATTAATGATGCATCCACAACATAATTGATCTAAAATTTAGTCTTATAAGTCAAGTGCAAACATTTGAGTTCATAATATTAGGAAAGCGATAAAAGTATCGATAACTTTTGGCGTCTAAATAAAAATTAATGAATGTATTATAAATGTAATTTAAGAAGTATCATTAAAACAACGTTTCAGGGATAAAATATTGATTAGGAATGAGCTTTTGTGCGTCGGAGAATTGTTATTTTCATAGATACCAAAAGTTATCAATTTTTTCTATTTTTTTTTTTTTATGAAAAGGTCTCGTACTCCTCTGTTCTAAATAATAAAAACCAGTGCGGGTTTATATGTGCGCAAATACGCTGTAAAAGCCTTGAAACTATCGCAAGTACCCTAATCGACGTTGAGAAAGGTTCCTTAAACTGACTTCGTATCTGTGCAACTCATAACTATATAAAAAAAAGTAAAAAACCAAAAATATTCTAAACGTTACAAAATTTGCCTTGCTGCGTAATAATTTTGGAAAATTATATGGGTATGCATAAAAAATGTAATGTATATAATTACAAATGCATAATAATAATTAAATTAAAATGAAAGTTTCCATTTTGATGATAACATTCCATAATGAATCAAGTATACAATTTTACAATCACTTTAATTTGACTTAAGTAATATAAAATTATATACTTAACTTTTTTTTGATTTTGTTTTTTATTGATGAAAGTAACTTATCCAATCAGAATATATGTTGTTACATTTAAAATTAATTTATCATTTTCAATTACCAATAAATAAATGACGATAGGATTTCTGAACATAGATTATATACTTTAATAAATATATGTAACATGATTAGGTTTGTATATACATGCACTTAACTTGATGTAAATTGACTTAAATTATGTATGATACAAACATAACCTACAAAACTCTCTTATCGCATTTTGTTTTACCTCTCTGTATGTGTTCTAAGAATTACTTATAATGAGTACAGGATGATTCAAAATAGACGATGAATAAGAAATAATAAAAAATTATTATCGAAAGTCTAATCAAATTGAAAAACATCTTATCTGCATCGATCTTTACTAGACATGAACGTGCGTTTGTTGCTTAACTTGATTATTTCCATTGTAAGGAAATTTAAAAGAGAATAAAAGCACAATTCTGGAACATAGTTAACCTATCGAAAGTAATTTTTACTAAAATTAATTCTCAAATCATTATACATGGCATATATTTCTAATAACCACCAATTAGTACGTTTGTAACGCTTAAATATATATAGCATTAATATTAACAAAAAGAGATAGCGAGAGATTTTTTAGCAATGAGTGAAATCGTTCAATAATATTCCATGAACCATGACCTACCTTTTTAACTCCGACGCAAAAACGACGGATGATATAATTTTGACGTGTCTGTGTGTGTGAATCTATCTGTTACATCGTAGGTTCCGAATGGCTGAACCAATTTAGATTTTTTTAGTTTGAAAGGTGAATTAGTCGGGAGTATTCATGCGTAGCTATGTTTGATGGCCCCCACAAAAAAATCGGTCCAAGATGGCCCCCATCAAATGGCGGATTAAACATCTTTTTACAACTCCCTCAATATGGGTATCAAATGACAAGGTTTGACTAGAAGAATACTATACAATATGACAAATTTCAAATTCAAGATGACCACTATCACAAAATGGTCGAGATGAAATAATCTACACACGGCTACGAACAAGGAATACCCAAATGACATATAGTTATCTCTTACAAAAATCACCGCAACCAAAATGTCAAACTTGCAATAGAGTAATCACTTTGGAACATAATGCAAAATATAATAGAGATAAAAACTGAAGCTTTCAATAACTATAAGAGAAAATGCCAATGGCTGTTAAAAGTTCACTATAAAAAAAAACTTTGATTTAAAAAATTTTAGATTGACCACAATTTCAGCTTCAAGTCATATCATTCTCTCGTTGACTTAATACTTAATAAATAACAAATTTTCACTTAAAGAATACATTGAACTTTAAAATAAACATCGCCATTGACACCGTATAATAAAATTGAGTTGATGACCGTCGGTCATTGCTCTATTTTTATAAATCCCGCCATATTTAATCTTCATGTAAAATCTAATTTCACGTCATCATTTACTATAATACTTCAAAGTGCGTATAAATCTTTATTTTAAAAAATCATGGAAGATTTATTAAAATTAAAATTTGTATATACAACACATACATAAAATTGTGTTTTCAATTGCTCACATAACTATCATGTAATAATTTGTTATAGCAGTTTTAAATAATTAGTATGTCTTCAATTTAAGAAATATTCTTGCAGAAGCAAATTGCAGAATATAAATGACATGTTTTTGGTAAACAAAAAATTGTTTTTCTTTGGAAATTTCGAAAATTTGCGTGTGCATCAACGTTTCCAAATTGAGCAAGTTTCATTCTATATCTGCTTGGTTGTTGATCTATCTGTATGCTACAGTCAAACGAAATAATAAAACTTCACAATAATGGACGTATATTTATAATTTTCGAGTTGGTTCAATCGAGTTGGTGGTTTTCGAGTTGGTCCAATTATACAAGAATATCCCACCTTCAATTGTTATTCTGATGATACAGATCTGCACGTGATCTCTACAGTTTTTCCACTTAAATGCCGCTATCTTGTCGATTTTTCGACTGCTGATTTTTATGAAATTTCGTTTTTGAGTAATTATAGTCAATTATGTTAAATCCGATTATTCTGAAATATTGATATTTGGAAGTCCAAAAAGCGGAACAGAATATCTATATGGCCGCTTACGACTAGAGAAAAAAAATTTAAAATCTAAGTTGTGTCAAATATATAGCTATTTAAGTAAACATATCCATGCATCAGTACTCATTTGAGGATAAACATTTTCAAAATGACTCGTTAATTTATAACTGAAACTTAATAACATATCGATGGGTGCAAATTTCTAACTACTTTTCTAACCTTAATTCTAATTACACCCCTTTCACATACAAAATGCTTGAGGGTATATTAAATTTAATCTAAGGATTATTTTAAATGTTAGGTGCTGCAAAATTAAATGAGGTGAGGTTAAAATGTAAGTTTAATTAAAAAATTGAGTCATTATGATGCACTGCTGCCGTAATGTCACGCTGCCAGAGCAATGTGAAACAATAACTTTAATATTAGAATGTAAGTACCTGAATTAGGTGTTTTAATGCTGAACCTTCAATAAATCAATTTATTCAAAATTACCAAAAAAATCCGTCCAACGTAATTCACTGAAGAACAGTGTCCAGCTAACCACGGATTTTTTTTGGTAATTTTGATTAAATTTATGTATTGAAGGCACTCCATTACAGCACCTAAAAAGCACCTAATCTTAGTTTTTATTTTGTATGTATAATTAATTATAGTTTTATTTCAGATTTGCTCCTCCAGCGTAATATCACGATAGCAGTGCATCTTAATGATTCAATTTTTTAAAGTAATAATTTCAGTACCACATTTTTCAGCACCTAATTTTGAGCATATCTAAATTCAATTTTGTATACTTTGCCCTGCTAACTTATTAGTTTGCCTATCGATAATGATAAGTTATATCGAGATGGAGAATATAAAAAGTGATTTCAAGAATGTGAAAAAAAATGGATAAACTTTAATTTCACTCTTCATTGAAAATCGTCGTTATTACAAAGAGATCCGTTAAATAACACACAATAAGCTATAAATAATGAAAAACATAAAAACTCCACACCATGTATACAAAATATTATATGACAGTGAGAAATAATGATGGAAGATTTATTAAAATTAAACACATAAAAAAAATCTTTCATAGCCGCCAGACATTTTGCATGAATTAATCTTACATATTTGTTAATACTTGACCTAACGCACTCTTCAATAAAGTAAACATTTTACAAGCAAATCAATTTTTCTTTTTCTAGTGAAATCTTATGAATATTTTGCACACACCGCGACCGCATCGTAACACCAAGCAATCAAACTATATTTAAGCTATAAATTATATAATTTTTTTCTTTTAAATATTTATATTCGTTGTTACTCAATATTTGATTTTATGATGGTGAAAATTGATTTAATACCTTTTTGTTATTTCTTTCGTTAAATTCGTTTTCAAAAAAAAAAAACTAAGACTTTGTAATAACGTGTTGTATAACGTTTAGACATTTATTTAAACGCACACAATCGCGAGTAACACTCAATATTTATATCGTTTTGTGATGATTGAATTGTTGTTCGCAGTTGGTTTATTATTGGTTGCTGAAAAAAAATTACAATTACAGTATTAAATTGTTTCCAGATGTGTTTTAGTATGATTCGAGCAATCAATTTTCTAATTCTAAACATGATTTTATTATAAATTCTTTATGATCGTTAATTTGAATTATACCATAGACATTTTTTTCCATTTTTTGTTTATAGGCTAAAATATATATTTGGGATATTTGGTGATACGATAATATTTGTCAAATGCAATAACTTTCCCCTAAATTAAATTTATTCTCACAATATGAAAAAATATATTTGTACTAAGATCATTTTTCAGTTTTATAACAAAACAATTTTTATTTTTTTCGTTATATTTAAAAATTTATATGAAATTTAACAAAATTGTAGATTCAACACGCAACAAGAAGTTTGTCTCCATTCACTGATGTGAGGTGACTGAAGTTCGCTCGAATGATGCGTTTTCTGGTACTGTTGTATTTGAGTTACGCGCACCAGCGTACTCCCCAGTTTAAGAATGGTCTTATAGATTGTAACTTGTCACAATTTATTGAATATTCAAAAGAAAATGAAATTATGCTAAATAAACTTTGAAGTTTTATTTCTTGGTTTATGATAGCGAACATAATCGTTCATTCTATATAATCGAAAAAAAAAACTATATACTATTTGCTTGAAAAATTCAATTAATTATTTTACAAGGTGTGAAAAAAAACAACAACGATTTATTTAATAAATGATTAGTATTTTGTTCAATTTACAATAATATTACATAGGTAGTTAATTTTAAAATAGTGTAATAAATTACAAAATGGTTATTTATTTAACAATAATGTAAACTGCTTAACATTAACTATGTAACAACTAACTAACTATAAGTATATCTATAGCTAAGTTAACGAACTGACTTAACTAGCTAGCTATAGTAAGCTTAACTTAAGTATACATTATTTATAAAATAATTTGACCTTAAATAAATCACAAATGTATAACAGTAAATGTCACCTGTTTCTAATACAAAATATGTTTAGTTCTTCAATTTATTTTATATAGTTTTAATGATTCGTCGTTATTCCATACTTTCTCATTATGAACTTTAAAATCGAACGCTACAAACATTTCAGATTAAGAACTTGCCTTTTTCAAATACTTTATGACCAACACGGATCATAACTTTATTAGTAGCTAGCTCTATTGAGCACACTACAATCAAGGTCACACCCTATTCTCATTAGGAAGAAAATATAAAGGTGTGAAATGGTATCTTTCGTTTGGTTCTTTCGTTTCTAAATCTGTTAAACTTAAAAGTGGTTATGTGTTTTTGATAGAGATCTCTACAGGCTCTATTAAAAAACACTATCTATAATATAATATACATTGTAATGTTTTCAATTTTCGCAACTAAATAACTCTTAAATACATACCCAAATTTTATGTTCGATATGCACAATTTTGACATGCAAACGGAGGTCGAAGAGCTTTTCCCGAAAAAGAGATTCTAAAGTAAAGATAGATTTCTTTGTAAAGGTATCTATCAAAAACACAAACTCCCTTAATGATGATATATGTTCAAAATTATACAGGAAGACCGCACGTTTTTTTTTATTGGATCAGATAGAGCAAAAATTTCTGAGGCAGGAAATCCATGTCGATTCTTGATCTGACTTTTATGTGATTAGTAAGTATTTGCATTAATTGAACCAATAATGAGTGCGAAACAAGAGAAAGTTGAAGAGTGGGGGCACTGCGTTTACTGGCGAGAGAGCGAGAGAGAGGCGAGGTACTACTGCTTAAAATTGTTAATAATGATTATTATAAAAATTCGAGCTATTCCACTTCAACTTGGCCATCATTGGTAAATTAATATAATTAATAACTAATTACCTGTAGGGCAAATCAAGAATCGAGGACTTCTAAGAAATTTATACTTTCACGGACATCCTGTATATACTATATATTTCATCATACCGAAAGAATAAGTGAAAAAAACAATATTTTTGCTCCCTTTTTAAAATTTGTTATAAAAAATACATTGAAATTTGAATAATTGAATCTTTAATTCTTTTTGCTGAAAATGATTTATGAAACGTAGATGCAAGCGTATTTTGGGTATAAACACAATATATTCCTTCATCTTAAAATTCTACCGCATATAAATAAGACGTTCAAATAACAGAAATTCAGCCCAACATTTTCATTAAAAACGCAAAAAACTGAATATGTTGTGGAATCTAAGAAATGGTGGCCAAAATATTACAAAACTACATGTTTGTCAATTGCATCTTATGGTAAAAAAGTTTCAAAACAACAACAAAATTCGCGACTTTTCAGTACGATTCAGATAATAAGGGTTCTATCATGATTGTTTTAAAACAACAAAGGCCGAGAACCGTTATTGAGATTTTTTCATTATTATTAATAATAAACTCTGAAGCTTATTCGACCTTTCAATATTTTAAAACTGAAATATTAAATTATTTCTGAAAAACAAAATTGTGTGGGTAATGAGGTTTTTGCAATGACCAAATCAATTATATTCAAGAACATTCAAAGTGTAACTAAAAACACATAACTAAATTTGACATATAAATATGTGTGAAGTTATTTAATTTTATAATAAGTTCTGCCAACATTAATTTGTTAACAAAAATAATAATTGATTTAATACCACACATTAAAAATTGCTCAATATTTTTAAAACTATGTTAGCGCATGTCTGTACTAAGTCTGCAGGCCTATATCGGCATACTTACCTACAAAAGACACGCTGCAGACACACTAGCCACCAATTCCCAGTCTTTACCTAAGATGCTTTCCTTCCTTCCCATACGTCATGAACCTAATGAATGATATTTACACTAATTATTACATTTCAATGTAATTGTTGTCTTTTCCAGTCTAAGCACTACATTATTTTAATGACTATGGCAGCTGTAGCAACTTACAATCGTATAACACCTGTAGGAGGTCTTTAAATTAAATACAATAAATAATAAAACTTTGATTGAACAAACTAATCTTAGGTATATATAAAAAAATTTTTAAGTAAATATATTAAAAATACTTTATATAATTCTAGTTACAGATACTCAAATATGTAAAATAACAATTTATATGAGTTTGTAAAGATTATTTTAATGTAATTTTTTACAATGAATTTAAACAAGACTTAAATACTTTGTATAAAATTATATACATAATATATACATATGTATATATGACTATGTGTATTGTATATAATACTGATTCTCATAGATATATTTAATGTAAATATACTTAAGTCATTACTTTAAGTTGTTCATCGTTTGTTGGTTAATTCACCTGTTCAACTATTTACTTAACTTTACAATCAGTATGGAAATGTAAATATAGGCCGTACATTAAAAAATGTACTATCTTTTATTTTTAAACTTACTTAACGTTTTGTTCACTATTGTCTAATTAAATTGTAGTCTAGAGTATTTACTAACCTCCCAGACGATGCGGCTATTATTGTTTAATTCTTCCTGATGCAGCACTAATTAATTTCTCCAAAAACCATGGATTTGCGTAATATTTTCAATTATCAATCAATAAGACTGCAATTTAAGTATAAAATTCGACTTAATTTATTAACTAACTCTCCTTCAGAAGTAATACATTTATTTCAACAGTCATCTACCTTTTCAGCTTTTTTGTTGAAAGATTTAGCTTTGCTGTCAAAATAGGCCTATATTTAAATTATTTGTAAACAAATTTGAGACAAATTGTTTTTACGGGAGCATCTAGTCTGAACACAGAGCATCTAGTCTGAGCACTCTTGCACAGAGACTGGTTGTACGATGATTGAGCACATAATCCGAAGCGTAATTAATTCATTGCAATCATAGTTTTCACCTAGTTGCGACACGGTTTTGGAAATAACAAAAGATAGCCCAGTAAAGCATCTATAATCGACCCCCACTGACGTAACGTAATTACTGATCTCAACCGATCAATAAAGTTAAGGAACATTATACACAGTTATTACTTAAATGGGTGACCTTTGTTTGTCTAGAATGTGCGTTCCAAATTTCATAACTTTTGGATAGTTAATTTTTTAGTTATTTGCGCCCAAAAACTAAAAGATACACAATGTATACTACATTAGATATTGTTCTTATTATAGATGTCTTTTTTTGGTTCTAACTTCATACAATTATACTACTTTTAAGCGTACTTAGTTTTTGCTCCATTAATTATTCTGTAATTTATTAAATGTGTATCTAAGACTCTGTGCTATACTTTCATTGTATTTTTTTAATGTTACTGTTTAAAAATATTTTTATTTTGGTTGACATCAATAATATTCAGTTATTTTCCCCTTCAATTCAAATATTGAGACATAATTGAAAGATCTTTACTTCACAAATATAGTGAAGCTGTTTTATAAGAACTGTAGCTGTTTTATAAGAATTTAATAAAAAGAAGCCAAATATGGTCGCTGAAAACTTGATTAAATAAAGAGGAAGATAAATAATTCAAACATATCTCCATAGAGATTACATATAAAACGCAATTGAATGAAAAAGATGGAACGTAATAAGCTCCATAACTTATTCGTTTTTTAATCAGTTTTAATGTGTAAAATAGTCAAGAGAGTTAATCAGTTAAATTTTAGTAAATGAATATTAATTTAATTTTATCCACATTATAATATTCTGTCTATACCTATGATGAATTCTGATGTACTATCTTTATACAATAATGATGAATTCTCATAAGTAATCTTTAGTATGTGTCGATGATATGTTTTTCTAAGTCGCCAATAGAGAGCTATTCATGTGACTTACAGTAAATCGTTAGTAAGAATTTGTGAGTGGTTTTTAAAGAGATGTTGTATTTTATTTGATAAATAAAATATCTTGGGTACCTTAGAGTATCTTTACATTTAATGATGTCTCATAGTATAAATCTTGTATACCTATTGAAAAAATCTTATTATTGTTAACGGTACAAATCACACATACTCTGCGGTGAGAGGGTAAGATGGGGTACTTAACGATTGAAGCTCAATAAAATCCATATTTTCGTGTCGTATGTTATCATTTTTGTTTTAATAATCATCTTTGGTAATCACTCTTTCATGATTCAATAGAATTAGAAATATGGAAGTAGAAAAAGTCATATCTCAGCCTCTACACCCCCATCCCTCAAGGTGAGGTACCCTAAGGGGCAAGATGGGGCTAAAACTTAATCAATTGAAGCGCAACGAGTAATGACACTACTCGTGACAGTAAAAAATGACAATAAAACTTGTAAAAATGATGGCAGAAATCGCATTATTATTATTATTTTTTTTAAATAAATATTTATTTATATTTGGTTAGAATTTTGTGATAATTTTGCAATGTCTAATATAATATGCTATCCAACATTTGATTGGTGAAGATGTATTTTGTAATCATATAAGCGTCTGACACTAATTTGATGCATGGTGCGAATACCCATACCCAAAATAAAAAATAATCTTTATAGAAATAATTAAAACATTATTAATTATGGTATTTTTATTTTTTCAGAATGGATTTGTCGAATGTCTACAAGGATGTCCTTCAATTGACGGGTGCTTTCAATTAATTGAAAAACCAAAAAACGGGTGCTGTATGAAATGTAAAGGTAAGAAATGTTTTAAATTAATAATATTTCTTCATCTGTTCGTTTTTCTTTGTGAATAAAATCTAAAGTGTAATTAATTTTTATTTTTATGAGACATAATTGTCTTTGTACCTCAAGATACGATGGAAACTATTCTCGTTTCATTTCGATAAGAACAAGTAATCAAGAATTTTTTTATTTTCTATAAGCTCAATCCATACGTTAAGCATTATGGTATAAAATCAATTAAAAATTTTTTACCGAATTCCTGTTTGTACTAATAACATATTTTAACACTAAAAATCATATCCTTTAAATTTTCCAGTCTTTATTGTTTCAAAAAAGTCTAGTTAAAAAGTTAGTCTCACGTTATCTTGTATCGCGACCTCTCTACTAACTTTATTAAGTATTGGGTTTCATATATTGAAAATTTGAGAATGACCCAGGAAGATATCGCCCAAATTATAAAAAATACCGATCGAGAAATTTGATTAGCTAATCAATTCAATCTTTTTGCTTGTGAAATAGTTTTCAATAACAAATGTCTTACTTATCCTGCTGCTTCGTTATCCTTCAGTCATTGAAGTTTCTTTTTTTGAAAGCGTTACGATTTTCTTAATCAATACATAAAAATAAAAAATGTTTTCAATTTAAGTAAAAAAATATTATTATATTGTTTTACTCCTGTTTATTAAAAATAGATGATAATTTTTTATTAAATAAAATTGTTATATTTCAATTTAAAGTAAAGATAAAAAAAATCTAGTTAAATAATATAACAATAATACCGTATTTAATTATAAATATTTACTAGTGCGTCTCCAAATAATCTGTATTTTAAAGTCCACAATCATTTTTACTTAATAAATTTCTTTTCTTTTCCATTATTAAACTTAATACATCTCAAATCAAAAAACCAAAGCCGTTTTGTATTTGCATTCCAATAAACAATATACAACAATCTTGAGATGATGTTGTCAGGTCGTAAGAGAGTCTTGAACACTAATTTTTGTTTTACCTCACCTTTTAAGCAAATTTTAACACCAAAAAGTACTTTTTTTAACTAACCAAAAAATGACATTTTAGCTGACTATTGTACGCATGTCATAATCTTGTTTAAAATATGAATTGTAAAGAAGACACTTAAAAACTATTGCATTAAAGACGACTTGAATATTACGATTTGTAATATTTTTTTATTTAAATTGAAAACGTTTTATTTTTATGTATTAATTAACAAAATCGTAACAGAAGATAGGTAAGGTTCTTATTTATGTGAGAATTTAAATTTTGATGCTGTTATTGACAATTATTGTTTAATGAACTTGTTTTGTAAATAATATTATTATTTTATAGGTTGCGTGTATAATGGCACTGAATATGCAAGTGACACAGAATGGGCTGATCCACAGGACCCATGCCGTGTGTTCCGCTGTGAAGCTGGTGTTATAACTAAATCAGTATTGGAATGTTATACACCCTGTGATAATCCATTACCACCCCAACCAGGACAATGTTGTAAAACATGTTTAGGTAAGTTTTATGATTATATAATTATATTTTAATTTCTTCATATAGATTCAATTAATTTGATTATGAGAACTAATCGTAAGCACACAGACTGGTCGTATCAATGGATTTCAGAGACTTTAGAACAACTGACAGAAAAATGAGACCTCTATAATAAAGGCAATCTTCAATTCACAATCTTGCCTGAAAACGGAGTCCGTGTCGTAGAGCTTTTCTCGAAATATCAAAATATAAACTAATTATTTGACTTTTTCTTTAGAAATTGTTTTTCGATTTAAGCATATCATAAAATTTATAAATATACTTCTATCTTGATGAATGACGCACGGACGAAAAACGGAAATGGGCTAATTAGGTGATTCTATAAACACCAAATTTTTGTTTTTGCGGTCAATATTTGTTAGCTCTAATAGACTAAAATAATAAAATAGACTAAAACTAACATAACTCTGACATATTATGTATGTCGAATATAAAAAAGAAATTGTTTAAGGAATGTGAGTTAAAAATCTATATCATAAAAGAAATTATTTATTTTACTTAAATATATACCTACCTACCTATGTGTATGACGATAAAAATTAATTCATTTTCTGTATAATACCATATAGTAAGTATATTATTTAATATTATTATAGTTATTTCAAATGATCCATATTATAGACCTAAATAATGGATAGACACTTATTATTATAGATTTTTAAATTAAAATATTATTATAATCAATATCTATCTATCTTAAGTGTATATACACAAAGTCTTATACATGCTTCTTCTTATCTCGTCTGTATATTAAATAATAACTGTTATTTTATAATATTCAACATACAAACAAACATCTGTGTGTAGTAATGTCAATGTGATCACTAATCCAACTGATGGACACTCACAAAGCATGATTTTGCCACTCTCAGAACATTTTTTGACTGAGTGTGAAGCTTACATTAAAAATCGTAGGAAAGTAGACACGAGACGAGAGATATTTCTTTTCTAAATCGTGTACAACCAATATATCGTTCTCTACGTTGTTCGACTTAGTCATTAACATTATTTTTATAATCGACCAACATAAAATATGTTAGAATATATTAATTTTTGTCTAAAGTTTGTAAAGCTAACGAGCTTTAATTTTCATGGCGTATTCTATAACTAAAAATTCCATGAAAATCTGTCCATTGGGTCTAATGGATCATCCATGACCCAACTTTTAAATCAAAAGAGATAAAAGAAAAATTAGAAAAAAACATTCATTTTTTTTAACAAAACAACTTTTGTTTGAAACATTAGATCGTAATTTGCTTATATTCCCAACAATTTGAATAATATTTTTAATTAATGCATCCTTTCACGAATAGTATGTTGAAGCAATCATATATTGAACCCATGAAAATATAATAAAACTCATACTTTACATCACAAAATAAATGAAGGTGGGCTTACAAATCTAACAGTACTTTTCGGAATAATGTATAAAAATAATTTGGAAAACGTCCACTATCTGAATGACAGCGAGAAATTGCGAATTCTAATTTTCACAAGCTTTAAGCTCAATGTTCAAATTTTAGAAAAGATGAAGTAACCAATAAGACACACTACTCTACTAACAGCCTGGCCTGCTGGATTTTCGTCGTGGGTTTCATTTATTAGTATATAGATAAAGCAGACGGAAATTTCAGTCTGTAAACCGTGACTTTGCTATTCAATCGTTTGTTGCACCAACCAACCTCTTATACCTTCAAAATTAGAAATATTATTTTCAATTAGAATCAAGACATTTAAAAAAATTGTAAAATATACTTTCAATAATTTCTTACTCAGTTTCTATTACTTTGTATTTTGAGCGCTTTATAATGTGATCAAGAGAATTTTAAAACAAAAAATATCATAAAAAGTTAAGATTTTTCCATTTTCAATTTTATATATGGTAAAATTATTTTGAGGTACCACACGATAATATTTTATTTGATATCGGCCAACTATTAGATCTTAAACCCTCAAAAATTCTATAATTTAGTTCTGTGAAGAAGACACCTTACTTCTTGCACACACACCTGGGTCATCATTTTATTTTTGATTTTAATAACATAATTAAAAATAAAACAAAATTACCTGAATTTTTAATACACCAAACAACAAATAACTAGTTTTTTTTATTTAAAGTATTTATTTTTTATTTTATAGTTTTTAATATGTTATCAAATATACACAACACTGTGTTGATGATGAACTATTATTTAGTTTTATAAAAAAATAATAAAATAAAAAGATATATAAAATTATTTAAATATTAATATTAAAGGTATATTATTATTTACATGAAACTTTTTATTTATTTATTTTTTTTAATTAGAATTGTTTAACAAGTGTGGAATGCGTTGAGCATTGTTTATCAAGTAGTCTGTCATTGGAATTGTATTAAGAATAGCTTGAATATAAAGAATCCGGATGTTATCGGATAATTGATCCGATTTTTTTAGAAACTTCAATCGCTAATAGCACGAAAAGAAGCCGCGGGAATAAGCTCGTATAATGTGTAATTTCGGTGAAATATTTAATCGCTAATGAGCCGCAGAAAGAAATTACTGCATTGGCCAGACAATAAGTCAGAATAATACAAAGTTGTACAGCCATCAGACAAAATTTGTCCACTTATATGATTTTTTCCCTCATTTTATTAAAATGGTCTATTTTCTTATATATATATATATATATATATATATATATATATATATATATATATATATATATATATATATATATATATATATATATATATATATGTAACTTTCAATGAAATTAAATAAGTTTGAAGGGAGACAAGATGTAGAACTATTATTATATTATTATAGGGCCAAATAATGCCAAACAATTTTTATTCTGATTTTTTACCAGATCCACAAAATTCAAAAAACTGGTAGAATGCACTAAATATCGGAAGCAGTACGTTACTTAGTTATGCCATTTATGAGAAAAGCGTATGTGGTTGCAGTATGTAAAACAATTATGCCCTGGCTGTACAGTAAAAATTGTTAGAATTTGAAATAGCCAGTTAAAATTCTAAAATGCCATTATTGTAAAATTACATTTTTATTAAATTTTTAGCTTTTGTTAGTTGATCTGATTTAAAATTTCTATAGATTTCAACTCAAGTTTCATGCTCAAAAGAAAACCTTCCTGGTTATTGCAAATTTTATTTATGTTAAGTTCACAAAATTTTTTTATATTTTATAAACACGGAGGTCTGATCCCGTATATATTTAATGTGTTATCTACCCTATAATTGGCACCTGTCGGACCAAGTCGGGTACAAATTCAAGTTACAAAAAAACAATGTCACCAGCTAAAGCTTTGTTACATCTCCCAAAGCCTTTTTACAATGCTACTTTTATATGGATCTTTGACCGGCCTAAGTCTAAAAACTTTCAAAAATCATAATGTTCATCTCAACTCTTATTTTTTTGCAAAATCCAAATCATTTACAAACAAAGAGCGTTCATTTTTTTGTTTTCCATTCGTAAATTGACATACAACAAAAATATAAAAAATACTGTATGTAAATTGAAATAAGACTGTAAATAAGAATGTTATTTAATTCAAAAAAATAATAATACCTACTATCTGCTATTTGAAAAGTTAAATTAAAACAAAAATAATAAACTGTCGGCGGTCACCATTGATGACAAAAATTCATTCAGGGTATATTTGACAGCCAAATCTAACTTACTTTCGGAAAACAAAAAAAATTATTTGAGTCCTAGTTATAATAACATATATAATATAAATAAAAGGTATACCACTATTCATCAATACTACTAGGTATCTTTTGTAGGTATATTCACGTTATACTAGGGTTGTCCTAATCATGTGCCTATTCTTAGCTTTTATTATCCCCAAGAATTTTACTAGAAAGTTGAGTTCTATGTTTTTATTTTGACACTATGTTGAAAACGGTGAGTATTTCGATACTCTTATCTAATGGCATAAATTTGAACTTCAGTTTGTAACATAAACCAAGGAGAATTCGAGTAGTAACTAGACGTTTATCGATTGTTATGTCATCTCAAGATTCGGTTTTACAGGATTTTACATATCTCAATCAAAAATTGTTAATACGCAAATAGTACCAGAGTTGGTAATGGATAGGCCAATGTGATTCGTAATAATTAGAAAAATGCTTAAATTCAATTATAAAATGCCTAATATTTGGGGGATGACTGGGTAAGCGGAAGTTCTTGATAAGTAATTGAAAACCTTCAGTTATAAATTCTTAAATAAAATTTTAGTAGAATGTCGACTTTGTGTAATATATGTATAAACCACAATACATATATATATATATATATATATATATATATATATATATATATATATATATATATATATATATATATATATATATATATATATATATATATATATATATATATATAAAATTGGTATCTCGGAATCGGCTCCAACGATTTTCATGAAATTTAGTATATAGGGGGTTTCGGGGGCGATAAATCGATCTAGTTAGGAATCATCAGTCCTCCATTAAACTAGGCAGAATTATTTATCGACTACCGAAAAAAAATCGATTTAATAGTTTTCTTAACCAAAAATTAAATACGTTAAAGACTTCTCAATACAGGGGATAGGTGAAAAAGTGCACTAGACTGTCCAGAAATGATTTTATGGAACGAAAAAGAACGAAAAAATACCTAATAATAGAACCGGTGTTTCATGCGTTCTCGGCAACATGCCCATGGACAAGGCCGATTTTTAAACCAAAAGTTATTTAAGGGTATCATAAAATACAAAATGTAATTTAGCTTTTACAATTAAGATCTAATTGATTTAGATATTTCTTGAGTTTTTAATTGATGTATGCAAACTCAAGTTAAATACGCAAAAAAAAAAAATACTGCGCAAATAGTCGTTGTAAGTTTTCATTGTAAAAGAGCCGTCTTAATACTCTTAATTAATACGTAAGCCATACTCGTAGAAAAGCTTTGCTCTTGAAAGCTACTTTGATTTGGAATTGGCACATCTTCAACAAGATGAATCAACATATCCTAACGTTCAACAAGAGTAGGTAATTATTCCTAGACTAGAGACTTTTGTAAAAAATAAAAGCTGAAGTTGAATATAAAATTACTCCTAACTCTTTATGGGAATATGAAGTGCCATAAATCATGACTGCTTGAAATAAACGAATATTCCATACAAAAACAGGATTGTAAAATCCAAAATATTAAAAAAATAATATTACTTCCATTGTATTTATAGATATTATTACCAATACTAGATTAAGTTTTTTGTTGGTAAAGTGGCAACCCTAGTCGATGGTTATAGAAGATATAAAATAAATATTTATGGATATAAATATATAGCTAATATGATTGCTTAATTCCAATGGATGTTTGTTTGTGTGTGGTCATATTATGATGTAGTTAAATTTGAACAACAAAACATGTTAACAATGTCGGCACCTTACCTATACCACAAACAACGATGGATAAACGCAACGCGAACGATTATCATTGGCTCTCACTGACTTGACTTGACTTGAGACTTGACTCTCTGTAGGAGAAGGACTAAGAATCGAACCCCCCATTGTGTTGTGTAAACTATCCAACAACGTTTGTCTCAACTCTTAAGCTTTAACCACAAATCAATTTGAAACACTATTATGTATAAATACCTATACGAATGTTCTTCTTGTGTATAAACCATCTTTTTTTTTGTGTTAATAAGGTTGAATAGAAGAATGATTTATTATTATGCAGTATGTCGATACATCAATTATTTTCATATTAATATTACACTTAATGAGATCAGTGATGATACGAATAAATTTTTTGTTATAATCTACAAACTAAATTGAAAAGATTTGTATTTTTATTCAAGCAAGCAAACAAATTTTCATTGCATGTTTTTGCTTTATTTTCTGTCCAAAATTTATTTACAAATCATTTAGCATGATTATTTTTCCTTAAAATTGAAATGATATTTCAAGGAAAATAATTTTGATCGAAATGAATTTGTATTCTTTTCTTTTAAGAATAAGAGAATTGGATGTTTAAATTTAAGGTAATTTTAATTTCATTTAAGGCATCTTAGCTTTCGCGTACAGTCTCTTCAATTAACAATAAACTAATTAAAAGCATCGATTTGTCTTATTAATTATAATCAGCAATTTCTAGACCGCTTTGCTGGAGTTATCCAATTGTATACGAAAATACGCTTAACTATTTTAGCATTTCTAACCCAAGTTAGTATTTCTAGATACCTATCTCATTAACTTCATGTTTTAATGTATCCAGTCTGAAGAAACTTTCCCCATGTATTTGGCAGCAAATTTCAAAATGTAGCGTAGATGTGTGCCATACTCAAATAGAAATAGACAAATTTTCGTAGTACATTTAATTAAATTAACTTTTATTGAAAATAAATTTTGCTTTTAATTTTTATTATTTTTAAATAGTTGTGTAAATATTATTTCATAATTTACATGAATCTAATTAATATTTAATTGTCAAATTTAGACACTTTTTTCACTAACTTCTGAATGTCAAAATACCCTTGTGTTTTGAAAGTATAACATTATGGGTGGGCATCCACATATGACGTGATATTAACATTATTAAAGCTTATTAATGACATTATATGTGAATGCCCATCCATGATATAATGCTTCCGAAACAAAGACACTTATAATACAGTTGAATAATTTTTAGTTTCCTCTGTATAATATTAATATATATTATGCTACTTCCGGCAAAAATAACACTGTGAATGGTACTTTCTTAAATCGACTGTGACGTATTATTCTTTTAATGCATTCGAAAGTGCGTTATTCATTCTTTAATATACTTTAATTTCAATGATTAAACTTAAAATTTAATATTACATATCCACCCAAAAGCTCACCCTTGATTTTACGTTATACCCGAATAAAGATGCATACAGGCTGCAGTTTTATGATTAATTGAAAAGAAAAATAAATAAAAAAATAAAAGTTTAAAAAAAGATGGGAACATCAAATTTGTTTATAATTACTAATCAGTTTTAACTGAATATTTGAAATATCTAATTGCCGCATTCTTACATTACGAGTATGAGATTCTTAAATTATAAACACTTATCAGACGTTATGTTTAAATAGAGATTTCGTTTAATCTGACTCTGATGCATTAACAGCCGAACAACCGATTAAAATGAAAACAAAACTTATAATCTACTTTATATTTATATTGTTCGAATTTTAAGTACATAAATTTACATTTTTTGACCACCCAATTAGAAGGTTCAGACAGTTATGTTAAGTCAGTATCCATTATTTATTTATATTACTGTATTTATATTATCATTCTTAGAAATTTGCATAGTTTTATATCTAGCTTTTTATGTTCAGTTATTTGGGTGCTTTCATTTTTAAAATTTACTTACATCTTTCCATAACTCGAAAGTAGTTGAATTCAAATATTGTTATAGAAAATACTTTTTGAATTTACTTCTTTGTGCTTATTTTTTATATCTTTTAAATATCTCTAGATAATTAAAAGCAGCTAAAAAAAGTAATAAAATTTACACACAAAAAAAACAAAGAATTAGGAACCTTCAATTTTGAAATCGGTATAAAAATATATATTTGAATGTATATATTACAAAATCATTTTTACATAAAAGTGTAATTTCGTAATCGTAAAAGAAAATGAAATGAAACGCAAAATTTTAATAAAATATATTATAACAGTCAATTAATGAAAATTAATTGGAAATGTAGTTATAAAACTTTACTAGAAAATATCATTAAATCAATACTTAAAACATTTAAGTGTTTTTATCAAAATAAACATAACAGAGAATTTTAAATAAATATAAATTAAAATAAAAATATACGATTTTTTTTTTTTGTGATTTTATATCATAAATACTGAGCAGTAGAGAATCTCTTTTACGCAACCTTTCAATTAGTTATATATTTTTATACTCGACATACAAAATATGTCAGAGTATATTAATTTTAATCTACAGTTTGTAACGCTATCTAACATTGATCGCACAAACCAAATCTTGGTACAGGTGCTCATAGAAACACGATAACTCAAAAACAAAAAGAGAAAGGGAGCTGAAATTTTGGTGACGTGTCCCAAACATAAAACATGAGTTTAAGTTCACGAATAAGCAAAATCGGTCTATTGGATCCAGTGGATAATTGACCCAACTTTTAAACTATAAAAGATTTTAAAAAAAATTTCAATACAAAAAAATGTTTGGTTTAAAATTTTTTTCGCTACAATTTTAGCTCAAATTACGCTAATTATCACATATTGGTAATTACAAAACATTTTATTACTATACAAGTGTATATAACTGTATAGACTGGATACTTATACTATCATATGTCGAGTATCTAAATTAACCCTGTTAGTTGTTATCTTCACTTGTTTAAATTAAATGGAATAGATGAAATTATTGTGACAAAAAAAATATATAAATATTAATTTGAGTTGGTAACAAAATTGCTCATTGCTTGAAAACATCAAGGCTGATTTGGCTGAGTTTTATGGCTGTGATCCGTGATGGATTTACTAGTAGGCTGAGTAGGCTGGAACATAGGATGACAAATTAGAATTAAAGACAAAGTAGGCTATTTTAAAAAAAAATTTATTTTAAGTCACTTTTCAACTACTTAGGTCATACAGTGTTAGACAGCAGTAACTTCGGTTGAGATCAGTAATTACGTTACGTCAGTGGGGGGTCCATAGATTATTTCATTTGCAATCTTAACTAAATCTTTTGGTTATAAGAATTATCTAGGAACTGACACAATGATCTTCTAGTTCTCATTCATGAAAAAGATGATGTAATTTAGCAAGAATCGTTAAATTAAAATTGGGAAAAAATTTTTAATTCATATGATTTTGAACTAGGACAGCGACACCAAACGAATTTTAGAGAAGCGGAAACTATCTAATTTCGTCACCTAATCCACCGATTAATTTTAAAATTTGTTGGTATTTGTGTATGAAAATTTTCATAACCCCAAATTATGTAACGTTAAGTTTGAAATTTCTGTAATACGAAATTTGAGTAATATGATTTTTCATATGTTTTCCTCCCACTTTTGCGATTGAATTTCACCTTGTGAAATGAGGTTTAAGGGATTTACGTTGATGTGTAAACGTCTGAACCAATTAAAACTAAATTCCTCAGACATGCAAAGATGGTTGAGTGTAATTTAGACTACTTACCCTCAACCCTCACACTCACAAAAGTGGTAGGGCAATCAACTTGATAAAAATTGTCGTGAATGAGTAAGGATTCTTACCAGTCCTCCAACTAGTAAACATGAATCAAGGAGACAGGCGACAAAATTTTCAACCAATAATTTCGGATGAATTAAATTTCTGCTTTTTAGCTTGAAAGTTAAAAAGCATTTGTCCAAAATAAGAGATGAACTACTAAATTTATGAGACATTTTTTGTGAACAATTTAAACTTTTGATTAAAATTGAAAGATTCGAAACAAAAATTCGATTTTTTGGTGCGTAATTTATGTATTCATTTTCATAGACAGTCATTTTGATAGAATATGTTGTTTATAAAAAGAATTATTTAAAAAAATTAGAACAGCTAATGTAATGACATAATTAATACAATTTAACCAACAGACACTGTACTTTTATGCATGTTTTAATGGTTTAAATTAAATAACTAATTTTATTTTTTGTATATTTATTTAATAATAACATTTAAAAAAATTATATAATTTGTACAACTGAAAATAAAAAATTATTTGGAAAAAACCGGAACCTATTTTTATATTGACGATTGATTCATTTCTAAAATGTTTATTTTCAATAAAACTTTATTTTGAATACATTTACAATGCTTATACACCGTTGAAAATTTTCATATTAGTAATTTTACACACACACAAATTGAAAATTAGTACAAAACCTTCTTAAAGGAATCAATCTAAGTCGTTATCGAAGGTCAAATTTATCAAGCATTTAATTTCACATTAAAGCATCACATGTGTTAATAAATTAAGCACCTGAAACACATAAACTCATGTTGCAACAAAAAATGAATTTTATATTGTTTATTTTAATTACAATATTATTTTTATTAACAAATATAATATACATGGTTTTCATGATTTGCTAAATTGTGTACCCCATTTAATTTTGTTTATTTAAATAAAGTCTTATTTTGGATGTGATGACGATTTTTGAAATTTTAAATAAAATCTATGTAATTGAATAAGGAACTAATTTGTGAAAGGTGTTTTATTGTTTCATATGATCAATTGTGCCTTAAAAATGATATATCCGAATGCTCTTAGATCAAACAATGGTTATCTGAGAACAGAGCAAGTTTCTCAAACTCAAAAATTAATATTTTGAGTGTAAACATTTTAAGTATATAATCATGTTATAATTTTTTTAGAGAATTTAATTTCCTATAAAATGGTGCTATAAAATGACCAAAAATAATTTTTTTCAAAAAAATATTTTATTTTTATTTTTGTGAAAAGATGGAAATGTTTAATTTTCTGAGAAGAGCTTTTTTCTGAAAGAACATTGCTATAGTCATTGTTATTTTTAAGATTTTGTCATTTTTTTTATTATTTAAACATTTGCTGTAAAGTCGTAAAAAGAATTGTCAGCCCAGTTTTATCAAAAATAAATAAATCGGAACTAATGTCAAGTTTAATTGTTTTTAAATGAACATTTTAAAAATAACTTTTTGTATTTTGTTGAAAAACACTTTTTTGGCATAATATAAAATGCCATTTTACAGAAAATTTAAAAAAAATTCTACAAAAAATTCCATTACATGTATATTCTAAAAATGTATAATTTTTGAGTAATAGTTCAAACAATAAAAATGGAGTAAAATTGCTCCGTACTCAAATTTATCCTGTGCAACAATAAATTAATACCTTTTATATAAGAGTTTCTTTTTATCCCTTTTTAAATATCAAAAATATCGTTTAGGTTGAGAGATATTAAAAATGATTCAGGTAGTACCGCATGTTTGTCTTACAAGAATTACTTTTACAATTACAATGAAACGATTTATGTGAATAATAAATTATTTTTAAAATTGTATAATTGGGATTAAATTTTATTTATTACTTATTTTAATTTAAACAATTTTCTTTTACATCACACATCGTGTTTTTGTCTTAATATCAAACGCCCGCGCACACTTCTTAGGAAAAATATATAGAGCATATTAATATTATTGGTTGTATGACTTTAATCACGTACACCAATTTTTTATATAAATTGTTTTTGGGAAATTTTTGGAAAATTATGTTTACAGTTTCATTTTTAAACATTTCTAAAACTTTGTAGTAATAAACATCAGAAACTTCTTTACTACATCAAACATGTGTTTATTACATCAGAATCAATTTTATTGCGTTTTAGAACCGTTCGATCGAACACTTAACAGTGACAAAAATTTTAAAAATTAAAAACACGTCATGAACGTATAAATGTTAAAATAATTTCATTGTTTCCATTATTTTCTTATAAATAATATTTACTGTTTCGGAAGTATATCATCAAGGGTGGGCATTCACATGTGATATCATAAAATTATGCTTGTATACAATATTGTTCACATCATATGTGGTTACCATCCATGGTTTTATACTTTCGAAACACAGATATTATCAACTTAGTACTTAAAAATGTTAAACTCCGGGGACCATCGGGGTGTGCTTCGTACTAAATCCTTTTTTTTTTTTAATTTGATATAACTTTTTAATTATAACGAAAAAAATAAAAATTGTTTTGTTATAAAACTTATGATCTTTCTACAAAATTTTTTGTTTCAAAAACCTACTTTACGTAAAGCTTCGAATAATTCGAATTCAACCTGTGGGGAACATTTTACAATATTGTTTACAAATTTAGAATCTTTTCCAACGTCTCATAAAATCAATCTATTGATGCAATTTACTGTTTTAGGATCCACTATATCTCTGAACCTATTTCTTGAAGTTTATATAATATTTAAATCTTCCTTTGTGGATGGATTAATAGTCAAAAGTTCGATCAACTAATTTACTTTATGCTTTAAATTTTTAGGATGCCGAATAAATGGCCAACGTGTAACAAATGAACGTGACGTTACAATACCAGAAGACCCATGTTTAAAATGTCATTGTGAACTCGGACGAATGACTTGTACAAAACGTGCATGTCCTGTTTTACAATGTCCGATACAAAATCAATATCATCCAGTAGGCGAATGTTGTCCGCAATGTAAAGGTACACGTACCTTACTGCCTAGCGCTGCTGGTTGTATTTTGGGTAGAACTTATTTGTTCCATGGTACACACTTACAAATGGATCCACATAATTGTACATCATGTAAGTGTATTGGAAATGGTACCTCTGTATGTGAACGACCAACATGTCCAGTTTTATTGTGTGCATCAGAGGATCAAAAATTTGCTCCGGGTGCTTGTTGTCCACATTGTCCACCTGTTGAGGAAATTCGAACAACATGTTTACATAAGGGGAAATTATATCAGGTAAGAATTTAACTAAAATTGTCAAAGCTAATTATTTATTTATTTTTTTATTTATTTATTAATGAGAACTCTAGGATTTTTCGAATAAATTTCGATTTTTTCCCCAATTTCCTAGATCAAATTATTTTGTATTTTATAAAGACTACAAAGTTTGTGCAAACCGTCACCAAATTAGCAACGAGTAACATCTCCTCAGAGAATCATTACAACTAGCTAATTCATACTGATGATGACTACTTTGTAGTCGAAATACGTATTTATAAAATACAAAATAATTTGATCTAGGAAATTGGGGAAAAAATCGAAATTTAAAGATAATTATATCATTGTTTTTGTAATATAAATTCGATTACCATGTAGTTATTACTGTAGTATTTGCAGTATAATTTATCTAACCGTAATTGCTTCTATTAAAATGATTTCTATAGTATTACTCTTTTATTATCTTCAAAAAATATGTAATCAACATTAAAAAAAGATCATTGATTCAAAATATATAACCAAATTAAAAAAAAAATGGAAATTTGATTCAAAATATGTAACCAAATTAAAAAAAACAAAAGCGAAATTTGATTCAATTGAATTAAAGGGGTTTAATTCTTAAATGAACGTTATTTTTCAAAATTTAATACTATTTTTGTAGATCATATTAAGCTTTTTTATTACTAGTGATTTAAGTTAGCTTTAAAGGTCGACGATTGATATTTTTGTTTGTTTGTTTTTTATTTTAATACATATTTCATTGAGAAAATTTAAAAAAAAGAACGTAGGTAGCAGTAAATGCTGAAATAAAATAGATTATACAAAAGAAAATCATTTATTTCCATATATTTTGACAGTCATTTTATAATCTTTTCTGTTCAAATATGCAAATCATAACATATACAAAATATATGATTTGCTAAAAGCTTTTATGAGTTGAAGAATCGTATCAAAGAAAAATATGAGAAAAAAAAAATTCAATGATTTATTAACAATTTTTTTTTATGTTGATTGTCTCGCCGTCATTGCCGCCAGGCCAAAAATTTTAATAATTTTTTTTTTCTTTTTTAATTATATAGGATGGTGAATCATGGCAATTAGATCCGTGCAAATCTTGCATGTGTCAAGATGGAGAAATACACTGTGCTATGGAAAAGTGTCCACATCATAATAATGTTCCATGTCCGCCCAATCATAAATTAATTCATCCATCAGGTCAATGCTGCCCAAAATGTGTTGAAAGTAAGTAGAACAATTTGTTTTTGTTTTGTTTCTTTTTTTATATTTTGTTTTTTTTAATTTTTATTATTATTTTTTTTAATTTACCATTAAATTTAATTGTTTTGCAATAAAAGTATTTATTATTACGAGTAGCCAAATCATTAAATATTTATTTAAATGTTTTTAAACAAAATTTTGAAGAAGTTATTAATATGTTCATATGCTTTTTGTTATGCAAGTGATGTTTCTTTTTTTAATGTTTCTTATTTAGACTTCTTCAGCATGCTAAAATTCATTGTAAATATTTTTTATATTTGTTTGGCAAGCATCATAATATTACTGTATGAAAAACTTGTTTTGCTTCAAGGGTATGATTCAATGTTGAGTTATCCAAAACGATCGCGTTAGAAAAATAGAATAAAATAAAGAGTAAACTTTTAAGAAGACACTAAATTACAAATATTTATATAAATATTAAAACTGCAAGCTATTTTTATTCTGTATTTCACACACTACGGTAATAAATTCAATCAAAATTAAATCGAAATGAATCGATTTGGAATGTATCAGAATTATGAATACGTTTTAATTTTGCTTGTTTAATATTTGAGGAGGTTTTAATCGAATTGAATTGTAAATAATTCCCGATTAAAAATTTGAATAAGTTTTAATCGGAATGAGTAGAAAATTTAATTTTCAATTCCATCTTATACATTTTATTAAGGCGAACACAATTAATGCGATTTTTTCATGGTATCATAAATAACCCAACGATTAAATAATAAATACAATATTCTTAAAAATCTGGATTCAATTCTTATTGTTGCTTATGGTAATGTTAAAAAAGTATTCTGGCTATATTAACACAAACAAATAAGTTTAAAAATTACTAAAGTTATGCAATCAACATTAATTTTATTTATTTGTTATAGGTGATGGAGTTTGCACAGTTTTTGGTGATCCACATTATAAGACATTCGATGGCCGATTCTACAGCTTTCAGGGTTCTTGTAAATATCAGTTAGTGGCTGATTGCGTAGATCATACGTTTTCAATTCGTGTTACGAATGATAATCGTAAAACTAGAGTATCGTCATGGACAAAAACAATATCAATTAAAATAAAAGATATTAAGATTAATCTGGGTCAGAAAAAACGTATTAAGGTCAATGGAAAACGTATCAATATACCATACTCATCGTCAAACTATCGAGGACCTGAAGATGATGCTTTTGAAAAACGTGAAAATCGTGAAATTCGTATTGACAAATCTGATGAATATATTCTCGTTTCTACATATATTGGTGTACAAGTTTTATGGGATGGTAATAGTTTTCTAGAAGTATCAGTTCCCACGCGATATAAAGGCAAATTATGTGGATTATGCGGAAATTATAATTCAATTGTACGCGATGATTTGGTCACACGCAAAGGCAAACAATTGAACGAAACAGAAATATGGAAATTTGCACAATCATGGCGAGTTGGAGGGAAAAAAGCATGTGCTCGACATAATGAGCATAATAGTAATGAAGAACTGGCTGGATATCGTGGTGAAACTATCCAACATCGCGGAAGCAGTCATACTTGCAATAATGCACGATACGCGAAATGGACTCAACATTATTGTCTGCCATTAATTCGTAACAATAAATTTGGCAATTGTGATAAAAAACTGAATCCAGCCAAATATTATACAGCATGTATACAAGATATGTGCGAATGTCCAAATGGGAAATGCTTTTGTGAATCGTTCATTGCATACGCACGTGAATGCAAACGATTAGGTGTACAATTGAATGATTGGCGTGCACAGACCAATTGTCATGGAAATATTACACTCAATAATTATCATTACAATAATTATTCGATGAAGCACAGTAATGCGTTGGCGCAGTACACAGCGGCAGTGTCGAGCAGTAGCTTTAATAGCAGGGACAGGGACTTAATGCAACGAGATAAAGCTGTTAAAGACCAACGACAAATCAATCAAAATAAACAAAGGTTTAATAATAATAAAAACAAAAATAAATTACAACCACCAAAACGACCAAAGATTCTCAGAACACGAGGTCCACCTCCGCCATTATTAAAGTAAAAATAAAATAAATTAATTTTGTTTATAATTTAATTTATCGCTACAATTTTTCACATACGTAGCAATTTACTAGTCAACGCTTGTATAGATGGTAAGTGATTTGAATTTTCTTTGTCAATTATCCATACTACTATGATAATCCACAAATCAGTCTATGTGAGTTCACAAGTGTCTGCGATCTTTAAATTATTCAGAAAGGAAGATATTTTACATGAGTTTAAGTTCGTGAGAGAACAAAATTGGTTCGTTTCTTAAATGAGCAAGAAAACTTCAAATAGATTCGCCACAATTTCAGCTTAAATTCTGCTAATAAACAGATATATAATTATAACACATATTGTTATATAACAAACTATTATAACTATATGGAGTGCATATTTAATGTATTTTATGAATAAAATAGTTCATACGTATATGTCTGGTATTTAAACAGATAGCACTGTTAGTTAAATAGCCTGTCCAATTTAATTTAATATTTTTTTACGTTATAAACATTATTTTTGGTTTATGATTATTATCCAATTAAATAGCAACAAGCGCAAAATTCGAATTTATGGTAAAAGACTCCATTTTGAAATGAAAATATCTACAAATATAGTTTTATTACTACTTTAATGTGGTTTTTTAATCAAATTTCAAACATTTTCTTTAATTTTTGTTTCAGTGTTTCAACAAAAGAAAAACAAACTCCAATTCTTACACGTTTGGAAACTATAGTTCCCATAACAGTATTTATATATTTAAAATAATTATACAATTATTTAGTAAGAAAGAGAAAAAAATTATTAAAAAATAGAACAAAAAAAAAACAGCAAAAGAGAAATATGGAAAAATTGTTGAGTAAATACGACTGATATATATTAGAAAGTGTAGATGTTCTCAATATGTGTTTTTATTTTTTTTGTAATTTATTTTTATTTTTATTTGACTACGTGTAAAAATATTATTTTAATGAAAAACTGTTAATAATTATATTTATAATTTATGAATTATTGCAAAATGGCTGAGTGTTTGTATGCCATTTCTGTAATGTCTCTGAATTTAGTTTTTAATTAATAATTACAAAAAAAAATAAAAATTGTCTTATGTAATATTTTATTCATTTATCGAAATATATGTGTAAATTATTTAGTTTTAAAAGAAAACTTATTTAATATTTGTTGTAAATATTCTATGATGTTACTATAATATAACCTCACAAATTTATATTACATAAATTATATTATAATAATTTTACATAAGTCACATAAAATCACGGATATAGTAAATAAAGAGGGGTAACTTTATTATAATTATTGAAGTATTGACGCAGATATGATTTCATTATCTTACCTTTGTATTGGAAGTAAAAACAAAATTATTTATTTAAATATTAACCAAATTAAATATTCTCAAAAAGTTTTTATTATCTAAATTTAATTTTCAAAAAATGTTCAGATAGTATCGCCAGATAGATACTAAATTTGCCTTTCTGCTCTATTTGGTTGTTTTATAAGAATTCTCTTTTTTAAACTATATCCGTGTATAAGATAAATTAATCAACCCATGACAATATACAGTTAGAAAAATGTAAAACATTTTTCAAAAGATTGCGATTTTGATAAATAAGAGTTACGAAACCTTAAAGGAATAAAGAAAAAATTATTTGATTTTCTTTCAAATATATCGTGAATTTTAGATTCGTATATCGGTATCAAGGTAAATCAATTACCTTAGATTTTTAAATGAATACAATTTTTTTAAGTATTTTCGATTATAATCTGAATCTCCCGAATAAATTAAATATGTCTAGAATTATTTAATTGAAAGTACAAAGTTTTTGAAAGTATAATTTTGCTACAATGACTTTTGTTACAAAACTTGATCAAATCAAGTTAGGCTTTTTAGAAGTGTTCGAAAAGTATACATTTTTGAGTTTAAATTTAAATAACAATATTTGAAAAATATGTAAGCAAAAAACAGGTGTGGTGGTAATTGATATATGTCTATAATAATTTGGAACGTTAATTGTGCTCTTGCTAGTTAAAAATGTGGAAAAATGTGTAATTTTGTAGGTAATATTTACACAATACATTACACATTTTCAACCTTCAATAAATCTAGTGTAAAAAGGTTAAATGGCATTGGTAGTAAATGTGACTTAATCTTTTTCACCAGCAAGAACGCCTTGGTGCAAATAAAGTTAATAAATTCGTTTAATTTCGTTTTAAAAATCTAAACACATATTTATTTGTAATTTGTTTAGTGTTATTTTTTTTTTACAATATACCATAATTTTTTTACTAATCATTCCATTTAGGTATGAATTTTTGCACGTGTGTATTCAAAAAGTATTATTTTGATTGTGGCTTATGTAAAAATTTCTTAAAATCAATAAGTAAAATTAATATTTACAGTCAACGGACAAACTTGAACAATGATAGATAATACATATTAATCGGACTATAAAATTATCATTTCTTCATTAGATTTTTTGTCATCTTTACTGTAACTTCTTTGGGTCGCAGAATCACACTATAAAGAAAATTAAAAAAAAAAAATTTTTAATAAAAACAATTTCGTCTTAATTATTGTTACTTCTTTAACAAACTTAATAAACCAAAGAAATCGCAATAAATTTGATGAAATATTCAATAAAATAATTTTGTGCTTGAATTGTGAATACCCCCGATAATATAAATATCTGCTTGTCATAAATTTATTTTAATTGTTGTAATGATAGAGGAAAAGTATTAATAGATGAAACTCAACAGTTATATAAATATATAAATGTGCATCAAATCAATATGTAGTAATAAAAATAATTTTTTAGAAAATCAAAGAGAAAAAATATATTGTATAAAAATAAATATATTTATCATTATCTGTTCAATTTTATTTATTCGTACAGAAATTCTTTAAAAATAATAGAAAAAGTTAAAACGGTAGATAAAGCATCATCGAAACCAGGTGAAATATTTCAAAAAAAAACTATAGAATGACTAAATTATAAATAAAGAATTTAATATAAAACTATTTTTGGAAAATGAGATCATCCAGCAGAGTTAACCTAACAATTTTTAAAACAGTGTCTCTAAATGCATAAAAATCTTCCCTCCGTGTAATTGTTATTTATTTCCGTGACGCAATATCGTACCTGTGTCTACGTTAAATGATCTTTCTCAATACAAAAATGCTTTGATTTTGAAATAATTAACAAAAGTCCTAGTTATGATTCTTGTGGGTGATTATTATGGCACGTTATTTCAGAATGAGAAGTTCATGAAATTCTTAACTAACAAAAACTTCAGCTAATATGGAGAAGGTATTATATAAAATTGTATAATGTTAAAATTTAGTCATTGACTCTTCGACTATCAAACTAAATTAAAAACAATTTCATAAAAATATTTATGTGAGAATATTATTTAATAACTTTTGGCGCTTTTCCATTTGTTTATTGAATATTATTAATGTCATGTGCGTCATAAAATAGAACATATATTGACATCTGTCAACTACAACCCAATCTATGTAATGAATAGTAGTATAATTTTATTGTCTTTGATTTACAGGTGATCTGTACAGAGAGCTACTTATTTGGAACATGTTAGTAAACAATATTTTAGAATGAATAAAATGATGATAAATTTGTTTGAATTGTCTAAGCTTAAGATGCAATTTAATTATTTACGTCTAAGAATTAATCAAATATTGAAAGATCTCTTTTTTATCCAATGCATTTAAAAAAATAAAAATAAATAAAATAAATTAGCAAAAATATATAAAATAAATAACTCGTTAAAAATAAATGTATATTTAATTTTGTAAAATTAGTTGTTCCTATTTTAATTTTAACACAAATTATATTATTTAAATAAAAAATATTTTTTTTAATAATTGGTATAATAAAATTTATTTGATTGTAAAGGGAGTTTTGTGTAGAGGCAACGAACTTTGAAATAAATTACAGAATATTATTGTAAAATCCATCAAATTGGGTTTTATGAGACATATAACCCGTCAATATGTCCAAACCCGTCGAAAGCGTCAATTTTTCGACCTTAGTGTTTTTACTAAAAGTTTGAGTATAATTAAAGTTCTAGAGGTTTGTGCTTTTTTTATTGGTCTCATACTTTGTTTAGTACCTACCATCAAAAAAATGTTGAAAAAAATTTCATTTCACAGAAACCACAAATAGGTATTAATATTTTATTATACTAATTATAAATAATTGAAAAAATTACTGTAATAAATAAATAAATTTTTTTTATATTAAAATAAGTAAATTGGAAATTTATGAAGAATTATTTGTTTTTGAAAATATTGTCGAATGTAATTGTTTTTACTCATGACTTGTAAAAACAAAAAACAAAATGTAATTATTATTTATTTTTTAGTTATAACAGGATGATATTATAAAAATTGGTCATTCGTTTTAGAACAAATTCTTTGCACTACATTTTTTAGCGCAGTCTAAACTCTTATACAACTAAGACCTAATGGTGTGGTTTTGCGTCAACGATATTTCATGATAATTGCGGTAACTTTACAGGCTCTAAAAGGATTAAATTATTCAGTAAATGTTTTCGAAAATTACAAACTAATACCATTTTGCATTTTTTAAATTGTTTATAGTTGAAAAATCTCATGAAATAATCTCTAATCAAAAACATGAAATTAGGTTAATAGAAAAATTGTGCTAAGATAGCTTTTAAGAATCAGTTAGTTTGAGAGTGAGTGATTTTCTGCTTTATGTAGGTGTAGATATTAATGTGTAAAGGAATTTTGCTTCAAAATGTTTGCCCTATTATTATAGTTGCACCCTGGTTGTATAATTCTCATAATCTTATTATACTTTTACACAGTTTTACTATGTAAAACTTTTATTATTATTATTTTAACTATTGTAAAATGATTGTTTTTATTTTTTTGTAATTAAATAAATTATTTAAAAACAAACTTAATGCTAAATAAAAAAAAAAAAAATAATAAAAAAATAATACCTCTGTGCGATGTGCTATAGAGGTAAATAAACAAATCAAATGTATGTAATATTATGATAATGTATATTATTTTCACAGAATAATTATATCGAATACTAACTCGTTATTATGTACTGTCAGGATACAAATAAACAAACAAATTATACTTGTTTATTCAAATATCATTTACTGTTTTATTTTTATTACCTAAAAATCTAGTCCTTTATACGAATTTTAATAATGGAACATGCAAAAATTTTTGAGAAACTAACATTTTTAGGAATATTCTTATCTATTTATTATTTAATCTAATCGATGGTGTTGCAACTTTCTTTACTTTTTCGATGCTCCCCTTTAAATATGACCTATAACCCTTCTCTATTGCAAAGTTCTATTTACATTGGATGTTATCTTGATATATACCCTTTCCAATTTATTATTAAAGCGTCGGGGTAGAGCAACTTTTAATAGATTTTCGATATACCAAATTAATTAAAAAGATCTATCATTTTATTGAATTTCAACCTTCTTCCTACCTGGGAAGTGCTAATAATTTATATACAGCACAGTCAGAGAGTATATAACCAATAAAAAATACATTTTTGAACTGCTTAATCTCTGTAGAAGCTTAACATAGAAAACTTTCAGACAATACTAACACATACTGTGTTAGTATCAGTTTCAAATTTCATGATACTATCTTAAAGCGGATCAAAGTTAAAAGGGGAAAAATTTCGCTTAAAATATTTGGTGTAAAATACACACACCACTGTGAAGATGGCTCCCGCTTTTTTTGTTCCAGAAAATAAATCATATGGATCGATTGTACGCTTCAAATCAAGGATTGTTCCAGAATTTCGGACTTAAGTACCGTACTAATGTCGAGATATTCAAATTTTTCACGCTGGCCTTACGTACAAAAATTAAATAAAATATTAAGCCAAAAAAATCAAAGAAATAAAAAATGAGGGTGGGCTAAAAATAAATCAACAACTATATACGAGTAAAAGTTAAGCTATTTCAGTCAAACTAAGATATTTATATTATTATTTTATTATAAAGACACATAAAAAGAGTATTGTTTCTGAAAATGGTGTGGGGGTGAAATAGTTCCCCAGTTAGAAGAGTAAACATGTAAAAAATTTGTTTGTACTGGGTTTAAACCACTATTTTCTGAAAGATTAAATGCCACTTTCTTCAACAAATAGATTACATGAATTTGAGTGCTTGTAGGATATAGAAAATGCTACTACCATGCATCAAAAGGACATGTGTACGTAACTTTTCTGTTATGCACCAGCTAAAATTGGTCTGCGTTTTATTGATGTCATTTCTGGACATTTTTGTAAATATTTCTTTTTCGAATCTTCCAGTTTACCTTTCCAAATCTTTACTTCATTTAGATGATCATAACCAAATAAGAAACTATCATTTTGGTAGATTTCAACACTGCATTCATAATTTGGTTCGAGAATATTTGACTTTTGTAAGATATTCACCGAATAAGACCACTAAAATCTTTTGACTGTGTATCGTGTTTGTTTATTGGTAGCTGCTTTACCTGTAAGATGATTAATTTTAACATCTTAAGACTGCCTTCAATGGACAGCACGTATGGAACAAAAAATTTGTCAGCTCGAATTGGCAAGTTCTCGTTCTTGAGAATATATTTTTTAATTAACTAAAATAATTATCCACGTACGACGATGAAGTGGTTACGAATGTTCTAAAAGACAAAGATGAAACACATGCAATTATTAAAAAAATATTTACATATCCTTAACAAATCTTGAAAAAAATCGTTATTCATCTCTCAATTCATTAAAAGAACTATTATCAACAAAAAAAACCTCTGCTTCAATTGTTTCAATACTGGCATTGATGGACTTTTCGATGTTATACCTTACAATTCGTCTGAAAATCTTACCGATTATACATTCTTTGTCTTTATTTTTTCCGTTAGTTTCGCATTATACAACAGTCAGGGCATAGAGTTATATTTCTTTAAATTTTTCAAAAGTTGTAGGTTTTATCATGATGCCAACACGTGGCATGTAAAATCCTATTTTATTTTATTTATTCCCTATCGGGTATTTTCGAAACATTTCCAATGGCAGACCAAATTAGTAAGGTGGGTTATATCAATGCGTAAGAGTATGTGGTAAATTCGTATGAATTCCTTTTGAAATTTGGACACATTATTCATTCATTGGAAAGTTCTATTTCATTAAAAGTCAAAGAAACAAAGATTCGTTAACGCATGCGAAAAATCGGTTATTATTTTGGAAAGCATTGGAATTCTTAGCCAATACTCCATCATGGTTTAGTTGCGTTTTTTTATATATAATTTATATAATTGAAACAGTCATACCCTCTGAACAAACTACACATCGGTATAAGAAAATTCTAGTCGAATATTCGTATCCTCTTTGCATTTTTTTGAAAAGAGAACTAGTTGAATCTATAGAAATGCTTACTCTTTTACGTTTGCGCATCTCATTGTAGAATGTGACTTGATTAATAAATCCTCCACTATATTATATGAAATCTATTTATATAAAGCTTTTTTATAATATCTGCAAATTCCACAAATTCAATTAAGATATTAAACGATTGAAATAAATCTATGCATTTCCCCCCATTTAAATCCTCATGACGTATTGTTTGTTTACTCTTTCCTGACTGTAAAAATTTGCAGGTTGTGATTCATCAAACAACATGCAATGGTTAGTATTTTCTCGTCTCCAATTTGCTGCATGTTTGTTCATTAAATGTTTTTCAATTTCACAGCGGTATATTCCAGCAAGTTGACCTTTCGTTATATGTGCATGGCCCTGGGTATCTGCTGTATAAACTTGTAATATGATGTGTTAATCATCGTCCAATCCTATTCCAATAGATGCACATTAAAATAGGAATGACTTTCATTGTCAACGGCTGTTATTTTTAAATATCCATAACCTGGGCATTCTGAAACTACCCCACGCTTAAACGAAAATGCTCATGGGAAGGGTTATCGCTCCCATATTGCGTCCTAAATTATATCAGGCCACTCTGTTTTTTAAACAGAATATACGCGATTATCAGAATCACGTTTATCTGTATATGAAATGTAAGTTCGTAACATTTTCGACCAAAGAACGCAGCAGATTATTTGAATAGTGCGTAATAGTGGGTACTTTGTACTTTTGACCCGTTTATTTTCTATCACGAAATAAGTGGTGCCTGAAGATGTCATAGTTTCCGAAGGTATATTAAAGGATATATTTGCATCCCTATTAGGAACGTGTTCCTTAACAATGGTTTGGTGGGCATTCAGGCCTTTTGCTTCATGATATAAATTTTTTATTTATGTAGATTATCATTCACAAATATTTTGGAGAAATTTGTGCATTTAAGTTTTTGCTTATTTTTCTCCCAATATCGTTTGACGGAACAATGGCTCTATCATATTCGTCAAATAAATTAAAATCAAGAGCCTCATTCAAAATTTCCGTCGGAAGTATTTTCAAAGTTTTCGGCATTTTAAAATTTAATTTCTCGACTCTAAAATGTAGTGGAATACAAGTTAAAAATAAAAAAAGCCAAAAACACAAATTTGTTCTGTGTTTTGAAAACATTTATTATTTTTTTTAAACTAGTACAAATAGACTTTGAGCTCGTGGGAGATTTGAGTAAAGTTCTTTCTGTGCGGCTGTAATATTTTTCGGAGTATGGCAAATTGTAATGAATCGTAGTATGGGAAGTACAGCTCGTGGTTTGTTCTGGAAGGTATCAACATTTACGGATTTGAAAGAAATTAGAATTGAGTTGGGTCAAAACGGTAATAGTTAAAAAAAAAAAGTTTCAATTTAAAGTTAAAGATCACAAAATTGATGATGAAAATGCATTTTTCTGTCTATTATTACACACATACTTGATGCACTGTAAATTCTGTGTGTGTATGAGTAAAAACTCTTAAGCGTTCTAACTCGTTATGTTTAATAATAGCCAAAAATGGCAAGTAACCTTTTTTTAAATTTTACTTTGTGTTCAATTACATGGTTATATACACAGTATTTTAGAATTTATTTAGGTTATGTGAATTTATGGAATTGTAGCTGTTATGACCATATTAAAGTTATATTTCGTTAATTAGGTTTGTTTTAGTTAGATAGTCGTCAGATAGAATATCTTGGATTGTATTTTATTGTGAGAATCTTTTGTGTGATATTTTTATGCTCTAAAACTTTTACTTGAAACTTGTTTTTTAAACTCTTACGATTTTGATCTAAATCGATTTTCACCTCTTTCAATTTCGTAAAAAGTGATGATTATGTATTAGTTATGAGTTTCAGTAGCCCACTTTATCTCTATAAACTAGTTTAATAGCTTTTTCAATTTTTCTGATTTCCCTTAGGGTTCAAACAGTTCGAAATTATTGCCTTGAAGCTCGAAATAAGCTCGAAAATAGTGTGCCAGTTTTATTTTACGTTTCATTTCCAAAGTTGATTAGCTTTATTCATCTTTTGTTCAAATTGCTTTCTTTGACGGTGAACAAACAATCTACATCTACAAAAATGACCCTTATAATATATCAAAGATCAAAATATTAGCTAACAATCAAATCAGGTTGCATTACTAGATTATCGCTTGCTAGATACACGTTTAAATACTTTATAACCGTTCTATCTACCTGCCACAAACTAATTAAAAGATTTTATATACTCCTCAACACTCAAAATCATTTCTTTTTACGCATTGCTTAAATATTCTTTTCCGCCAATATTATTTTTAAAGTTAATATTCGATCATATCTTATGTTCAAATTACTTATAAAATGATATTGGTAATCCAAAAAATATAAACAACTCTCGAAAGGAAATGGTTCTGGTAATGAGTCTCCCAGGATCAGAATTCTAATTACTTTGTAGCTAGGTGACTAAACTAAGTAAGCTAGTCAACTTCCAAAATGAAAGGTAACATAAAAAAAGCTAACACCATAACTTCGAATTATTTTCTAGCTGCCAGACAGTAATTTTGATCTGTTTGAGATCGAAAAACTTTTTAACCTCCAAGTCCCTTGTTTTATTTTAAATGAAAATTCATAGATAAGAGTTTCTAATGATTTTCCAGAAAAGTATGAATTTTTGAAGCAGCTCAAAATTACTTCATTCGGTTCGAAATTTTAACACCAATCTCAACTTTCGGAACAATTTTTTATATAAATTTATTGGTTAAATTCGAGTTTTATATGAATTTCCGGAAAAGTGTAAATTTTTAAAGCAGCTCAAAATTGGTTGGTAAAATTCGAAATTTTTTATGATTTTCAAGAAAAGCGTCATTTTTTTAAGCAACTCTTTTAAGAAAACTACATTTATCCAGCTCACAATTTGGACACTTTTCTCAACTTCCTAGTGTCATATTTTATAATTTTTTATGAAATTGAGAGATAAAATTCGAGGTTTTTATGATTTTCCAGAAAATTTGAACTTATTTAAAAAAATTCAGGTTCTTACATGTACTCCTTTACTCATCTTTGGCTAATAACAGACAAGAACTATTAAAACAGTCTATTTAACGCGTTCTTTGCAGGTGTAGATCGGATTTGTGTCATCAAAGTTATATGATATATTTCTAGAAAAGTAATTGTTTGTAAATGTTTTTCATGTAATTGGACTTAAAAATGAGGGTACTTAAAAGAATGGGAAATTTTGTACTTTATTAATAAAGTACTTTAATTTTTAGTATCCATTATACCTTTGGTCCGCTGTAAGTTGACATTTTTCGATATAAAAATTATTAGTAAAGTTTTACGTTTCAGCTTTGGAAAACCCAATTAAGTTCAAACGGGATAATATTTTAATGTGTCTTTAAGGAAGGAAATCAGTTATTCAACGATATAATTAGATTTGTTGTAGCTCAAAGGAAATAAATTAGAATTTTCGAGTTTTTTTGGCTTAACACGTTTACTAAAGACTGTAAGTATAAGCTGAAAAAACTCGATAATTTGAATTTTTTCTACAATAGCTGGCCTTAGTCAAAGTTTTTCACGATATTTATTGTTATATTTGGTATGTACAAACAAAACAGCTCCTACTCTTTGGTCAGTTAGTTTTTGAACAGCCTATTATCTTTCGGTATATACGTTTTACTGGTAGGACAATATTTGTGGCTAATCATCAATAATTTTTGCTTAATTTTTTCTTTTCTATAGCCATTCTTTTTTTAATTTCAACTAGTAGTTTGATATACCTACGTCAAAACTATTCAGTATATACTTACCAAAATTTGCAGATCAATTGAACTTAATTAAAATTTATTTTGATTAGCAACAATCTATATCAGCTAATAATTAGCTAAAATGATATTCTCAACTCAACAGTGTATGTATCAAATTAGGATGGACGCGTGTAGCAAACATAAAAACAATCACATGTAACTTAATATTTGTTAATTTATCATCTCATAGGATTCTATTGTTAACTGACTTACCTGTAATAAGTTAAATAAAATTAATCTGTAAGGTTTGATTATGTATTAGCCTAGGTCAAAATTAGGTGCTTTTAATAATATTTTTTTCTGTTATTTCAAGACAGTTAGCTTGACACTTTTTTAGCAGTGATTCATGTTAGTGAATCAGTGCAGTAATTTTTAATATAGCACCTTATTTAAATTCTGCATACTGCAATTCAATTTTGAATACTTTGCTCTGATACCTTGACTAGAATTTTGATTACAGAGAGAAAGCTTTTTTAAATGAAACTAAATAAGTAGTTTATAAAAAGATACCAAGAAATATTAACAAAAACTAGACAAATGTTTTTGTAAAGCATGTAACTTAAATTTATAAAACATTTACATGATTGAATATATTTCAATCCAAACTTTTATTATTTATTGAATACGTACATACCTGGTGAATATTGATTGAATTCAAAACTAACTAAACCGATGTGACACTTGAATAATTGTAGCAGCGATCTGAAATCCTATTGCTGCAATTCCTGCAACTTCCTGATTAAGGAAAATTTCTATGTTTCTCTAGGAACTGAGTAAAGCTTGAATAATTTTTGCTATTTTTGGGGAAATATTTAGTGAGTAACAGAAAATTTCTTCGCAATATTCGTATTTTTTTTAAACTAAAAAATCTGCAGGCCAACTTCACTAATCTGGGCTAAGGTTTATGAACACATAATTATAATTACAAATTCGCTTGCGTAAAAATACTGCCCAAAATTTGCTCCCACTTAAACGTAGATGCCCAGATCGACACACAGAGATTTGTTTCAAATTGCCTAAAATAATAACTGTTGTACATATGAAATAAATTATTTACAATTAATATATTTATATACTAAAATTTATTTAACGATCTTGAAAACTTCTTATTTTAAAAAACTAGGCGTTTATTTTAAGCCTTTTACTTTTATATAAAAACGATAATTAAATAACAAATATTAAAACTGAATGATATTTTACAAAAATAAATAGCATGCGTGCAATTTTGTATAATATCAAAATAATAGAAATATTAGAAATAATAGAAATATTATTTTCCTTAGAAATAAAAAAAATTTTTCTTTGTAAAAAAATTGATAAAAATTAATCGATTTTTGTAAATAATCCGATTTTAGTTGAGTTATTCAAAATTGGCTGTTAGTCAATTGAGTTTCAAATCAAGACCAAAAAAAACGCGATATTAAAAAATTGTTATTTAATTATTTTATTACATGGACAATTAAAAATCAATTTTAAGGTTGTAAACTTTTATGGGATCCTTCATTATTTTCCCAAATAAAATCTTTTCAGGCTCGCCATAACGAAGTTTCAAAAGCATCATAATTAATACAAACTTTTTACAATACTTACTGGGAACGACATGATAAAGCAAACATGGGTAATTAACATTGGATGGAAATTTTTAATTATCATGAATAAACATACCCAAACTAAATTAATAATTTTGTTATCGATTGCTTGGTTTAACGGTAATTAAAACTATTTAAACGTTTCTGAATAAATAATTATGTTTTATTAAAAACTTATACACAATGCACAATACATTAATGCTATGATTTTTGAGTAAAATTTTATAAAATAATATGTTTATGAACGAAAATATCGTGAGTGAATATTTTTGTATACTTTTGTATAGATTTCTTATTTAAAGGAAGTGAGTAAAAAAAAAATTGTCAAATCGAAATTTTATCCTAAATGATTTTTACCGTTTGTTCATAGTTCAGATAGTGTTTGTAATTTTAATTATATGTTATTTATTGTCAAAAGCTTGGAGGATTATTAAAGATTTTCATCTCAAGGAATGCAAAATTTAATTGACTTCAGAACATATACCAAACGAGCATCTATTGCGTAGCAATTTTTCAAATCAAAGGTACCTAAATATTTTCTGTCTGTGAACTATTGATTTTAGAACTACAAACACATCCGTAAATAATTTTTTGCGATTAAATAAATTTTATTATACTTGTGTATTGCTTCTCGATAAGACACTTAATGTTCATGAAACACGTTTACATCTTGACAAATTAACATTTATTTTGAACCGTTTAGATCGTGAGATAATCAAGCTGAAAGCTCGATAATTCGAGAGTCCCTTCTTTTTTTAATGTAGGTATATTACTTCCGAGTTCTATCTACGATATTGGAAGTATTGTGTTTGTGTTTAAAGAAAACTAATTTTTGTTTTTGCTTCTTTTTCAAAATATGGTGTATCGGACTGTGAAACTCTTTACACGTATTTGTGTATAACTCTAAAACTGTATTTATTTTTGAATTTATTTTTGGTAAGCTATAGTGTAGGCTTTCAGGATGGTCCCAGTTTTAAAGATATCATCTATTTGTTACTGTTCCTGATTTTGATGAAATTTTATATGCATATACGAGATTTAAGTTTACATTAGTAATTTTAGTTGTGCTATTGTGCCACAATCGATTTTTTTAGGAATTTTTCAATAAAGAAAAATCTAAAACCGGGTGAAACATAAACTCAGTTTACTGAAACAGAGAATTTAATGTTATAAAAATGTTGAAAAACTATTTTTTCAGATCATATTCATATATTCACTCAATTTTTCAGAGATATAGCTATTTATGTCAATACATTCGTTAATGGGTTATGTATATAAATGCCGATATACCGTAAATCATTCATTCGATATTGATGAAATTTTGCGAGTTGATGCATGATGTAATTTTACACCATTATTTTAAATTTTGTTGGAATTGATTATTTTGGATATGAAGGGGAAAGTTTCAAATCAATATACATGCACGTATATAAAACTTTTCACGGATAGAATTCAGTTTAATGTAAAGTGCAGGTATTACATATGGTATGGGCACCGTGCATCAAAATGTTTTCATTTGTTTCTATGGTTACGGAATACTAGTTTAACAGTCAAATGATATATAACTCTGTGAATGGTGTAAAATTTTTTGAAAATTTATTAACTAAATTCAATGAATAATTGTTTATATTGTTTATTTATATTTAATTACAAATACATATTATTATATGTATTTAAAAATAATTACTTATTCAATTTCTTCAATCATTCTTATAATTTCCTACCCAATAACTATCAATTATTAATATTTGTTTGACATTTACTATACAATTTCCATACTAACAATTGAACAAATTACTATATATTCTAGAATGTGAATGTTTTCTTATAAATTTTAGACACTCGTAGCGCATCAATACATTTAGAAGTAACATCCAAGTACTATACATGGTACGAATAAGGCTCAATATTAAAATTTTTATAAAATCTAATATATTTTAACGTTAAGCTTTGGCTTTATTTTAGCATTAACAAATTTTGGAGACTTATATTATTAGATCGTCTAGTATTATTTGTAAAATATAAAATTGGATCCATTAAAAAAAAAAACAATTTATATAATTGAAATATAGAAATATATTTTTCCATCACATATTCAAAATTGAACACATTCTTGAAGCCTATTGTACATATAGCTATTGAAGTGAACATATTCGTACATCCCGAGGAAGTTATGTATACATTATTGGCAGAGTATTTTCACTTGGTACCACCATGGTACATGTACCTTGATGTTTTTGTTTTTATTTATTTCCTCTAATATTATAATAAAACAATATAAGAGGTTATTTATTTGTTATAAAAATATAATGAATAAATAAATAATTACTTAGGTATTTTAAATCTTGTAAGGTCTTACATTATTCTTACGTACTAACGAAGATATGCAATTCAAATTAATCATTACAATATTAAGGTAAGTATCTACATAATAAATCGAAAATAATTGATAAGAATCAAATAAAATATAGTATTTAAAGAAACGTGTCGACTGGTAAGATCTAATTAAACTTTTAAATTTCACCTTTTTAAGAACTTGTAAAGTACAGAATTATTAGACTAACTTCGTAATCGACTTTGAAAAACTAAATATTCTACTGTATGTTTTTCTCATGATAACTTCATTAATATTATACCTACTTTAGAATTTTTCAAATTGTACTAGAAAATTTAATATGATGATATACACATAAAATTCAAGTTACAGCTGGCTGGGAGTAAAAAAAACATTCAATTTTCATTAATTGAACTTACTGACTCATCAAAATTATACAGAAAGTTATCAAAATTACTCTCCGGTCTTATTAAAACTGTTATGGGAAGGTGTATCAGAATTAAAAATCAGAGAACATCAATTTTTTCCTGCTAAGCTTCTGGATTAGATATTCAGTATAAGATATTTAGTATCTGGAGAGGGATGTTAGAGTTTTTTTAAAGTTGTATAGCAATCTTATTCAAAATTATGCAGAAATTTATCAAAATTACTGTCCGGTCTTATAAAAACTTGAAACTGTTATGGAAAAGATACACTTTTCAGAAAACATCAATTTTTTCCTTCTAAGCTTCTAAATTAAATATTTAGCATCTGGAGAGGGATGTTTTAGAGTTTTTTAAAGTTTAATAGCAATCTTATTATTGGCTTTAAGATATTACCCTGAAATGTTTAAACTGTCAATTCAAAATAAATTGGGATTCTTCAAATTTTTTTAGAAGTGTGATTTATTGAATTTGTATATACAATACTAAGTAAATATACAACATAAGGTTGCAGGTTGATTACCAATGTTTGAACTGCTGGTATAAAATTATTATCTTAATAAAATACACTAAATATGCACATACAACTATAACAGATATATAATACTATAATAATAACATTACTATAATAACATAATACTATAATCTATATTTATAATCTATATTTAATAATAAATATCGATATATATTTGTAATCATATAAACAAGGAACTACAACCAGTAATAAGAAGCTATAATTAATTCGGGTCTAATTCTGAACTGAAAAGATAAAAATAATGACTACTAAACTTAAATATATTTTGTGGTGGAGCATGATACAATCAAGCTTCTTCAAAGTTGAATAATTAGAGGTATAATAAAAATCAAAACACAATACTTTCAAAGAATATTTTACCTAAACAAATTTGTTTTTTTGAATCTGATTAAAAACAATGTAGTATAATAATTCCCATCTCTAAACCTGCAGTTTTTCATAAACTATACGCTAATTACTCCTTTCAATTGCCCTTAAAATTAGTAAAAACGATAACTTATAGGCAGGCAAAAAAGATCAAAAAGTTTTTTTATTTTCTGACAGAAATTCGATAAATAAAAAATAAAGTTCAATAGAAAAAAAAATTAAATTTATTAAAAAATTTTTTACTATTCTGATTGCAAAAGTATTTTTCCCGATAAAAATGAGTTACAAATACATGTAATGAACTCAAATATGCATTAGTTACTTCGTATATTTTTCAGTAATTGGTAATAAACCTAGAAACAGTGGCCGTGATTTTTAAATAGACCGTATTTGACCTTGGCTAGGTTAAATAGGTTATAGGGGGAGTAGTTATATTTTTACCACCAGTTTTATTCAGATTAATTCATTTTTTAAATTAGTTTTAACTTGAGTTCCGTTATCTGTCCCTTGGACTCGATGCATTGTATCGATGCATCGTAAACAGATCACGACACTTACAGTAAATGTATAGTCAGCACATCTCCTTGCCGCCGTCCATCAGATATCCATTTATTTGGGCTGTTTTATGGCTTCGATCTTCTACGTGGTATTGATTGAAAAAATATTCCGCCGCACCAGGAATGGAACCTGAGATCATAAGCATTAGAGATCCATTCGCTTTCGCTAATTGACTCTGCTGTCTACGTTACAGTGAAATTTTTAAATATGTTTACTCGTCTTATAATGCACACACAACTAAAAAAAAAAGCTGATTTTATACAGCTGTAAAATTAGCGTTATTGTAAAACTAATTTTTCATAATAATGTAAATCACAATTATTTCAGGAACAATAAGTGATTTAAAAATTTACGAAATTGTTTACTTTCTCAGGCCTACAGCATGAGAATGGCTGTTTTTTCACTTAGTATCGACAACGAATTTCCAATTTATTTTATGCGGTTTAATTTTATAGATTTATTTGTACTTATGTAGGTCTAGGTACTGAATGTATTATTATATCATCTTTAAACGCTTCTTGATTTTTGTTTATTAATAAATTTACAAAACAAAAAATCATTAAATAATTAGTTAGTTATCTTGTATTTTCATTATTCTTTATGTTTTTATGCTTATTTAAGATTTATTAGACTTGAATCATATACACACAGATTTTGTTGTATAATTCGGTTGGTATCTTATACACTTAGATATATTTAATAATACAATGACATCATTTCCTTTGCTTAACAATCTTATGTACTCATTCTTACATTACTTACGTTTTCAATGTAATTTATGAATTTTAAGTAATAATAGGTAATAATAGGTTTATCAGATCAATTTAATAAGTTTTTTTTATTTTTTTTAAATTTAATTTTGTAATATTTTAGTTGAATGAACAGTGTTCAATGTCTGTAAAATACAATTCTACAAAATATTAAATTTATTTGTGTTAAATTCATGAATTATTTTTAAGGATTTCCATGCACATGATTTATATACTGGAAGAAAATTACAAAAGTATTTCGAATCAGATCAAACCAACTACGATTTTCTTGAATTCGTTTTACCAAAATGAATTTTGTTAGAAGTTGTTTGCCTAAAAATTAGCAAAGTTATATGAAATTAAGACTGTTGTATAATGAAGTTACTTAGTTACTTTATTAGCACACACTCTTAGAACAAAAATAAGTTTTTGAATCAAATCAATCACGTTTCTTTTTACATTGAAATTAAACGTAATGCATGCACTTTTTGAAAGTCTTATAGGTTCAAAATGTTTCGTTTAGAAAGAATAATCGAATTACTTTGAATATATACATGTTTTTTAATATATCAAAAAAATATTGTTTAATTGAAAATAAGCCTAAGACAGAATCAGATACGTAAAATTACTGCTCTTCAAAAATTTAATATTTTAATAGTACCAATTCTATTAAAATTTTCCTCGACGAATCGGCATCTTTAATGAGCTATAACTCAATTCATATAACAGCCATAGAAATATAAACAAATATTTCTCCTTGTTTTTAGCCTCATTATTGTTATTGAACTTTTTTAACTAAAGTTTGATATTTTCGAGCCTTGAGTCTCATTATTGTTATTGTTATTGTGACATTTTCGAGCTAGTATTAAAAAATTTATTATTTAACAGAAAACATTTTGAATTACGGACAACTCAAAAAGTGTTAACTTTTCAAAAATATTTTAGAGTACACTTGTTGCCTAAAATGCGGTGATTTATAGATTTCTGTGATTACTTTTTATATTGAAGTTTTCATAATTTAGAAGGGGTGGCAACATCCCGTCAACTAGAGCTTCATTTTTTAAACCACGAAGGTTGAAACGATTGTTCATATTAAAAAAAAATTATCATAATCGGAGTAGTTTATCTATTTCGAAATATGCACTTTTTTTTATCCAATTTTATTCCATTAATAATGTAAGTACATAGTTTTGTTTGTACACATGGTTTCTACGTACGATAAGTACAGTTTGGGTCGTGGCAGAGACTGTTCCAACACTAGATGTCCATTATTTATTGTATTTTAGATAATAATTACTAATAGTAATATAATGGGTAAATAGCTATATTTTGTAAACTATAAAATTTATCTACCTAATAAAGTACACTTTCGAAATACGATCATTGTACCACATGTGTGCTAATTTCAATAAGTGGTGATTAAATGGTCAATCGTGTATAAAAATTAATGTTTCTTAATGGTGTTTTTTACTCGAAAAATAGCTACTTATCAAACGTGATGATATTTGGTATGCACAATCTTGAAATGGAAACGTAGGACTTGATAAAGCCTTTTTCTCGTAAAAACAAGTATAAAATATAATAAATTATAGATTTTCATTTTAAACATTATCTTTTTGTGGAAAACTCTAAAATACAATATATTAAATGTATGAAAATTACAATGTGTAATGAAGAAAGAACTACAATGTACATATATTGATTGCATTGGGGATAATTATTATTATAGATGTCAATTTTATTCATTCGTATTTTCCTTAACATACTCTTAGTTATTTAGACATGATTTATGCTTTTATTTGTTTTCAAAAATAAAATTATTAATTAATAATATTTATTATTACTATTTATTAATGTTATATAAAATAATACACATATATAAAACGATACCGAGACTGGCGGATCCATCAAATAAATGTATCATTTTATAAGAAAAAATTATACATGAGAGATGTATTCATTCAAAAATTCGCAGGACTACTTCCGCCAACAAATAAAAGGAGACGCGTTCAGTAAAACCACCATAAGCCAAGATGGTTACCGTTTTAAGTTTTGTCGGGATGTAAAGAAAAAAGCGGTATCAAAATATTCTGATTTATTATTTGTTATTTATTATTTGTCAAAAATTTTTTATTTAGAAATACCCGATTTTTGATCGATTATGTTCATACCAAAGCGCCATAAGTTAAAATTTGTTTAATCCGTCGTATTATTGTTCATACGCATAAGGTAGGGAAGCGATTGGGTGATTAATGTGACATCCATTAATTTGGAATATTATTCCTAAAAAAGTTTATGAAAAGGCAATAGCTAGTAGTTATTCCTATAAAATAATACTATGTTAGTAGTCTAGTATTATACACAAACATCAATGAGTCAATGATTTTCTTACTTTACTATTCAAAATCAGGTATTAAGTAACAAGTTAATCCCATGATCGAGCAGATTACCAAAATTTTGATAAACTCTTACATAACAAAATACTTTGAACTTAATATTCAACTCGAGAGGAAATTTTCTGAGAGAAAATAATGGTCAAAAATATAAAATATAAGCTCGAACTAATATTGATTGTCAAATTGTAAAAAAGTACTTCAGTATCTAAATTTTTGTTTCGAATATTATCATAAAAGTTATTTCATCCCAGAGTTACTTACTTATTGATTTCCTGCTACATGCAAAATACAATTATAGCTATAAAAAGTGTTTTAAATCAAGAGACCTTTCATAAAATGTAAAATGTATACAGTATTTATTATATGTAATTTGTTACATACTGCCTCACGATTTTTTATATCTTTTGGCTAAAGAAACACAGATTTAAGTGCGATCATTATTATGACAGATACAACCTTTGAAACTCAAATTGTAACTTTGTCTTAGCAGATGAAAGTGACGTCTAATAATAACCTCCTGACAACAGTTTTTTGATATGTATTCAATACTACTAAACCATAAGTTTAATAATTGAGGAATATTTTTAGTGATTTTTGTCGAAAATTGAAATTTCTTAAAGATAAATGGAAGACAATAAAAAACACTACGGTGGGCTACCTTGATCGAAGTAATTTTTGTGTACATTATCTGTTTACCTGTTTAGTTTGTCTAAAATTTCTATTTATATACGTCTAAAGTTTAATGTACAACGTTGGGAGAACGACTAGTATCAGTGCAGATGTAACCACTTACAGAATATTGTATTATAAAAGCTTTGCTGCTCTGGTACACAGATATTGCATGTTCGTATCGTACACATGAGCACATGGATTTGATTTTAAATTTCAACAACGTACATTTACACTGGCAAACGAATATCATTGTATTGTATGAAGTAACGATTATTTACAATGCAGTAAAAGTAATAACCCTACAGCTGCATCCACACCATTTTCATAGCATTTCATTTAGAACAAACGGTTACAACATAAATATACTGGCATTCTATTTTATTTAATGTTATAGTTTTAAAAGAATTAAAACTGTACTACGATTTAAAAAAAGAGGTGTAATCTAAAATAAGAAATCAAAATTTAAGTATTTTTACAAATATACAAAAATTAGTTTAAAATTATTAAAATCCTATGGTAATATGCTCTTAAATGTATGAAACAAAAAAAGATACTCATTCGAAATGAGCTAAAATGGATAACCACTGTCGCATGTCACCTGCCATCTCTAACATTTATTAATTAGTACAAACCTCTATTTCACCAATTCGTCATGAAACCAGAACTATCCTGTGATCATCATTTTATCTCATCTCGGATAATACTATTTTCTTGTTTCGTACTTTTAAGAGCAGATTGGCGTAGGAGAGTTTTAGTAGTATTAAACTGATTATTTTATTAAAAATATTTTGAGGTTAAGTGAATGCTATTAATGCATACATATTGTAACTGTACTAATTGGGCTCTACTAAGTATAAATCACAAATATAGCCTTGGATCGTAAGAACGAATCGATTGACATAATATTAAACAAAATCAGTTTTGTAGTTTAAAAGCTACGTTGCAATACATCATATGTGCATATATAGACTGCTATAACTATTCTGTTTGGCTTTGGTCGTTGGGATATTTATTGCAAACAATTTATGGTCATCATTTATTCATTAAGTCTTCAAATGGTAAGTAATGTTAGGAATAACGAATATTTAACAAACCCATTAATTTAATGGTTTTAAATTATAACTCGAAGCATAATAAAGTTGTGCATACCATTATTAAAATTTCAAATATATTGATTTTGGTTTCGATGAAAATGTAGAATAAATACAGTTCTTAAACTGTCAGTCAATCATGTATTTAATTTTTATAATTTATATTTTAGTTTGAAATTTTTTGAAGTTACATACATGCGTACAAACATGAATACATACGTGCATACACATATGCATACACGATGATTCTCCGGAATGCCCGGCCTGCATTCCCGGCCCAGGAGTTGCTGAAGATGCGGAGCACGTCTTCTTTGTATGTCCTCGTTTCGATCCACAGCGTGAAGAGTTGGAAAGGATCCTGAATGCAACCAGATTCACTAGTTGAAGCAATGTTATCATCTGGAAGGCTACCAACACGTTTGTAACAGAAGTTCTCACAGACTTGCGTTCCATCGAAAGAGCAAGATCAAATTACAGATGATAGAAGGAAGGAATATAACACCTTAGCCACCAGAAGGAAGAGCAATAGCTAGATCCTCCCCCCACGAAGTAATGCATGCGGCGGTTTCCATGAGGGATAAGAGGACAGAAGAAAAAGGGTTTAGGGTTTAGTGAGTATGGGCTCTAGCGTTGAGTTTTAGATGACGCTGCGTCGAGTCTTCATACATACATAGTCTGCTAAAATCATAAACCATCGTAGTCGAGTAAAAAGAGTCTTTTTAAAAGTTTTTTTGCTTTGAACTTTTTCAGATTCTAGATTCTTTGCCTTCAACGGATTTACAAAAAATGGTTAAATAAGTCATGTGTATAGTGTATAGTTTTTAATTGTGTTATGAAAAGTAATGAATTTCTTAATGGCTGTATCTTTGCATCTTTTGCCTTACACTTGTCTTTCATGATACATACAATGACTTAATAACTGCATTTTCTATTACTACAATTCACTTATTTATTAGTTTGTTGTATTATTAGTTTTTATACTTTTCGTAGGTACATTAAAAAAATAAATATTCCTTAAGGACCGTGTTAAAGAATTTATTTTGGTTTTAGTTTTGAATCACTCTAAACTGGGGATATTTTTGTTAATTAATATTTCCACTTATATGGATTATCAAAAGTGAAATATTATTCTGCAAGTCAAGGTAAAAATATCCCATTTATAATTATTACATTAGGCACGTTTCGAATAAAACTTGACCTTCTTTTATTTATATTTTTTAAGTGCAATATTAAATCTTCAATTTTTAAAGGTTTATTATAAAATCGTTTGAATGAATATAAATCTAAACATATATTCATAAAAATACTCAATATGTGTACATTATTCAAATGACTCATTAAAAAGTTGAACATGCAATCTGAAATACCATAGTACATCTTATTTGTTCTGAAAAAAATTTTAATTAACAGTAATTTGTGTTTTTTATAAATAATTGAAAATTAAATAATTTTGTATTAATATATATATATATATATATATATATATATATATATATATATATATATATATATATATATATATATATATATATATATATATATATATATATATATATATATATATATTTATTATATCTATTGATTAGGAAATATATTTCACAATACGTAGTGATTGATGCACCTTAAAACAATAAAAGTATTGATGATTATAAGATTATAATAACAATAATAACCACAACAACAATAGCAATAATAAAAGCAACAATAATAATTATGTATAACAAAAGTAACAATGAAGAGAAGTTTATGAAGAGAAATAAATACCTTGATAATAATACTAATAGTAACAGTACTAACAAATAAACTTTTTCACAATATGTCAGGGTATAGTTGTGCATACACGTGCAACTTTCGTTTGAAATATAACACCATATCGTAAATCCCACCTAACAACATATTTTGACGCGACTCAAATTTACCGACAAATTATGGATTGCAATCGACGCTATTAAGTTTTGTTAGGCGTTCACGTGCACACAAAGTGTGTACACGGCTTAATATTGAATGCACTAACAAATTTTGTTAATGGTGTTCATAGTAACACCTTATTAGTCCATTTCAGGTTGTTCGCCTGGCCGTCATCATATCCGTCATCACGATAATTGAAATGCAAAAAGAGATAGCTGAAATTTTGGTGATTTTGGTGACTATTCTAAACATAAAAAGTTAGAATGAATGAATGAGCATAATCGGTCCTAGTTCCTAGTTCAATGGATCCTAGACCCAACTTTTAAACTATAAAAGATATAAATAAAAGTTCAAATAAAAAAATGTTTATTACTTTGAAATAAACAACAATATTAAGTAGATTCATACAATTTTTACTTTTTAGCCTGTAAAAGATAATCTTATTTTATTATCAAATTTTTGGCTTATAAATTAGATCAGATAGGTGCTGCGTGGACTTAATTAAGTGCATTATGGAAATTGTGCACACTTGAGCACAATTTCGAATATGACACCTTTGCATTGCTTAGCATTCAGTAACCGGTGTAGTTTAAGTTTTATTATGCTTTTAATGAGAGACAGTCGTTATGGGGTACAAGAGTTCATTCGTAGGGTATGAATGCAAACCAAGCCTGCGTGTATGAATGTACCCCAATATCTGCTAACAATATTTTTTTTTTTGCCGCTTTAATTCAATAAATGTTTGACCAATACTAGAATAAATATCAGACAAATTCATATACCATATAAAAAATTATTATCCTATTACATCAAGAATTCCCAGAGATATTCGAAAGCAAAGTAGCGGCTTAAATCACATGTATAGAAACACTTTACGTTCTGACTTTGTGTTAACTGCGGTCACACTGCTAGCTCTGTCTAAAGGGCGAATAAATACATGATAACAAATTACTTTCATAAATTTGAAATCTTTTAAGTGTAGGACAGCCGATATATAGTTAATGTATCTATATGCCCCATGTATGGTTCTATCCCACTTGCCACTATATTTGAAGTTTTCTGTTTTTTCTTATGGTTTAATAGATAGGGTATTTATCCATGGGACCCCCCATAAAATTAATTTTTTAGTTCTAGTGTATGTTATTTCAATTTCACTTCGTTATTTCTTTTCGTTGTGACGGTTAGATGTAAATGGGCTAATGAATCGATTCTAAGGAATATAGTCTTATGAGGTTATATTGTTCGTGAGTGTTCGGGAGTATCACAATTACTTATACATACTTGTTTCTAAATTTTTAATAAACAACTCAAAATGAATACTAGAAAACAATAAATAACTCGACTTATGGCAAACTCACACAAAAATAACTTTAGGTAAAGTATTTAATATAAATTAATAAATAATAACAAGTGAAGACAACAACTAACAGAGTTAAGTGTTTAGATACTTATATCATTGAGTATCATTGTTTGAACTATTTTGAATTATTACCAATAACATGCTATCAAGTCTATACAGTTAAATAAGTAAGTAATAAGTGCATGTCTAATAAAAATATGTATTGTAAATATATATGTGTTTAATTTGCTAAATTGGAACTGAAATTGTAACGAATCCAATTACGAAACAATCGTTGAAACAATAGTTATTTGATAATTATCACGATTTGTCACCAGTATTAAAAAGAAAACGGTATGAATACTACAATATCACTTTACAATATCAAGATATCGATGGAAATGCAGGATATGTGTATAGATTGGCAGGAAGTATATATCTGAATCTGTACAAGAAGTGTGTATTGTGAAAAAAAGTCTGTATAAAATTGAGTTATAAGCTTGCTTATTAAACAAAAAAAAAACAAAAAAAAAAAAATAACTAATCTGATCAGGGTGTTGTCTTTCGGATTTTGTTCAACTTCAAAAAAATCGTATATAGTAAAATAATAAACAGCAAGGTGAAACATGGTGTCTATCTCCAAAGTGAAATAGGAGAAACAAAAAACAAAAACAAATTAACTAAAAATGGGTGTATTTTTGAAACTTCCTAAAAATAAATAAATTTTTAATTAAGAAATTTGCAGGTGAATGGTGAAAATAATTAAAACGTGAAGGTAGGAAATGAAAAATATGAGAATTCTTGTGCTAGAAGAATCATTTGGTTGCGTATGAAGGCTTATCATACAAATTTATTAATTCAAGTTCAACCAACTTTCTTTATTTTTATACCTGGACAATCAATGTTTTGTAAATACTATCTACTAATTAATTTGTTTTTGTTTCTCCTATTTCACATTGGTGATAGGATTCTCCAATTCAAATACTCTTAATTAACACCATGTTTCACCCAAAGAATGATAAAATAATTCAGAACTTAAAATGATGGCCGGCGTTAGTTTTATATTGTTATTAATTTTATACTTTCAAGTGAAATAAAAGTTATTTAAAAGTAATTTTAAGTTCTATAAAGCTATTGGCTTTATCTCCAAAGCTCTTATTCTCGATGGCTTACTGTAAACATACATTTTTCTTCAATTTAACATACAACTGTTCTAATTTTTATAAACCATATAAAAATTGATTAATTTGTAATCAAATTGGCGTTTCAATTTTAATTAATGTTTTATATAGAACTAATTAAATGAAACAAAACACTATAAAATGTCATTTTATCGTAAAATATGTTTAAAAATATTATCTTTGTATATTTTATTTTTATTTAATTTTATGGACTCATTTTTATTAATTTCATTAAAATTTTAATTTTTTTCTTCATGTTTTAAAATAATTGTTTTTTTTTTAAATATATTTTGCAAAAGGAATTTTGACTAATTTTTTTGAGATAGAGCTAGAGATTATTGATGGAAATTCAATAATATGAACCTTATTTAAAAAATAAAACTCTTGAGGAAAACCTATATAGACTTAGATACTTCGTCGAATTGACCGATTGAGGTAGTATTTTGGTATTTAATTTAAAAAAATCAACATTTTCTTCATTTCAATGTCAAAAAATTGTCTTTGGCAGTAAGTTAACTTTAGAATTCCGCGATTTCAATTATATTTATATAAATTTATTTATTGGTATGTCATTTTAATAAACACAATACATTTGAAATTAAATAATTACTAATTAGTTATACTATTGATTTTTATTGAAATATTTGTATTTTAAAAAATATCAGTTTTCCAAAATTATTGAATGCACAAAAGTTTACAGGAATAGAATGTGTCTCTAGAATGATAATTGAATGCTAGTAGAATAGAATAATTCTAATAACCTCCAATAATATTTCCAAAAATTGGTAAATATTCTTTTCAGTAGTTTTGAGTCTACGTGACTCTTTTATTTTATTCTTAGTACGAACAGAATTATAACATATGTGTAGTCTGAGTATCATTAGTTAAATTTCCTCCCTTATTTGAATATTCTCGGAGAAAAGTTTCGTATATAAGTTTAAGAGTTTTGAATTTTCTGTAAATATATAAAGTTTGAAGAAAATTGTTTAAGATTTTCGAATAAAACTTGAAAATTACAAAAATAAAATGATAGCCCTTTAGTCCGAATTTAACCAATAATTTTGGACAAAACTATCGATACAATATCGTGGTCACATATGCACAGACATACAGGTGAATTTGTGAAATCCACTCTTTTGTTTTTTGGATACGAAAGAATTTTTTTTTAAAAGATAATTATGTCAATTTCTGCGTTGAACTGAAACAATTTCTATTCTACTTATCAAAGTGTGAAACTAGCTAGATAGCTTGTGGGCGATTTGAGTAGCGTTATATCTGTAAGAGTGTAATTTATTTGAATAAATCATAGTGTGCGAAGTACCGAAACCTTGTTCTGGTAGGAATCAACCCTGCACGTTTACAGCTTTTAAACATTTGAATGGGATAAAACTCGAGTTGCGTCGGAAGGGTATAAGATAGAAAAAATGTATCGAATAAAAATTGTGGTGCATAAAATTTTACATAAAAAAGATTGTGTGTCTTTTTTTGGCTATTATTAAAAATAACTAGAGCGTTTAGAAATTTTGACACATTCAATTTGCATATGTATAAAATATATGTGAAATGACTCATATGGGAAAATTTCTATACGCTCTGACACAACTATTAATTGTAAAATTTATGCTATACAATTTTTATTTGAAATAATTTTTTCTAACTCTTTTCTTTCTAAAAGGAAGAAAAGTCAACAGAAAGTACGGAATTTTCTATAATTTAGTAAAACACTTTTGGAGAATATTAATGACTATGACAATAAAGTCCTTGTACAACGAATTAAAGTTCAACGATGCAATATTTGCTCAAAAGGTTGCATATATTATACCGGCATAACATAATTTAAAAGACCAAGAAATTTAAATCTATTTTACATGATATAGCGGAAATTTTGAAATATAGCTCGTATCGACATGCGGTTTTGTGCATTATGTTCAGAAACGAAATCAAAAATGCACAATTATTATTATAAATCACCTTTTACACATTTTAACCACTAATGGTATATTGCGCTATAAAACGATGCATTTTGTTTGCTTTATTACGATGCATTTTTTCAACAAATTCAATATAAATTCAATTTTAATTTTTTGAATTTTATTCAGAAATTCATTTAAAATATTTGTGATCTATAATTATGCGCGGTTTCCTCGGTAATGTATACGATGTATAAAAAAAAAGAGGATAATTTTTAAAATCATATAATTATTAAATTTAAACAGTATTTAAATATTATATATCCCGGTTAAAAATCTGCAAAATGACTATTTAAAAATGTTTTTATTTTATGTCACTTTTCAACACTACATTGGAGATATTCTATACAACAACAGCTCACAACAATTCTTTGCGGTCACCCATCCAAGTACTAACTGTGTATATTAATGCTAACCTTTTGTTGATCGGCTGGGATCAGTAAATTCGTTATGCTAGTGGTGAGTCTTAATTTTTTTTTTTTTAAATTTTGATTATATTTTTGTTATTTTGTAGCATTTTGAAATAGGTTGTTAAAAACAAATACATACAAAAATGCATAATTTTGTGTATTTCATATAATCTTAGAGTATTAAAAACTTTTCTATCGTAATCCACGACCTTAAAAATTCTTACTAATTTTCTTCTTCTGAAAATTATATTACATTTAAACTATTTTCAAATAATTATGCATTTTAAGAATGCATCTTATGTATTACCGATATATTTTTGATCGTGCCTATTTAAAGATCACAAACTTTTCAAAAATATTTCTGAACATAATGCGAAAACCAGCATGTCGATACGAGCCATAGATATTCCAAAACTAAAATTGGTTTAATTTAATTTTTTGAAAGATGTATAAAAGCACATACAAAAATGCTCATTTTATATAGTTAATACATGGACTGAAAATTGCCGGGCATATCACATAGATGGTGCTAGTTTTATTGCAGTCACCTTTTTTCCAGTTAATACTAACCTTCAAAAGACAGATGTTTAAATTTCAAGATATTCTATTCATTAGTTTGTGAGTTATTGTGCTAAGAGTGACGCTACTTTTGTTATTTTTAAAACAATGGATCAAAAACAATTTCGTGTTTTAATTTTACACTGCTTCTTGATGAGAAAAAATACCGTTCAAGCGAAGCAATGGCTTGAAAGGTGTTATGGGGACTCCGCTCCATCAGAAACAACAATAAAACGTTGGTTTGCTGACTTCAAACGTGGTCGTAGAGACACCGATGATGCAGAACGCAGTGGACGTCCAAATGAGGCGGTAACATCAGAAAACATAAAAAAAATCCACAAAATCGTTTTGAATGATCGAAAAGTGAAGTTGCGTGAGTTAGCTGACATCGTAAAGATATCAAAAGAACGTGTTGGCTTTATATTGCATGAGCATTTGACTATGAGAAAGTTCTGTTCAAAGTGGGTGCCGCGTTTGCTCACTGTTGAACAAAAAACGAGAACGTGTTGATGATTCTGAACAGTGTTTGGCCATGTTTAAACGTAACAAACCGGAATTTATTCGCCAGATTTGGCTCCCAGCGACTACTGGCTGTTCGCAGACCTGCAAAAAATCCTCGCCGGCAAGAAATTTCGCACGAATGAAGAGGTTATCGCTGAAACTGAGACCTATTTTGAGGCAAAAGATAAATCGTTCTACAAAAGTGGTATTGAAATGTTAGACCGGCGCTGGAATGATTGCGTTGCTCTTGATGGAGATTACGTTGATGAATAAAGCTAATTTTGACCCGAAAAAACTGTGTTTTCTTTGTTATGCCCGGGACTATTCAGTCCATGTTACATGCACTTGTATAGTAGTTTAAAATTTCTAAAATAATTTTTTCCAAGTTAGATACGGAAAATTGATTCTATATTCAATTTTTGTTGTGTTAAAGCACTTGATTGTCGAAATTCGCTGGACCTTAGTATATTTTTTATTCTACTTAGAGTTAATATTTTCAGATTTTAAATTTTATTAAGTGAAGAATTTTATTAAGAAGAAGTTTTTATTATCAGAAAAATTTAATATTAAACACAGTAAATTTATCAATATATGCTTTATTTATCAAAACATGGATTATATATGCATGCATGTAGACTTTCTACATCGAAATTACTATATCAGAATATATCGATAATCAGAGTTAAATAAAAGCTAAAGGGACCATTTCATGATCTCCTCCAATTGGAATTACATCAAGAAAATCAAAAATATGTATGAAAAATTATTTTTTGAAAAATTACACCATATTTGGTAAGTCTGTATTACATACTTTGCAATACGGAGTTTCACCAAACTACCATGTACAAAATTCTATAATTTTGACCTTAAATACCTCTTGAATGCAAAATTTTATACTCTACTATTTTTATTTGTTGTTCTAACACTTTTGACCCAAATCAACTCTAATCCTTTACCTGTTATAATGTGTTTCCCATATTTAGCATACTACGTACGATTCATTACTGAAAAAATTTGCAGACGTACAGCAAGATTTTACTCAAATCAGTTTAAAGTCTATTTTTAAATTAATTTTGATAATTATCTTAGAAAAAAATTGAAATTGACCAACGAATAGTACAGAATTGAACTATTTTATAATTAAACACCTAATTAGCATTTCAATTGTAATTTGTTTAAACTTGATTGTAATATTGATAAAGGAGTAAATATATACATATATCATCTACTTGCTCTATCAACCGAATCAAAATATCAATTTGTTCCGCTGGTTATTTAAAAAATATTATTAAATTATCCACTATTTAAATAATTATGGGCATGTCTCAATAAATTTAATTCAAGAAAGCTGAATATGCAGGCCATTCAACTGAATTAGAACTGATATGAATAATTTTCCTATGAAAATCAGTGATAATTGTTTAAATACTCAAGATATGGTGTATAATATTTCCAATCATATATAATAGTTATATATGTTTGTAAGCCAAAAATGTGGCAAATCTAAGGTCTTTACTAAAAACTGTTTCAAACAAAAGTTGTTTAAATTAAATAAAAAAAAATACTTTGAATTGTTCCATTTCAAACATTGTGTTTGAAATTCCTACAAAGTAGAACTCCAAACCATAAAAAAGTTGTTTGTTTTAAAGGAACGGATATATTTCTATTTTTATTATAAAACCCCATCAAAATTTAAGATAGATTTTTCGCCCATCTATAGTAATTTAAGTATAAGAAGGATCGTTTCTTCAAAACTAACAATTTTAGTTTGGAACATTTTTTCGTAAACAGCTAAGGTTCACCAAAATTTCATCTTAAATTCAGGTTGTAAGACGTAATAATTAACGCGAGATAATTAAATAAGTAATTAAGTGAAAATGAAAACTAACAAATTTAATTATTTAAATACTTGTCATATGTTTGAACTATTTTAGCTATTAGCATTCATGCTGAATTTGAACTAAAACTGTGGCTAATCCAAGAACAAGAAAAAAATATCTCAAAAAAGCAAATTGTTAATTTTTAAACACATACAGTTTTTGCTTTGAATTTTTATTTATTTTATATGAAGTAGGCTTTAAGCTTTTTCGAAAAAAAATATTTTTAAGCTTTTTAAGCAACATTCTACGATCATAAAATTTTTGCATTGTGTATCACACTTTATTATTATGTACTCATATAAGCAGTATCCCCATTTGGACTCACTTCTGATATATGGAAATCTTTATTGTCACACAACTTCATTTTATTTGTCTTTTAAGTGATTCATGGATGATATACAAATATTAGCAAACTTAAAATTCAATTTTTAATCTTGTTTTTCAGACTGTACACCAACTTTTGTGTATTGCCAATCAGCAAAATATAATTCAAATAATTAACTTTATTAAAAACATATAAGAGATCTTACTGTATAAAATGTTCTTCAATATTTTTTCTGGCTTAATAAAAATTAGTCTTTCTAATTTGAATAAACAAACAAATTGTTTCTTGAAATAAATAAACTATTCAAGTGTTTTGAAGAACGGCAATTAAATAAATAATAAATTACTGTCTATTAATAATAATGTAGTTTATTTATAATATTCAAACAGTAATTAAACGATAGTGATTATAAAACACTCTATTTAAACTCTATTTAAACTCTATTTAAACGAATTCACCGATTTTGATGATGGTCTGCTATATGGATTTATTTAAACACTAGAAATTACGCCCCAGAAAATACGAGAAATCTAAAATTTTTGAATTATTTTAAGAATGTATTCGATCGATTATAAATGAATTCGAGCTATCAAAATCGATTACAATGAAATTCGGAAGAACTGTAGAATTATAAGTATTATAATCTATAATTATTTCGTTCTTGGGAAAATAATATTTCTTAATGATAGCGGCCATATTTTTGGGTTTATAATTCACAATGGTATATTTTTGGCAACTTTGGCATGCCCGTTCCGGTTTGTATCAAAATCGATATCTATTACGTTATGAGCTTTATTAATTTCATTTATGGGAAAAAATCATTTCTTTATGATAACGTCTTTGGTTTTGTGTTTAATATTTACAAAGTTGTATTGCAAAATTAAAGAACTTTTCTTGGAAAATTTAAGTAAATATAATTATCAAATATCTAATTAATCTTATTTATTTGTTGCATAAGATTGTGAATACATTGTGGTATACCATTGTGGATAACAAACGCAATAGACGTTTTTATAAATAAACTAGCTGACCCGGCAAACGTTGTTTTGCCATATAAATTATTTCTAGTTTCTAAATAAATTCTAGTGTAGACAAAAAGTAACTTACTTATTATAAGTGTGTAAGTATGTGGTATATACGTGAAATAGGCATGGAGCGCTATGAACGACAAGGGAATATAAAAATAACACACGCCAAACAATATTATTTTTAAGTTATTATAGTTAATTTCTTAAAATTACATATCACTCATTAATTACGACAGTAACACGAACAAACAACATCAATTTTTTACTGCTATAGCGTGAACAATATTTTTTGTTAGCCCATCTTTAGCGAGCATAAACAAACTGAATGGTTTACCCACTCGAGAGCATGCTACGTACAATTGCCCGTGTGAAAAACATGGTGTGCTCAAATCTAAGCCACAAATAGACATCGTTTGGCCTTGGGATTTGTTGATTGTCATTGCAAATGCTAATCTAATCGGAAATTGAATTCGTTTGAATTGAATTGGCACATCTGTAGGTATGATAGGAATCCGTGGTATTAATATATTTTCACCTTTGAACTTGCCATTTCAAATGCTGGCTTCGATAATGTTTTTCATCAATTTTCGAATGACTAATCGCGTACCGTTGCACAGCCGTGGCGGGTTTAAATTACGAAGTAAGATAATTGGAGATCCAACCTTCAATTGTAAATTATGCATGCCTGGCAAATCCAGTGAGTTCAAAAATTCTGTGGGAAAATTGACAGCTAAAATTGAACATTTGCCATAAGCTTAGGGAAATTTTAATCGAAGTACAGTTAAAAACACGATAATTGATCAGTTATCGAGCGGGATGAAAAATGATTAAATTACTAAAATGGCTATAAAAAAATAGGGGTTGGTGATAAAAAAATAAAAATTTTGGGTTGTATGTATTTTTTAATGCCACATTATAAAAAAATAAAAACAAAAAATTTTGTCCAAAAATAAAAAAAATTTTTAAGGGTTGATTCTCCGATCTACTGAATACGCATATTAAATTTAGTAAAAATCGGTAAAGCCGTTTCGGAGAAGTACGGTAACAAACACTGTGACATCGAAATTTTATATATTAGATAATATAATCTCAAAAAAATAATTAAAAATTAAAAGAGATCCTAAAACTAATATGTAGCTACTACTCTTTCCGAATTTCATTGAAATCGATTTTGATAAAAACTGGAACGGGCCTACCAAAGTAAAAAAAAAATCGAGTTGAAAATTGGCGTTTAGCAAAATGAATTTCGGCAACAAACCAACATTTCGGAGCTAGCTTTTAAATTATTAACTTTTGATAAATAGTATATACTTTAAGAAAGAAAAAAGCTTTATCATACCATACGATTATTTTTAGAATCACATGATTATCTACAAAATCCCCACTAGGTTATCATGAGTTTCCCTATCAAATTCGTAAAATTCAATATTTGTGTGCATGTTCGTATATTATGCGCTCGCTACATCGTTCATCTGATGGCGGTAAAACTTGGTCTAATTATTAACTACACTTGCATGTAGAGAATACGTTATATTTTTAGTTACGCAAGTTGTTGAAATAGAGTAAACAAAATTTCGAAGTTATTTTGAGTCCTTGAGTTATTATAGCCTTTTAAAAACTCTTGAAAAATTAAAATTTCTTAAATTATATAACAACCCAAATAAATACCTACAACAAAGGGATATAAAAATATTTAATATTAAATTAGATGAAAAGTTAGTTCATTTTATGAGCTTTTATAATCCGTTAAATATTTGCTGTAATTTTCATTCTCTGAGATTTTTTAGCCTGGTCAAAATCCTAGAAAATTCAAATATATTATTTTTTTAAGATAAAAAATATAAAAAATAAAGATAAGAAAATGAAAATATTTACCATAAACCAATAATACATGGAAAGTTTTCTCATCTTGTCAACGTTCTTAATCCATTACAAATTTTCTGTTATTTTCAATTCTTAAGATTGACACAGTAAAATCTTGCTAGAAAATTTATTGTAGATGTATTTTATTCTTTAAAATTTGTAGTCAATGATTTTTTTTTTCGAATTCTGATGTGTTTAAATTTATGTTAGTAATGTTCAGATTATCAATAACAGTTAAATTTTAACTTGTTAGGATGAAACTGAAGTTTAATAATAGACAAGGTGAGCATGGTCTTAAAGTGTTGATATTAATAACATCTCAACTATTTTATTTAAAAGAAGAAAAGACATTTGACTAATATTTTTTTGAATAAAATAATTACAATTGACTGACTGAAAAATGAATAAAAAATATAATAATTTTAAATTAAAAGCTTGTATAAATAATTTCCTTGTGATCAATTATCTTTGAAAGTCACCAATTCAGCAACTTTAAGCTAAGATTATGATTGGAGTTCCCTTCAAAAAGTAATTGGTCACCAGATAATTATTTATAAATTTATTTAATTTAAAAATATTTTTTTTTACTTTTAGATAATTTTTTTAATTCGATCATTTTCAAAAAATATTTGTTTTTTCTTTAGATCATCTTTTGTTTAGTCGTTTTTTTTTTCAATTGTTTTACTGTTTACATCATCATTTTTTATAAGTTTATTTTATTATAATATTTTCAAAAAAATGTTTATTTTCTAATGTGTAGTATTAACACTAAATTTTTTAATTTGCTTTCGGATTGTATAAAATCACCAAACAGTTTTCAGTGCTTCCCCACACACTGCTTACAATTTAGGGCGGTATTTTTGTCTTCAAATTTTAACGAGTCAACCTGGAAGTATATATAACCTTTCAAATAAAAAGTAATTTTTTAATCCGGTTTTTACTTGAAGAAGTTTAAAGATAACAAACATTAAGAACAATTATTTTTACTCTTTTAATTAAATTTTTATAATATTTGTGCTGTATAAAATTACCATAATTTTTTATTTTATAATTTTTTATTTTGTTGATAAACAATCTCCAATAATTTTCCATATCTATTTATAAATGACTTTAAAAAAAAGAAAAACAAATACCTATTTAACAAAAAATACAGACAAATTGATAATCTCTTCCTTTATTTCTTTGAAGTTGTTAATAAAAAAAAATTGTGTGCAAATCATTTGAGGTAATAATTTTTTATAAATATTATTTATTCTACACATCATAATTTTGATATCGTGACCTTATAAATTCAGTACCTGATGCAATACTATGTCTGTTTATAGTCTATACATATAATAATTGCAAATATATATACAAAGGTATTTTACTGCCAAATATATGTAATTATACTTATAAATAAATATATATTAAATATCTATAATTAAAAATATATGCATTCATTTACGTGCATTCAATTTTAAAAGTTTTCAATTAGATTTGTCAATTTTATAATCATTTTCATTAACCTGCCCAGCTACATATGATTTATCAATTCTGCTAAATTTTATGTGTGGTATCTGTTCTTTCAATATTATAGCAATTTGTCGTCAACTTTATCTTACTTTGAGTAATTTTGTCATCCAATGCAATACATTCCCTTTTGTTGATCGTTGTTATTTAATTGTTCGTTATCTTGAATTTATGGGTTTGTATGTCAAAATTGAATGAAGATTCAAGGAATACAAGGCACGTTTAAATATACATACATTCATATATACATACATAACCTGACTTTGCCATGTTTAGGATTTGTTTATTTATTTATAACAGTATTAAAATACAAATGTATTTCAATTTAAATATTGTAATTTTTAAAAACTAAAATTTATGATTTTGCTGAATTTTGATACATTCATCAGAAGTTATGCGGGAACAGATTATCTTAAAATCTTTGTTTTATTAATTTATTCCTTTTCTAACTTGTAATGTATTCTTGCCTGTCGCAAAAACTTTACAATTGAATTTTAACTCTTTTCGGTAATCAATCGAGCGGAAAATTTGCAGGCATACTAGTTACGACGATAAAATGATGTATAAAATTTAAAAAAAACTAATTATAGTATAATTTTGGATTTTTCGAATTGGTAGTAACCCCAAGGAAACGGAGTATGAAAAACTAAATATTAATGGGATAGTTTTTTATAACTTATATTTTAGTTTAAAATCTATTGGAGTTAAGGAATTGCTACTTATTGTACATGTTTTCGAAATGTATCTCCTTTTTTTTTTGTTCTTACTTCACCCATATTGATTTTTTTCTATTAAATATCGCCTATAACATTCGGACTGTCATAAAAAACCAATGGATACCTCATCAAAATCGGTTAAGTATTTTATGGGGGAACATACATGCATATTTATATACTGTCAAAGAAATAACCCATGTTTTTGGTCTTGTTGTAGTTGGGTAAAAATATTCTGTACTATTAAAGTAACGAAACTTATTTTATTATTATTTTTTTTTTTGCGATTTTATGTTTAAAGTTTTTCGCCCTCAATATCCATAATAATTAAATTGAATAACATTCAAATCACTGATGTAGCTCTACATTATCCATCTACATACAAAAATTCATCAATATCGGTTGACTTTCTAGCGAGCCAGCGGCATTTATGTGAGTATATCCATTATCCAATATATTTGCAGAAATAACTATATTTTTAGAATCACTTCATCAATAGAGTTGCAATTTGTACATGAAGTAACAAATTCATTTTCCAAATTTAAATTGTATGAAATTCTCTATAACAGTGAGTTGACTTCCCTGGATCAGCAATTTATACATAATTTGTTGCTATAATCATTATCCCTGAGCAGTACACTATTGCTTACTAAAAATTTATAAATATTCGTTCATTCATTTTAGAACTATGAGAAAATTCTTCAAAAAGTACCAAATTGACGATACATTCAAGTTTTTGAAATAGGACCAGAAAAAAAGTTGTTTATCTTTACACCAGGATAACGATACTTAATGACATAAAGTAATAAAATTCGTATTAAATAGTATGCATGTTTTATAGAAGAGGCTTGACCATTTGATACGTATTGTATCTAGAACGTAATCATAAGAAAATTGACTACGATAATTAATTAGTTAACAATGCACTTAGTTGGTAGAAACACACCCAAAATATTATAAATATACCTTATCAAATTTAATATTTTTTACCTGTAATAAGTAATTTGATAACAATAAATCAATAAATGCTTCATTCTTATATTCAGATAAAATTATTTATAAAAAAAAAAATTTTTTTTTAAATATATAAATTAATTTATTTTCCATAGGATTATTTATTGTTTTTATAAAAATTTCCATCCATTTCTTTTTATTAATATGTAGTAAATGACATACAAAAGCCTACTTGATACCTTAACCTTTTACGGTATTAAATGTAGTTATTTTAATTTTTTATTATAAATGATTCGAGTTTAGGCTCATAATATTCATAATATCTCCAATATTCTGTCAACTTCATGCGTACTATTTTTTAGCTTTCAGGACTGTTATATTCTATTCAAGAATACGAAAAGAAAATTAGGAAATTTACAAAAATTTCGAAAAATAGTCATTTTGGAATAAAAAATGTAGTTAATACAAAGTCACCAAACCATCGAATTTTTACGAAATAAAAATAAATTTCATACAAGTTTGCCTATCTAGCTAGCTTTCATATTCCGTTAAAGCGTAATTTTGTCTTACAGCCTTTAAGACATATTTATAGCCTTTTAATAATGAAATACCCAAAAATATATAAATAAATGAATCAGGTTGTAAAATAATTTTCTTTTACGAAAATTTATTTATCTCGTCAGCTTTCACAATTCACTAAAAAGTCATGTTCTTTTTCGAGATAACATTATAAACAGGGACAAAATTATTACAAAATGTAGTCGCCTGAAAATAAAACATATCGTGAATTTCGAGGTCTCACATGTCTTTGGGACATATAAATTATCACAAGATAACTAATTATTCCCTTTGAAGAAGAGTAAATTGTGGACGGATATTTTATATGTCAATCAGTCAACACGGCTCACAAATGTCCGTTCGCCTGAGCACTGTCCATGCAACATAGCAATATGGAACCTTCAAAAGAAATAAAATAAAAATTAAAACTGAAACTGGAATGAAACATAAAGACAGTGGTTTGCTTTCTCAATGTACGACACAAGAAACATACATGACTGTTATGTGAGATTACAACATCTTTGACAGCAATGATAAAGCTTTCTGTCTCAGAATTGAGGCCAACTAATCAGAGGAATGAGAAAGTATGAAATGTTCATAGACCAGAAGATTTTAGATGACGATAGATTATTATTATTAATATGATTCTCTAGATCTTAGACCTTGCAGGCCACAGAACAACCATCTCTTTGAGAGACATTAATATTTCCAAGGTTGTTTACGTTCTTTGAAGAAATTTCACTTACTTCTGGTCGTGTAGTCTGTTTGTCAGTCAGTCAAAGTAGCATCTGATTGCGGCATTTAAATTGATGATATCGTCTGTGTATTATTCTGCTCCTGCCGAGCAACATGCCCGAAACACAGTGATATTGAACCTGCAAAAGAAGTAAAATAAATATTTAAACTTCAAAGGATGTAACTTTAAAAAGGTCACATGTGACCTCAATGTAATAAAAGGTACCTATAATGACCGCTTTGTGCATAACAGTGATACGATTACAAGCGTGTCCTACACAATAGAATGATGGAAAGATTCACTCCGAGAGAAGGACAAATACCACCAAGGCCACCGATATTGAGTACAACCATTTTTATTGAGCAACCAGAGGATGTGTTGTATATTTTAAAGAGGATAAAGATTTTTTGTCTGTTTTTGCGCTTCTTTCAACACTATGTTTGTGTCTATAGAGCACATTATGGCGCTGCATAGTAGATGGTATGTGGTAGAATAATTAATTATAATACATTTTAAATAACGTATTTAAAATAGCTTTTTAGGGGAAAAAATCTGGTCAATTTTAAGCAATGTATTTTTGTAGCGTTAATTCTAAAATGGAACCATATAGAATACATTCACATTGCAGTTATGCGCGTTTATTTATATATTAAATAAAAAATATTATGATTTGTGTGAATGAAATTGACAGAGAAACGGGTACGAAAGGGAAGTTAATCAGAATGTTTGAAAACGGCAACAAATATACAAATTTTTTTAATCAAAGCTTAGCTATTTTTTACAAACAGGAAACATTACTTCCAATATTCTAAGATATAATTCGGAAGTAAAATTAGAGACATTTGAAGAAACATCGTTTTAAGGTATTTAGGAAGATATTTTCTGGTATTCGATTTATAATAGCACAGTGTAGTATAATTCTATATAAATATATATATATATATATATATATATATATATATATATATATATATATATATATATATATATATATATATATATATATATATTTATATATACATAATGTTGCGAATCAAGCACACAGAAGAATAAAGGAAAATGAAAGCTTGCGCAATCTCACCAAACATCAATAGCCGGAGCCGTATAGTTCCAGTCACCGGAGTATGTGTATTATATACGAGGAGTAGTAGAAGAATACTAGATTGCTATTTTACTAGAGTGGTGCACTGCATATATTGTACTGTACTTGATAATACATGTGTCTGTGTGTTGTTCTATGCGGAAAACATTCAACATTCACCGGGTAACAACGAATGATCATGATAATATTATATTATTTTATTGTTAAAGTGTTTAAATAAAAATATGCATACAATTATCACTGTTGGTGCCTGCAAACGATTATTTTCATCTATCAGTTGTTATTGTTGGTGTCTGTTTAATAAATATTAGTTAGCTGTGCGAGTAACTCGTTACGCCTGCCGGCCGTTTACTTGATTAGCGGCGTGTCCACTACCACCAAACATCATCTGTATTTACATAATATAATATTTAATAATTAATTTAATAATTCTTATTAATTAACAGTATATTATAATTCAAATCGATGAAATTGTTTTTATTTAGTTTAATTTTTAATGTGATAAAAATAGTTTTTCCAATCTCGTAAACAATAACAAAATAAAAACAATAATAAATTGTTCGCATTTGATAAATAAATTTAATTTGTAAATCCTTATTGTTATATTTTATAATCTTAATTAAAATATTATGTGATTATAAAAAAAAATTGTGATAATTTTTCCAATAATTTTCCGTTTTAAAAGGTATGTTTTACTTTTTATCTTAAATGTTTGTATGTATGGATATTTTGCATTTTTGAAGATATTAGTGATGCCTAGATAGACTGGAGAATATAAGATATTAAATGACTGAGATTTATATTATCATAATTATCCAAATGTAATGAAATATGGTATGCAAAATTTGAATAATTTGTGACTAATAGTAAAGTACTATAAATGTGCAGTCCATACAGTTATAAATACATATATAATAATAACGTGTCTGAGTTTATAACCTTTATTAGAGCTGAAATTAGAGCGAGATTAAAAAGTTAACGAAAAAATGTTTCCAAAAGTTGCCATAAGAATAAACATTTCTGAACTTTTTAAATAAACATTTTTTTTAATCACTTTCAGTTCAAAAGTGGATCTATTGCACCCAATCGACCGATTTTCCTCATTCACGAAATTCAAGTCACTCTTTACATTTAGAATACGCTATCAAAATGGCAAGTCGGTATCAGTTTTGTTCTTGAGATATCTTAATGGCCGGAATGACGGAATTGGGTGATGCTGAGAACATGTATTATAAAATTTGTGCAGTCCATATTTTATAGCTTTATATATATATATATATATATATATATATATATAATTATATATATATACAATTGATTGCAATATATATATATATATATATATATATATATATATATATATATATATATATTATATATATATATATATATATATATATATATATATATATAAATATATATATATATATATATATATATATAAGTCATATCATTATCTATAGTCAGGCGAATGTCTATATTCCAATTAATGTTAATGACTCCAGCTAGAATAATTTAAAGACACTTCGAAATAACAGTCGCAGAAATGTAAGAATATGGCAAATTTTTATACTGGACCAAAGTTTAAATATTCTTAATTCGTAAGAAAGTACACTTAATTCCTCTTAAATACATCCTATTCATGTCAGTAAAATTTCTTAAACCCTCTATCCTTTTCGAGTGTGAGTCGGGTCAGTGAAATAACATCATTTGCGAAGTGTAATTTAATTAAAAGTTTTGAAGACGTGGAGAACAACACAACTAAACACCAAAATTTTATACATAACATAAGTGTCAAACTGTGTGTTAAATTTTTTTATGGAGATACTAAGACATATACACCATCCAAATTTTAGGCTTTTCCGATAAATTTACCATACAATTTTCCATAATAATCTAAAAAGATTTTCTAATTTTTATTAATTTTTGAGCGACATGTTGGTAATCGATGTTATGTTTCATACGTGACATTATTATTTGAGTAGAAATTCTGTGGTTTATTGGCCAAAAAGTAGGCAACATCGTTTTTGATTGCTGTATTGGTGCCAATTTTTTGCATCAAAGAAGTTTTGTAACTACCATCGCAAATGATAATCCAAAGGCTTCGGATTAAACGGTGGTTGTATCAAAACTTCCTGGCGTTTGTGCTAGACTTCGATCACAATAGTTTGTGTTTTATATTCTTTCATTTAATACCTTTTTCATCGTACATTAAAAATCTCGTGACAAATTACTTCCTTTTATTGCCTTTCAATCATGCATCGAAGATTTCGATACGGTTAATTAAATTGTGTGTAGTCAATTATCTGGCACCAAACATCAATTTTTTTATCAAGTCTTTATTAAAATGATTCTAAACTATTTTATATTTGATGGTTAACACCTATTGAGCCAGCAATGTCTTGATAGATTACATGTCGATCTATATCGATTTGCAAAATTTCATCGGCATTTACATGAGAGTCTGGCCGAAACGAAGACAATTTTTCTCATCCAAATTTTCACAACGGAAATATTTTAATAAACTGGTTAGGGTACGATTAGTTACAGCATCCATATCGTAAACATTACAAATATTTCTGCATGGTTGTGTTATAGATTTTGCTATATTGCAAAAGATCGTATAGCATGTTTGTTCAGAAATTTCACTCCATTTTTAAACTTGTATAACTTTTAACGCAAACAAAGTCTAAAAACAATCACTCTCCAATTGTAATAAGTAGTTCACGATTTACCGCTATCAACAGCATCTACTGTCAAAAATCGAAAAATACTTGTTGGATGTCCTATTATATGTTTTCGCAATATTCTAATTAATAACGTAACAAACTGGTATTATTAAAACATATTTGGAAAACCTATGAGGAAAGTTTTTTTCTTTAAAATGCATATTAAGTGTTGTTTTAAAAATTAATAGTTTATACAAAAAAGGTTACTGGAAATAAGTGATATTCTTTGAATTACGAGTATACATAATAATTAAAAAATCAAAATAGTTTTAACTGCCTATACTTAGAACTAAGTCATTTAACTAATAAGTTTATTGTTTTTATACAATATTTTATGAAATCGGATTTTAATTTTAATTGTTTTTTTCCTTAATTTTTATTTATTTTCCTTATTTAGCTATAAAAACTAAGATGCAAATTATTATTTTTTTTTTTAAATTTTAAAACAAGTCTATTTTTTTTACTTGATTTATGATTTCATCTCAAAACAAATAAAATATTTACATTTCGTCCAAATATAGGTTCACATAATAAAAAAAAAATATTTCATATATATTGAGTGTAGCTGTATCCAAATTTCTGGTCAGCAATAATTTTCAAATAGACTATTCGATTAATTTCAAATTTTCAACTTTTGGTTCATAAATTACATTAGTTTCATGTAGAACCAGAAAAATAAATGGAAATACATTAAAAATTATTTTTATTCAATTACATTTATCAAAAGTATCATTTTCACCAAATCAAAAATTGTGAAACTAAACATTTTAAGTTTTTTTTTATAACATGTGTCAAATTTAAATATTCGAATGTATACGATATGTAAAGAAAAACTGTAATGCGCATGTGCATCAACTACGATTTTCGTAACACCTAAAGCAATTTATTCCTAATGACAAAAGATGGTTTATTAGTAAGCACTGTTTACAACATATGCATTTGTTCCATATTTGTGTAAAATAGAGGTAATAATTTTTAGCTTGTAAATTTTATACTTATCTAGCAGCACCTCCGCAACGGTATAAATTTACTGTGATGAACATGAAGTTCCGGAAAAATAACTCAGTGAGGAAAAAATACTTATTTTCATACATATTACTACCACATTAATATATTAATATATTATCCTTAGAAAAACTGACAGACCTTATCTATTTATGTTATTATCGTAGATAAAAGTAGTTTAAATTTTAGTTATTATGGTGTATGAATATTAAAATTTATATACATTCAAAAGGTTTTTCTATTGATTCTTTGATTTCTTTCATCTAGATTTATAGCTGGATATGAAAATATATTTAAATAAAAATAAATATATAAGAGCAATCAATGTATTTTATAACCAAGTTTAATTGTTTATTCGCCGATAAAGGAGTTAAATTTTAAAAAGTTTGTTTTTAGCGATAGCTAGTCATAGCATTATAAACTTAAAGCTTGGGCCATGTTTAACTGCCCCGTTAAACTTTTGAGAGTTGAAGTTCACAAATGATTTCTTAATTTTCATTTACTTTGGAACTGGAACGTGTGTTCAAAATATAAAGCATTCTAATTCAATGGATTTGAACTGCATGCTGCGGTTTGAACTGCACCTTGATCAAAATTTAAAAACTAGAAACTCTTTTCGGAATTTAATATTAAAAAATGCTTTCCATTAAGCTTCGCCTAATTTATAACAGAATCATATATGATTATATGATTCCTTATAACAAAATCATATTTTCAAGCTTTTTACCTTAACTTAAATAGTTTTTTACCTGAATTTAGACTGTTCATTACGGATGTTTAAAAATTTCTAATACACGTAGTGGATGAATTTCCAAAAAGCTTTTAACAAATTTAAAAATTCTGTTGTGTAATAAATTAATGGGTTTAATTTATTTTAAAGTTTATTTTCTCCATTTTAGAGCATTTGAATATTCTTTTTACTGTCGTTTGATTAAAGAAAATGAAAAAATCAACAAAGAAATCGTTTTTGACTGCGGTGGATTCTGTTTTAAATGAAAAATTTTCGGGTTTTCTTAAAATAACTTGGTGACATCCAAATTTCTAAGGATGCAGTTATAAATGCTAGGATTTGCTTATTGGCACCCGGACTGTTATACTCTGTTATGGAATAATAATATAACCATAACTACCGTTCTTTACAATAATTCTATAATTCATTTAAGATTTGTAATTAAGAAATAAATCAATAATCTGTACAAATGTATACTATTGAATTATAGATACGCTTCGTTTCTCAAATCTATATTATAAATATTTAATTATTAATATATTTTATAGAAGTATACATAGTGTTTCCGATAGGTATTTATTTTACGTTTATGTAGAATTTCTATATCTTTCCTTCAAAAAAATGAGTATAATAGATATTAGTTCATGCCTCTTGAAAAAAACACTCATTCAAAAATATTTCCTGCTTGAGAGGTGCACTGTAAATTCAAGTGTTTTTTATAAAACCACTTACAGTGTTTAAATCACGACCAAATATATGGTAGATAAACACTACAAATGTTTATTTCTGAAACATTAAACAAAAATTTATTTAATATCATATACAAGGTGTAGAAAAGGTCGTTAATATGTTAATAAAAATTGGCCTATGGTATAACTGGAAGACTTTGCATTTCGTTCCATTTTAAATTTTAATCGCATTGTCCGATATAGATCATTAGGTTTACATATGGTTTTAGGGAAAAACTTATTTTTAAACATATTGGAAAAATGCGCTTTGACCGATTTTCATCAGATCTTTCAAAAATTTTTACCACGTACAGGAAATTGACTTTACATTTTTTGGGAAAACTTCACCACCTGTCTTAACGGAAAATCTCCAAAAAATTACTATATTAGAAACATGTGGTTTTTTCGATTTAGATTAAATTTGGTAATCAATGTTTATCATTTTTATGAAATATACTGTATAGTTTTTGAAAACACTCAGCGCTCTTTCGAGAAAATCTTTACCTTACAAATACTGGAAAATTGCGCAATGAACTAATATAATTAAGAAAGAAATAAGAATATTTTAATTTGGGTACTGCAGCCCCCTCCTTTTTAGAAAGAATCTCCAAAATATCAGCAGGCTAGGAAGACGCAATTTTTAGCGTTCAATGTCTGCGTCACACGACGGTACGAACTATGATCCTTTCACTACATATAATGCTTTATTTAATAACAACCGCAATGGAGGAATGACAATAAAATTGAATTTTGTAATTTTTCTTTCTCGTTTACCAAGTAATGAAACAAACGTATTTGTGACAAACACAAACGTTTAAGTAATTCTATAACCCTTATATACGTAAATGAAATTTCGAGTACAAAAAAGGGCCAAAATTCACTTTAAATTAATTAAGAGAATAATATAGAATTTAATGTAAACATAGTTCAGAATTAATAACTTCGAACAACAATGTAAAAGTTGGCTTATCAAACATCACTATTAAGAAATATGCTTTCGATCTTTGAAATGTATTGACGAATAAGCAACTGTACGGGAATATACAAGTCCAATGCTTGAAAATATTTAATTTGAATACGTTAAGCTTTGTTTGTTTTATTTTAAAACATTTTTTTTTCAAAATTTTTTTAATCATGAAACAGATGCAACAACTCTTTTAAATAACAATTCCATGTTTAAAAATTCCTTCTACATTTTTCCGTAAAAGTTTAAACATTAAGGTTTTAGTTCTATGGAAAAAACTTTAAACTTTATACTTTAAGTGTTTACGGATTTGCATAGACACTTTTTGATAGTTATCTTCAATTGCGAATTATCACACACTTTTAGATAAAATATTTGAAAATCATGAACTGTTTTGATTAAATTAACGTGACAATAATAAAAATGTTAAAACGTGAGTAAAATTTAATTCACAATGTCATAAAAAGGAATTATTCATTATTATAAAATTATTATTATATAAACAAACTTTAACTATTCTTACTGTTTTTTTTTTGTCACGAAAAATCAAACATTAATCTGCATCTGTTGGGTAATAAACAAATTATAATTTTCAAATGGTCCATAGACACACAAAATTCTTATTTTAGTTTATAATTCAGTTTACAAATTTCGAAAGAAGAACAAGTGAAGATAACAACTAACAATGTTAATAGTTTAAAGTCCATACAAATGATTAGTATCAATGTTTGATTTAATTTTATCATTCAATATAAAATATTGAGTCGATGAATATGCAGTCGATGTAGCACATATTATGTGTTTGTTAGCTAAATTTAAGCAAAAAATTTGGAGTAATCTAAGCAATTCTGGCTTACAAATGGGATCATGTATCCATTAGACAGCTATTGAACAAATTAAGTATTGTAATAATTGGGAAAATTATTCTTAAATACAATAGCAAAATAATTTTTATATTTCCATTGTAATAAAAGTGTTATATCAAATTTAAAAAAATGTGTATATTCAGAACGAAGTACAAGAACGAAGTACCCCGATAGTTCCTGCACCAAAGTTTAACATTTTTTCTTCACAAGTTGATAATATCTGTTGTTCTATAACTATAAAATTATGGAAGACATCCACATATTATATCATTAATATTGTATATTAGTATATTTGGATGCCATCATATGGGAATGCCCATCGAAGAAGTTACACTTTAGAAACACTGATAATAGCCCAGCAAGTCCGGATTTTTACTTACAGTGACATTTAAAACCACTCCAAGGTATGTAAAATATCGAAAATTTCAAGCATTCAATAAAGTATAATTTTTATTAATTTCAAACATGGATCGTTTTCAAAAGGGTGGTCAAAGATAACAAATAATGTCTTTTTTCAGTTTTTTGCATTTTTAGAAAAAATAATTAAATAAGGAAAATTTAAATTACAAAGTTGTGTAAATTTTTTTTTACGGATGTTTGAAGCATTGTTGGAAAAACAAAAACATTATTGCAAAAACCCCTGCTAAAATTTGCAATTTTTTGAAATGATGTATCTCCGTGAAGAACAAATATTTTTTACGAAGCTGGGTGAAAATATAGTTACGGCAAGTAGAATAAGGGCAGATTTGCAAAATAATCAGAATTTTTTTAAAAGTCAATTTTTTTGAAAAAACTGCTTTTTTCAATGTTAAAAACCTTATACAGGCTCTCATTTTTTTAGACTTGACAAGTTTTAAAATTTTCTTTACCATCTATGATAGCATGTAAAAATATTACACGCATTACGAAATGATTTCTATACAAATTATAAAATTGATTTTTTGTTTCACCACAAATAAAAATTCGTTATGCTTATGGTTATAAAGGATAGCAATAAATGACGGTGTTAAATGAAATATATAAAAATTTGTATCAAATTTTATTATTTTATTGACATTGCTGTTGAAGAAGACGTTGTTGCATTACATAATACTAATTTTTTTTCCGCTCTTTTATAGAAGTCTTAAGTTTGTCGTTATTACAACTGTCACTACACATTTTATTCGTTAAGTAATATCTGATATATTGATATCCATCATTGGCACATTCATCACTATCGTAATCACTATCGAAACATTCTCTGATAAAAAATTCTTATTAAATCCTTTAGAAATTGAATAGGAATGAATAGGAAATCAATAAGATTGGATAGGATGTTTCATTTTCCATTCAATCTTTTTCAAAACTTAAAATGTCCGTGTTGAAAAGTTATACAAATTTCTAATCCAAATTTTTATCGTACAGTGATTAATTTTTCTAAAAACGAAAAAAACTGAAAGTATTATTTTTTATCTTCGGTCACCATTTTGAATACGAAATTTCCAATTCGTTTTTATTATAGTTGATTGAATGCTACGAAAAATTTCCTATTATTTACATACCTTAGAGTTAAACATTTTTGCAAAGGACAGCCTGAAGACAGGCTTATAAGAAAATCATGGAAACACAGAAATTATTTTAACATTATTTCGTCATGCCGTGTGTTTAGTTTTTTAAATTTTATCACCTTTTCAATTTTTTTTTTTAGTTTTTCATCAATATTGTTTTAAAATTCATTAAAACAAATGAAGATAACAATTAACAGAATTAATCGTTTAGATACTCGACATATAATTGAATATCATTGTTTAGACTATTTTTAATTAGCATTCATAATATAGTATAAATATCCAGTCTATGCAGTAATATATACTTGTGTAATAATATGTATTGCAATTACCAATATGTGATAATTAACTAAATTTGAGCTTAAATTATGGCAAATATTAAAGAAATAAATATTTCTATATTTGAATATGTTTTTATATGAATTTGTCTTCGGACCCAATGGACCGAATTTCTTTATTCATGAACTTTAACACATTATTTATGGACGGATAACCGGAAATGGACTAATTAGGTGTTTCTATGAACACTTTTACCAAAATTGTGTTTGTGCGGTCAATGTTCCCTAGCGTTACAAACTAGACTATAATTAATATACTCTGACATATTATGTATGTCGAGTATAAAAATGGATAATTTTTTTAACGGAATTAATTGATTTTGCTCATTCATGTAAACTCACTTTCTAGGTCTTAACACGTCATAAGCATTTCAGGTTTCCATTGCTTTACGATTTTAAATTATCATGATGACGAGCAGACAGATGGACTGACAGACTGACATAGGACTGATGGAACTGGACTAATTAGGAGATTTTATGAACACCTATACTAATATTTTGTTAGTGCTATCAATATTTGCTAGCGTTACGAACTTCAGAGTATAATCAATATACACTGGTATATTCTTTTATATGTATGTCCAGTATAAAAATTAAAGAAAACATGTGTTTTAATTTTATTAAACAACACAGTCTAATTTTTATTCAAGGCCAAATACTGAAAATAAAACGTTACTCCTCTTAACTTGTAGCGGCTTTCAGTCGATTGTTTTTATTCAACATTCTATATCATGAACTCAAATAATTTTACTCAAAGAAAGTCTGTGTATTATTGAATCAGCATATCACTTTATGTCGCCTTTGGAAATTTCTAGTGATTATTCAAAATTCAAACATCCAAAAGTCATCTGGATATGCAGATCTAATTTCACACACTGATAGTAGTGAATAGCTAAATGAATTCTCAAAGTTAAATATGTCAAATAAATTGTAAAAAATGTCTGTGTAAAAATTTGATTTTACTGATTGTGAAAATTACAGTTGAGGCATTTGTTTTTTGCTGTTTAAAACATCGTTTACAATCCACACACGTTATTGTTTTTAATAAACGAATGGTTTTCATTGAAAATAGTTCAAACATTGATTCTGAAACATTTGTCGAATATCTGAAATATTAACTTTGTTTATCTTACTTTTTCAATTTTTTCCTTGCTTATTCTAAATTAAGAAAAATGTAACCGTAGAAAGTGTATCTTCATCCGCTAATCAGGTAATGCAATTAAATTTAGATGGTAAAATCAAAATGCTTCAAATGTCACTACTGGCTCAAATTGGTTTATTAAAATGTTGATCCGTTAATATGTAACGTAGTATGTCATATGGAAGTAAATGCTGCAATTCATGTACAGTGTCTTACGTTCAAGCACTTTGTGGCTACAAAATAAATGATAAGATACTATCATTTATGTAGATGCAGGAACAGGGATTTTGACTAAATCTTTAATTATTTGAAACGCCTTTATTTTACGAAAATGGAATTGAAGTTATATTTAAAAAATAATATAAAACAAAATTCGACTCATTAGAATCAACTATACTGTAAGACCATGCGTGAATTAAATTTCATCATTTAAATGACGTTATACATAAGTGATGCCGTTGAAATCTTGTTTTGGGAAAATAGAGATGAAGGGCTTGTAGCTTTTTCGTTTTCAAATCAATTTTTATTCCAATTTTAGAATCGTATAGAGACTAGTTCCACATTTTGATAAGCCTGTTTTTTTCTTAACTTGTTTTTTTCTTAACTAAGGATCTTGCATCAATTTACGCAAGTACATGTATAAGTTTTACATAACTTTTTCACAGTTTTACAATAAATTGAATGACTTCAACTTACTAAATAATTCTAATTACTTGGACAAATAATGCAAGTGTTTTATTTTCACTTTCAAGGTTTAAAATATTATAAATATATTTAAATATTTTATTTTTATAATATAGTTTGATAAATCAACACAATTTATTTTAGTATTTATATTCAAAACGTGTTAATAAGTGTTACAAGTTTGTACTTGTGATATAACGAAATTTCGATTATAAAGGAGTGGACACACAAACAATATTATCATTTTGTTGGCAAGCTTTCATCAATTGCTGCATGTTGAGAGACTCAGTAAATGTATTGCACCCTAACTTCCATATGGCATATTATTTTATTTGTCAACTTTGCTATGAACATTTCGATGTATCAATTTGAATCAGTAATGATATTTGAAGCGGTTTGATTTTACTATTTGAATTTAAGCCCATCACCTGATTAGCGAATGGAGATGATTATGCACTTGCTATGGCTGGCTGCATTTTGCTTAATTTAATATTAAAAATAAAATAGAACAAGTAAAGATAACAAGTATCTTAATTGTTTAGATACTCGATATATGGTTCAGTATCAATGTTTGAACTATTCTTAATGATAAGCATTTATAAAATACACTAAATATGTAGTCCATACAGTTATAAACACATGTATAATAAGAATATGTATTGCACAATTTGAGCAAAAATTCTGGCAATTGTTTATTTTGAAAAACAAATATTTTTATGCAAATTTCCTAGATCAAAAATTCGACTACAATGTAGTCATCAGCAGTATTAATTAGCTAATCGTATTAATTCTCCGAGATGGTGTTGTAGTTTACTCGTAGTAAATTCAGTGACGGGTTGTATTCGAAGTACGTATTTATAAAATAGAAAAATTTTTTACCGAAGAAATGAAGAAATAGGGGCAAAAAATCGAAATTTATAGGAAAAACTATTATCAGATAATAAATATTTTTGTCTGTGGATTTTTCTTCTTTTTTCCATCTTTAATGGTTCCTAAGATGGGCTATGGATCGTGCAGGATTCATTAGATCAAAGGAACCGATTTTGCTCATTCACAAAATTTATATAAATTTTTGAGATTAAGTACATCACCAAAATTTCGCTATCTCTTTTCGTTTTCTAGTTATCCCGGTGACAGACGGATGGACGGGTATGCAGCAATTACTAATCAGATTCTATGATCAACTATAACAAATTATATTTATGCGATCCGTTACAAACATTATATATATATATATATATATATATATATATATATATATATATATATATATATATATATATATATATATATATATATATATATATATATATATATATATATATATATATATATATATATATATATATATATATATATATATATATATGTATATATATATGCCGAGTACAATAAAGACTCTAACATATTGTATATATTTCGAGTATGAAAAACAACGAACTACTTTGTACAAACACTGGATGTTAAAAAGAAAACGCTATTTTAACATTAATTTGTATTTAAAACGACTCTGTCCAATTTTTAAAATCAGTTGTTTTAAAAATCTATGCCACATATTCTGTTCATTTTCGTATACTTTTATGAAATATATGTCATTATTTCTCTTTTATTTGCCATTTTGCAATTAATTATGAATTGGTATTATATTTTAATAATTAGAATTTGCTACAATATTTCATAACAACTTCTCACAATAAAAATTCACCTGCTCTCAATGGTATATATTGGTGCATGCTTGTAATTATCTACAAACATTCTAACATGCTTGCCTTGCCTATTGATGCTGCTTGATGAAAAATCTATTAGTTTTGGTGCAAGCAAAAAGGTTTTTAAAATACCCTATAGAAACAATCAAACTTAATTTTACAAAATTCTTGTAGAAGCCAAACTACACTTTCGAATCATCCTAAGACGTGAACACACGTATTTTCTTAAGCGTGTGTACTCGCCTTAGGGAGAACAAAAACAACACAACTAATTTTTACAGTAGTCCAACTAAATTGGAAAATATGGAGGAAAGTTCGAGCTGGTAAACTTTTTCTACAAAAATTTTGCTAGGTCGAAGTTCGGAAAAAGCACCAGTTTCTTGATAAATTAAAATCGACAAAAATTGGCCAAAATAACCCTTGTTTCCAAAAACACCCAATTTTATTTGTACGCAGAATGCGACTTTTATCAGGAAACCTAAAAGCTTTCTTTTCTGTAATCAAAATTTCCCCGTAACGTCGATATAACTTCTAATTCCTGTGGAGTACAGTAAATTGATGATATGTCAATATTTAAAATTTCTGAAATTAGACACAGTTTTTAAATAATTCCTACTTCACTTTTAAATAAATTATAATAAATGAAACTTATTAGGTATAATTGAAAAAAAATTATTTCAAGCAACACTTATTTGTAACAAAAATGGCAAAAAATAAAATAAATAGCCAATAATAGTCTTTGTATGCAAAAAATAATAATACTATTCATTGGATAAGTCGTAACCAGAGCTGTGTACTTGTCGGTGTAAATATCAAGTAAATCGTGTTTTCCGGTAAAAATAAGAAATTTCGCGAAAAATTTATTTATTAGGTAAAATCAATTCTAACTAATTTATTGTTTTCATTAGGTGCGGTTTGAATAAAATTATTTGTCAATGTTTACATTTATTTTCATTATCAAAGAAATCAATAAAATTACCCCAGCATTATTTGGAGACAAGCTAACAAGATTTGTGTACACTGCGGGTTGATTTAGCAATTTTAGAGGCCGAATAAGTACATTCAACCTTGTGACATTAATTGTGGAAATAGAATACTCAAAATCGGTCCAAAATAAGCAAAGTACGCATTTCTATAGTTTTTCGATTTTTCTTTATGCATATAGTGCTCTAGGTACATGGAAAGTGCTTTTATAATTTGGATAAGTTAATATGTGATATAGACAACACCCTTCATAGTCGCCGCTAACTACGCGCTACCTATCTCTTTCTATTTTAAATAAGACTTAGTTTTATGCTTGTCAATAATTAAACCCCGGAAAGGTGTCTGGCGTTTTGTTTTTAATTATTTTATTATTTAATTAAAAGGCTATTAAAATTTCAGAGTGAATTAAACACTTCAAATAGTATTTTCAAAAAAACCATTTTTGGGGAGGATTAATAATATGTAAACCCTCTCAAAAATGTCTGACTTATTAAATAATATGTTTGAAATTATTTAAACTTTTAATTCAAGTTTGTTGGACTTTGAATAAAACACTTTTTTCGGAATTACACCTTTCTAATTTTGTATTCAACTCTGACATAATGCGGTAGTATCTTATTCAAATTTCGAGACATTGTCTATACCGAACTAAAACTATACGGGGGGAAAAATAACACAAAGTATTTGAAACTTTCCTAAAATAAATTTTGGAAATGTAATTTGATGAAACTATTACAGTTGAAGTTGTCTAACCGACTTCAAAAAATGATGACGTTCCCAATTAGACTGTTTTTGTTTTTGTTATATTTGTTACCTCAAAACTTTCGACTGGGTAAACCGATTTTGATAATTCTTTTTTTAATTGAAAGCTGATGCTTCCTGGTGGTCACATTTCAATTTGTTCCAGATCTGATGTCCTCAAACGGAGATAAGGGGCAAAAACTATTTTTAGTGATTAAATTTCATTCAAATGAAAAATTTTTCGTGGTTGTATTAAATAGTAAAAAATAATAAATGAAAAAAAAAACATCCTTGAAAAAAATTAACTAATGAGTAAAATATAATTTTAAATATTTCTTTGTCACCAATTACCTTTCGAAGTCAGTGTCCATCTTATCCATAGCGAAAAATGGATTGGTTGGCGTCGACTAAGATAAATAATTGGTCACAAGGAAACATTTAAAATTATTTTTTACTTTTTAGTTAATGTTTTGAAGGCGGTTCTTTTTTTGTAAAAATGATAAAGCATGCAATTACGATACTAACTACATTGTTGTCAAACAATTCCACAATGAAATGAATTTAAAATTTTATTTTATATTCCAGGTTGATTGCATATTCCACATGACCTCTAGAATTTTTATGGAAAATTTTTTTTCTGTAATTTTTATTAATCATTTTGTTTTCGCAATGTTAACACAGTTTTTTTAAATTTAAATAAAATAAGTCGGCACGTCACGGTCGTTCATACTTTAAATCGCAATCGCAAATTAACACTTTTTCAACAAGTGTTAAATCACTAAATGTGCAATGATTTAGTTTTGTGTTTGGTCTAAATCACATTTATTTTACGTATAATGAATATTATTTATAAACAATGGTTTAAATTATGTAATTTATCACTTATAATAATTTTAAGCAATTTATTTCAATTCACACTTCATACAACTAATGTGTAATAATTTAAGTGAATGTTTTTATAAGGTTAGTGAAGTAAAGAACTTTTATTACCGCGGTACTTATATTGTTATTTTTTTGCATACACTATAGTCCAGGGTAGATAATTTTGGAAAGGGAAATATCATATTATCTTGCGTTTCCAATATATTTCATCCTACTATAATTTTCTTCCACTTTTTACCATGTTTTAAGGCTTCTATCCTGGTCTACTACAGTTACTTAAGTGTATAAGTATGAACTGTTTTATAAAGACACCGTGGATATTTGAAACTTGACCTATGGAAAAATCTAAAAAAATACGTTTTATTAAAAAAAATTGTTTTAAATAACATAAATAATCCAAATAATATCAAGTGCATGTTCATTTTATGTAGTAAGGGTTCTACGTTAAATGAGGATCAACTTCAATGTTAATTTTGCATTGGGAAGTTCTTGTAATGGGGTCGATCTTGTGAATCTCTAATTTCGATGAGAGATGTACGTGTGTATGTATCTGCGTTCGTCTCGATTATCTCGAGGGACGTAAACCGAATTCATTCAACGCGTAATTACGTAACCTTGCATGTTGTACGTATACCACTAGTTTAATTTGCATGTAATGCGTATTTGCTAGGTTCAATTATTGCAAATTTGAATTCGTACCACTTCCTCTAATCCTACGAACTGGAGACTTTACATTTTGGTTCAGTACCGACGATAATAAGCTAGAAAAGAAAGAGAATTGCGAAAAATATAAAATAAATTGATAGTAAAAATCATTTTTAAAAACAAGCTTTTATTGAAATGATTTTAAAAGACGAAAATATAGTTAAATTTATTTCAATTAAATCAAACTCATCAACTTATTATATTACACAATTTAAATGATATTATCGCAAGATTTCTACACAGGTAAATTTCCCGACAAGCTTTTATATCATTCATATAAATTGTGTAATGCAATGACATTGATGGGTTTTATTTAATTTCAAATTTGTTTTTCTCTTCTAGGAGATTTTAAATCGAATCTTGTTTTTAAAAATATTTTTATAATCAATTTTTTAAATAGAAAATTGATACCAATTCCATGTTATATTTTCGCAGCAGGTGTAGATATTTATCTACATTTTAACGGATGTATTTTTGATATCTATTAGTTGAGATACATTAAAATTGAAAAAACCAGTGGTAATTTAACCATTAGTACAATATCAATAAATTAATTTTGTTGAAAAGAAAACTTTTACTGGTTTAAAGTCGATCGTAGCCTGTTCCTAAAAACATTAGTAAGTATTATTAGATTTTGGTTATAAACAAAATAATTTAATTCGATAATTATAATGTAATTTAAAATAGGTGTTTAATTTACATAATTTCATTTAAAATATGTCAATATATCGTTCTTTCTGATCATTGTGTTTATACTTAAGCCTTGTTCACATTGATCAAATAATTTATTCATAAAGCAAGTAATTTAGTTACTTTAGATTGTTCTAGCATTCATACATCATGTCAGGTAATTTTTGAATATAGTTACTTATTGTAAACAAAAACATAAGTGTAATATTTGTTATAAATTTGGTCTATATTTTGTTATGATGACCGAAAAAATATATGACTGAGATAAAAATTAATATTTTTAATTTTAATATCTCGAAAACAAAACGGTGTGGTGAAATTATTTTTTCTTTCAATTCTGCCGAGAGATTTTCGTGTTATATTAGAAATAGTTGTCAGGTCAACTGTTACATGTTCTTAATGCGAAATTGTGAATTTGGGGCACGAATACATGGCAAAAAATTTTGCTAAATGGCAAAATACATTCATCAACTACGGGATCGCATTGATAACATTATTCTGAGTTTGTGAAAAAATAATCGAAAAAGCGCTTAACGAAATGTCTTAACATGCCTGAACTTCAAAATCTAAGTCAAGCAGCTTATTAAAGTTATAATTTTTTGGTGCAAGTAGTATCCTCATCACTCTTCAATCACAAACTTATAACAAGAAGCAAATGAAGGAATTGGACATTCACATGTTGTTAATACACACTGGTATACATCGGAACATAAGACGGTATAAATTACTTGTTACTTGACCAAATTATCAAATTGTATGTTTACCGATATTGATGTACTGTTCCAAGTATTATGTATTGTAAATTTACTAAAATACTTTTTACTAAACTAAATTACTTGGTTTATGTGAACAAGGTCTTACTCACGTTTAGAAATATTTAATTATATAGTCTTAGTGAATTAGAGAATATGTATTAGACAATTTTTTCATTAAATTTAATTGTATAGGACAATCAAATAGTAGGTAAAACTGAAATTTTACATCTTAAGAAATGCAGTGAAGAACCATGGTTTTTTTAAAAATATAATCGTTTGTCAATTTTTTATGGACCATATGAACAATAGATAAGGAAAAAACTTCTATAATTTAATTACATAAAAAATTCTGTTTGTTAAATAACTACACGATTACTAATATTTCAAATATTTTTCTGTAATGATTGATAAACCATAATGATTTAATATCTAAAACTCAAACAAAATGAATAACAGCTATAAACTTTGTACAGTTCAAGAATAATTATTATTTAAGTTCTAAATTTAAATTAGAGTACTAAATTAAGAATTACTAAAAACATGACTATTTTCTAAAAGTTGTTTTAAAGTTATTCAATTTATTACTGAATTAATTAATAAGTGTTCAATGGCCAATAATAAACGGAACCAAATTCACATTGGAATTATATTTTATTTCTCCATATCTTTCAGGTAATAGGTTTCGGTAAATGTGAAGGTCATTCGGGTCTTGTTAATGCGTAACTTCATAACTAAATAATAAACCGCAAGTTCGAAATTGATTATAGAGTTTAATTTCATCTGCCTGAATCTCGCAGCTTGTTTTTTCAAACAAATGCAGAAGATATGGTCTGAGAGCTAGCTCAAAAAAATACTTTAGATTAGTCATCATCAGTATGAATTAGCTAGTTGTAATGATTCTCTGAGGAGATGTTACTCGTTGCTAATTTGGTGACGTTTTGCACCGTCAGTGCAAAGTGTTTTGGTGACAGTGCAAACCGTCACCAAATTAGCAACGAGTATCATCTCCTCAGAGAATCATTACAACTAGCTAATTCATACTGAAGATGACTACTTTGTAGTCGAAATACGTATCGTATTTATAAAATACAAAATAATTTGATCTAGGAAATTGGGGAAAAAATCGAAATTTATTCGAAAAATCCTAGAGTTCTCATTAATAATTATGAAATTTGATGATTAGTTATAGTAGTTGTTAATGCAGCTGCCAGTCAAGCAAAAGGTGTAACACATATGTTATCAAAACGGTTATGATAGCCCTGATATTTAAATCAATTGACTATATCTGAAAATTTTTATACATACTGTATATTGTATATAAATAACAGTTATACAGTTAGTTAAATGTGAGAACGGAGCTGGTCAGTCAGCCATAATGTATTTGCAATTCATTAATAAGATGTCCTATAATAAACTTAAAAAAATTGCTTAGAGGGACTTAATTGTATATTAACCAATACTGAAAATCAAAAAATAATACACCTTTTTTTAACCATAACTAAGTTCTAGAACCTAAGTATATATTTTTGTAATTATTTTAAGTTTTTAATTAACAACTTAGTTCTTAAATTAATGTAAATATATCTAAGTAAATTTGAGTCGTCGCCAAACTGGCAAATTAATTAAGTAAAGAGTAATGCGCGGCCCTCAACTCAACATTACTTAGGTATACATTCGTTTCAGAACTTAGTTATTCAGGTTAATTAAAAACTCAACATTATTACAAACATATATACTTAGATTTATTTATATTACTTTAAGAACTTAGTTACTAAGGTTAAAAATAAAAAAAGGTTTATTATTATTTTCTTTTCAGTGTTGTCAATCCAATAGATTTTTTTTTAAAGCAGGGTGCTTGAATTTATGCCCCTGTAAGAAATATACTATTTTCCTATATGTTTACTTATAAAATTTTGATTTTTGAAAAGTAATAAATTCTGAAAAATATACCACCCAATCAATCAACCCAATTAAATTAAATTGATTTAATTATAAAATTTGGTTTTCAAACCCTTATTTTAGCTTCTAATTTACATCATTTAATTTTGTAAATCTTTAATGAATTTGGCTACGCAAATCTTCAGATGTCAACAAATTGATTGACGGATTGAAAGATACAATCAGTTTTACCTATTAATCTCTACGGGGTAAGAAAGGAGAAAGTGAAAAAAACATACATTACATTTGCATGGAAAAACCAAAATATTATTCACATGAAATTTTATATAAATATGTAAATGAATTTAGTTTGTGGAAGTAATAAATAATGTTTTGGTTTTTCCATACAAATATAATTCTACAAAAAATCTGTTTGTCACCTCATCTCTTAGGAACTAAAAGAGTAAAGCAATTTTCTAAATTATTGATAAAAATTGTAACAAAAAATTTTATTATAAAAATTATAGTTGGCAATGCTTTAAAATGCTCGTATTCATCCAAGAACAAATCCATTGCAATAAATGATACTTTTCTAGATAATTTGTCATCACATGTAATTCATGGTACAATATGAAACAAATTAATTGAAATAGATTTACGTTTCGGTTATCATCATATTTTTAACGATAAGGGTTAATGTTTTATCTCGCTTATCTAATGTAAGTATCCTGGGGCTTTCGTATTAAAAAATACGTGATATACCACAAGTGAAAATACAAATTTTCTCTAAAACGATAGTTTTGGATATTTTTTTAAAAAAATTTTGGGTTATTTTTTGTTGTAGATATTTAAGGTAATTCACTCCCTGCTCCTTAAAATAATTTTTTTTCTTAAATGGTACTAGAATTTTAATATTTTTTCCAGATACAGCTTGAAATTGAGACCGTTTCAAATCCTTCCATCAAATTTTCCCAAGAATCGTAAAAAGTCCTTTTTTTGATATTTAATTATGATATCTTAACGAAAGACCTAGCCGAAAGTCGAAAATAGTGTCAAAATTTCTGGCTAGATGATAGTAACTGTGAACTTCTTCAAATTTAATGCATTTTCCTAAAATGGTATACACCTTGTATTTAATTTTCTAATTTTAGAAACGACACATCAAATTTTAGTTTTACGTACTTCTATGATAAGAAAGTTTCAATCTATAAAAATAACAACAACAAAAAATAAACGAAACGGGTTTATTTTAAATAAACAATTGTTGTTACCCAAAACTAGCAAACAATTAACATAGAATACAAACTTTGGACTTTTTGAAATTCTGATGCCAAGAAAAAAATTGTACAGTATTAGTGTTTTCTTCTTATATCTGATGCGAAGGATATTTTATGTCGTATCGTCAATGGATTAAGTATTAATCTGCGAATTAATAGTTGAAATAATTAATATCAAAAGTTGGATATTATTATTTAACTTGTTGACGCTGCTACACAAAATATCTTTGGCATCTGACATGAGAAGGAAGCAGTGGTATTATAACACAATTTTTGACCTGACGTCAGAGTCCGAAGACGGAAAAAGTAAGAATTCTAATTGTTTTCTAGTGAACTTAAATAAAACCTCCTGACTGAAAATTTTTTTTAACCTTTTTTATTTTGTCGTTTTTAGTTAAATTTTTGGTTCGTATCATTACGAAAATGTGAAATTTAAAATAATGTTTTACACCTTCTGCCTTTCATATCGATTGAAAAAAAATCTTATCTTCCACATAAAAAAGATTATGAAAAAAAAATATGAATATAAAATTATGTAACCGTATTTTATGTATGGGTGAACATTTAATGGTATTTATCTTAATTTGCGGCCAAACTAGAAGTCCTATGCATAAAAATGTTAAATGACAAAGTTGTAGGTAATAAAAAGAGCAGATCAGAACTTTTGTATTTACACTTTTTTCACATAACCTCCAAATTTTTTCGATTGAAAATTAGGGTGCTTTTTCGATATTTATTGAAAATATGGTGAAAAAATGAATGTTTAAAATAAAAAAAAAAAATGAGTGTATGTATGTGGAACATAAAATGATAAATTTTCACGAAATTTCGTAAAAAAAATACTTTTATAAAAGATAGAAATAAAAAGGTTATTTTAATTTTTCACATAAATATTGAGGTTTTGTGTAAGAAGTATGAAAGCATAAACTGTAGATCTTTTTTTTACCTACAAGTATTCCATTTAACTTTTTTCCAAAGGACTTGTAGTATGACCAGAAATTGATATAAACCATGTTAAACCCCTTTTAAAACTAAACCCCTTTCACTTCCCGACATCAGATCTCCCGTAAATTATTTTTCCTTTCATTTCTTTTATTTTTTTTTTTTTTTGGTTTCTAAAATTATCGAACCTGGTCTATAATTTTATAATAGTAATTTATATAAGTTATATTTTTCATGGTTTAAAATCATGTTTTATATTCAACTACCAGCTATAAAATCATTTTCACCATTTAGATACCATGAAAATATCTATTAATTTTCATCAATATTTACTTATTTGATCTTTTTACTTCAAAATTTCAAATTTTTAAAGTGCATCCATCTGTATAACCATATATATTTGATCTTTGTTATCATGACACGTGTTATTTTTTGTCTAACTTTATTTTATCATTTTAATAAAATAGAAAGATCACGTTTCTTAATTTGCAGGAAAATTACATTATCATTTAATCTGATAAATAAATGAATAAAAAAATTTTTTAATATTTATTTTCTTTATCACAAATCTTAATTAGGGAATATAAAAACAAAAAACTTATAATAATAATTTATTATTATTACATTTATTATACATTTCTTTTAAAATTAGAAAAGCTAATTTTACTCATGATTGACCAATCATTTCAAGTGTATACTAAATTTCAAAATGTGTATTTTAGCATTCGATGTGTGTCTACATTAATTATTGAATGTCTGGTTGAATTAATTAATCAAGATTGGTAGATAAAAATTCTGCTAATATTAAATATTTTAAATTTTCTTATATCATAGTAAATGAATTTGAAGTTATACATCTTTTGGCGCGGCGCGTTTGGATGTGAGTGAATTTGTGAGCTGCGCGCACGATTCCATAAAAACGACATGGTAAAGTTAGCTACAGAATAGAATTAATAATATATATTTGTTTAAATGACTAAGTTAACTTATATACTTGTCACTCACATGCCTATTCAATCATTACCAGAAGAACTTATGGAAATAGCTTCGTATATTTTAAATATTTAAAAATCACATTCACACGATAATTACTGATTGTTTATTCTGACTGTATATCTATTTTTACTGAAATAAAACCTTTGATTAATTGTGATATTTTTCTTTACTGCAGATCTTTACTGCAGTATTTTTGAATTTTTTTTTCAGACGCCCAAGAAGTATATAACTTCTAACACGTGTACATAAGTACACACACACATTTTTTTAATATTTATCATTACTTTTTCATTATTTATGAAACAAAGTGTTATTATTATTTCATTTACATCTAAATTTATACATTCATCAAAGCCCATTTGATAAGTATGAATGAAGGCCATTCATTATTCATGTATATTGTTTAAATTCCAAATATAAATATCCTTACTGAAATCTAAACTTCTCTCCCATACAACATGGATCAATTCCTACAACAATTGATCTTCCTGGTTTTAAAATCTATTTTCTTTCATTTCCATTTATCAATTCATTAAATTATTGTACTATTTCCCAAATCCCTTCGTTTCGAAACGTATTTAATTGGTCAAAAATGGTCCTTGCTTCTTCCAATATTATAAGCTTTTTAAAATCATTAAACGTTTTAAAAAATAATTGTAAACATGCGGGTATAAACCGGGGTATAAAAACAGTATATCTTAATTTTTTGTTTGTTTCCTATTGTTTTGAAAATATTTATTATATACTTCAATAACCTTTTGTTTTCAATATATATTTTATTTGAATAAACTATATTTATTAATAAACTAATGTTTTTTTAAATTTTTTATTATTAATTCAATTTTTTGATAATAACTATACCACATCCTATCCCAAAAAATTTGATAAGAAATTTATTTTTGTTCATAATACCATACTAAAAAGTAGTGTATAAAAAAGATTCTATTTATACTTGAAACTTCAATTAAATTAATGGATCGTCGGTTGCCTAATTGGTTGAAGCGTTCAACCACTTTGTTTGTTTTCAAATATTCATTTACTATGCATTCGAATTACCTTGTAAGGTAGCTTAATGGTTAGTTTCTGTAAGAATTAATAATCACTTTCCAATAATTTGTTTCAAACAGATTGAGTTGAAAGATGTCGGTTCAAACACAGGCAATCGAAAACACGATCTATGTTTTTATTCAAACTTCATTTCATTTAAGAGGGCAGAAAGCCATCCACAGCTATACTTATACCATTTAACATTTCCTATAGAAAAAAGTGATTTTTTTTACTGTGAAGAATATAGAAAAATTATTTTTACTTTATATTTATTTATTTATTTTTTTGCTTATAACAGTGAAGAAGTTCTGTTTTATTAGAAAAATTTTTTAATTTGACTATAATTGACGAGAATATTGACGTATAAACATACACAAATAAATAAAAAACACGATAACTTGAATCTTCCATTTCTTATAATTATAATTTACACCAATTTTATGTCGTATTTTATAATTCTTTCTGTTTAAAATGAATATTTGTATAAATAAAAAAAATTAATTCTGATAAACAACTCAAAACAACATAACAATCGAGTATAAGTGTGTTCTTAAATAGGTAAAAAATGAAGGTAAAAGTGTCCCATTTTTTATTTTATTTTAGGATACTTAAAAAATACCTATAGACGAACACTTTACCTTCTTTTTTTTTTTTGAAGTAAAAATCGGTTAAAATACTTTTGGTGGTTAGTAACTACTGAAATTTAATATTTGATACAATATGAGTTATAATAACATCCTGTTGTGGTATAATTTTATAGGAAAGCGTTTCTTAACTTTACATGTTAACTTGCATTACGATAAAATGGTTTTAATCATAATAAACATAAATATATTTTATTGATAAAATGCCGCCACGTTGTACGTTAACTTGTAAGAATGACTTTATCGAGATAATGTTATTTTAAAAAATATGCAGGAAATTTTGAAACTGCTCAAAATAATTTGAATTTTTAAGTTTGTAGTACGTTAGTACTACATAGACAGGTGAAACCTTATCCCTTCCTATTAGCTTTGTCGTTGTCGGGTAAAAAACACCGACATAGATATATTTTAACATTAAAAAAGCTAAACGTATACATATTTGATAAAGCAATTATATGTAACAAATCAAGTCTCACCACACTTTGTCAAGATTATTTTATAAATATACTCAGCAATTATCCTTAGAGGCTGTTATCAGAAACTGTTATAATGAATGTATTAGTTTATATTTAGCTTATGGAAATAAATATTTTGAGCCCAAAAAAGAAGTATAAGTATAGCGGAGACTCAGAGAAGAGTCAACATCGAATAAGTAGGTACATTCAAAGTATTTTTAAATCAGGACAACGAGTAATTATAGATAATAACCAGTGACTAAAATAACAAATAACTATTAATTGCTTAAATACTCGACATATATAGTTGAGTATCAATGTATGAACTGTTTTTTATACATAAAATACTCTAAATTCAGTCCAGACCGTCATAAATTTTTACATTCAGAATAAGAATAATATGCATTACAAATATATGTGCTTATTAGCTGAAATTTGAGTTGCAATTCTGGGCGCATATTAGCAGTATATGAAAAAATGTTTCCAGCAAAAGTTTGTTCTATTTTTTCATAATTTTCTCATGATAGCGAATTTAATTCTAGAAAATAAACATGTTTGAAAACATCTAGTTTCTTATTTTTTGAATAATCAGTTCAGATTGAATTGGTCTCATATTAAATTATCATTAGTTTTTATTTCGGACAGAATGGCTAAATTTTATTGAAACAAATGAATAGCAAAATATTTTCTATGTTTGTCAAACTTTTTATCAGAAGTAATAAAATTTTTAATTGTTAAGATTTATTTAAGGTTATTATTCAAATTAGAGCAAGAAGTAAGTGTTATCTAAAAATTGTTTAAATAGGGAATTAAAGTTCGCGAATTTAGATCAACAGGTTAGTGAATGTAAACAATAATAGAAATCGAATATTAATTCTAAAATTATGAAGTAATTGATAGGAATTATTATAAAAACTTACAAAATAAATATTTAAAACTTTATTAAAATGGTCAAGATAAGCTCTATTTTACCAATATCAAATTCGATGCCACCTTTGATATCAGTGTGAAGAAGGCTTTAAGAGGTATCATTAAGTGTAGGATGCCATTTGAAGTTTTGAGGTTCCACTGCATCTGGGCCACCTGGTAATATATATATATATATATATATATATATATACATCGTTATATATATATATATATATATTTGTATCTATATATATATATAAAGAAATATATAATGTTGAAAAAAGCATCCTAAATAGTGTTGTTTGATTTTAAAGATGGTTTGGAGGTTTATAAAAATAATAAGAGACGAACGAAAATTTAATAAAAGATTCATCAATCTATTTGACATGACCTGTTTAAAAAACTGTAATTTTAATAATCTGTAATAACTGTAATCTTATAGAGATTCGTTGGTCGAATAGATTAAAGTTTTTGTTTATTAATTGAAAAAAAGGTACCAGGAATTTTATAATAAATTACTTATATATAAAGAAAGTCAGGCAATACTGTCATCAGCTGACATCTACAGTCACTATCAATTGTTCGTTTTAAATCATTTTGAATTCGTTTTTATTTGTTTAAATAAACTTTGTGGAATATTATTTTATTCTGCCATCAAAACAGATATGATTTAGACAATTTTAAAATTTAAATAATTAATATAAAAATCTTAACGAATATTTTTCAAAGTTCTGGTTTTAATTTGACAGTTTATAGATAAAGAACAATCAACAATCAATATAGATAAAGAGCATCTTTGACGATTATACCAACATTATATATATATATATATATATATATATATATATATATATATATATATATATATATATATATATATATATATATATATATATATATATATATATATATATATATATATATATATATATATATATATATATATATATATATATATATATATATATATATATATATATATATATAAATAACACATGGACTGAAAAGTCCCGGGCCTAACAAAGAAAACACCGTTTTTTTGGTTCAAAATAAGCTTTATTCATCAACGTAATCTCCGGCAATCATTCCAGCGCCATACAAATTTCAATACAACTTTTGTAGAACGATTTATCTTTGGCCTCAAAATAGGCCTCTGTTTCAGCGATAACCTCTTCATTCGTGCGAAATTTCTTACCGACGAGCATTTTTTCAGGTCTGGGAACGGCCAGTAGTCGCTGGGAGCCAAATCTGGCGAAAAAAGCCGGTTTGTTACGTTTAAACATGGCCAAACACTGCTCAGAATCATCAACACGTTCTCGTTTATTGGTCAACAGTGAGCAAATTCAGTCGATTGTTGTGCTTTTGGGCGCTTTGGACGAGGTTCACCAGTTGATGTCCACTCAGATGACGATCGTTTTGATTCCGGAGTGAAGTGATCTATGTTTCATCCATTGTCACATATCGACGCAAAAATTTCGGTTTTTTACGTTTAAACATGGCCAAACACTGCTCAGAATCATCAACACGTTCTCGTTTTTGGTCAACATTGCAACAAATACTCATGCAATATAAAGCCGATGCGTTCTTTTGATATCTTTACGATGTCAGCTAACTCACGCAACTTCACTTTTCGATCATTCAAAACGATTTTGTGGATTTTTTTTATATTTTCTGGTGTTACCGCCTCATTTGGACGTCCACTGCGTTCTGCATCATCGGTGTCTCTACGACCACGTTTGAAGTCAGCAAACCAACGTTTTATTGTTGTTTGTTGATGGAGCGGAGTCCCCATAACACTTTCCAACCCATTGCTTCGCTTGAACGGTATTTTTCCCATCAAGAAGCAGTGTAAAATTAAAACACGAAATTGTTTTTGATCCATTGTTTTGAAAATAACAAAAGTAGCGTCACTCTTAGCACAATAACTCACAAACTAATGAATAGAATATCATGAAATTTTAACAGCTGTCTTTTGAAGGTTAGTATTAACTGAAAAAAAGGTGACTGCAATAAAACTAGCACCATCTATGTGTTAGGCCCGGAACTTTTTAGTCCATGTAATATATATTGTTATTTTATACTGTTGACTAGATTTCATATGATAAAATAATAAAAGATTTCGATTCATTACTGTATGAAAATACATTAAATTTGTAAAATAAAATTTTAAATCATATTCCATACTATTCGTAAATTATTCTTAAATAATTTCATGACTTGTTTTAAATTAATTTTAGAAGAAACTTAAAAAAATCGAATATATTTTTCTGTTTGAAGATTAATTCAAGGCTATATTGTTAGACATAAGTTTTTTATAAAAGATTTAAAATATTGATAATTTCAATAAAAAGGCGTTGAAAACAAAAAAATATGTATTAATTTTGAAATTAACGAGTCTAAGACTTATTGAAACTATTTCTTTTATTTTTATAAAATTATAATCGTCAATTGAAATAATAAGTTTTTTCACTATGCAATTATGGATTGTCTCAAAATTCAACATTGCAACTTTATTTGAGTATATTATAATTTGAGTATTAAACTTAAGTATAAAAGTGTAAAATATAAACTAAACATAAATAAAATAGATAATTTCTGTATAAACATTTTTTATATGAAGAAATGTATTTTAACCGGAAATAAATATATTTTCATCACATTTATAATAAAAAATATTATAAATTCCTACTTTACCAAGAAATTAAAATTTGAATAAGTTATTCACATAATATTAGATAAAAAGTGTTAATTAACTTTCATTAAACTTTAATTATTACTTTTTCCTATTATATTTTTTAATATATGAATTTATGACATTTGTGTTCTAATTATATAAAATTATAATCGTACAAATTAAAAAAAACATAATTTGTTTTGTCATTTAAAATATGTTTTTTTAAATTATTTTTTTGTTAATTTTTCAAAATAACACCATGAGGTTAGCCATAGAAGTGCATTTTATCACAGTACAAATAGTAATTGACTCTCTGCGACAAAGGTATTTTATGTAATTGAAATGTAGAAAATGATTTTTTTTCTAATTTCATAGCGAAGAAGTAGGCTAATCTTGTGGGTTACTTATAGTTGTTAATTAATTTTTTTTCTGTTTACCTGGTATTTAAAATACGTACTTGCTTAACCCAGTTAAGGGATACAGGATACAATACCATTTAAAAGGTCACAAAATTATCATAAAAGATCAGGTATTCCCATTAATTCATCAGCTATAGAAAAATTTTACAGACTTTTTTTAGTTTAACAGAGTCTTTGGATAACTTGCAGCAATTTTGGATTACCAATTATCATTTAAAAAATCAGAAAATAGTCTACTATTTTACGTAAAATGTTTAGATTTGCCTAATTGCTCAAATTTAGGTAATATATAAAAAAATTTGAAATGATATTTATTACTTGTTATTATAACATGTGTATTTACAACTGTATTGACTACATAATTGAAGTATTTTACGACTGTTTATAATTAAAAATTGATATTTAACCATCTGTCGAGTATCTAAACAATTAACACTGTTAATTGTTATGTTTATGTTATGTTGTTATGTTTTAACTAAATCTGATATATAACAAATTTTTTTACAACTGAAAAAATTACTTTATCTGAATTTTTCTTAAAAATATGAAGATAACTTGTGGTAATTGTTTGAATGCCTGATATATGGTTCAGTATAAATTTTATTCACAAAATTTAATGTTATTAAAAGTGATATTTGTAAAAAATTCCTTGTGCTAACGAAAAAAATTCGGAGAAAAATGGACCGAGCATTATTCTCAATAAACTAAGCACTGCCTAGAAAGAGAGAAAGCGCTCGATCAGACAACATAGTGTACTCGTTGTACGATCGCTTTTTTTCACACACATATTTCTGTCTGTATTTAGATTATTGCTGGATGGGGAACGCTTTAGTCCATATCTCTATGTCCATGGTTATCGTATTATAAAATGTTTATAATATTAAACAGTATTATAAAATGTTTAAAGGTTGAGTTCTAGATCCAATGAACTAAATTAATGAATTAAAATCCCTTTTAGGTCCAAAATACGCCACATTATCAGCTCAATATTTCGTTTCATTTTTGAGTTATCGTAATGATAGACTAATTAGGTGATTTTATATCTATGCTATAATTTTGTTAGTCCTTTCAATATTTGTTGTTACAAACTTAAGAATAAACTTTATTTACTCGGATATCTACACATATAAAATGCTTTGCCCTGAATGACTGACTGACGGGTCAATTCACAGCGTAAACCACTGATCATGGAGACCTGAAACTTGGAGGGTGTTTTCTTTGTATGAAATAGGCATTCGATAAAAAGGGACTTATTCTGTCAAAATTTTTACAGCATCGCGTGACTGGGTCTGCTAGTATTCTATACAAGCCCAGTATAAAAATATATAAATGTATTTTCTAGTATATTTCTTATGGCTTTAAAGCCTCGCAAGCAAGAAGTAGTCCAAGCCTCTAAGTATGAACTTGAAATATTTGACCTCCAAAGGGTTGACGGGGTGGTTCAAATCACAAAGTCACAATTAAAGCTTAAAAGTCAACCCTTAAACGGATGAAAACGTTGTTTTTAAATTCAATTAACTAAAAAATTTTATACTTTCTTTTTCATTTCCAATTATCAACTCTCAAAGATTCAATACAACAGTTTTGAATATTTTAATATTCCACCACCGACGTAGTTATTAGAAATTCAAACTATTTTTATCTGCACTTATATTGTAAATGATTTTGTATTTGGATTTTTGTAGAAAGGTATCTTTGGAGCTAGTGAACCATTTTCAAAATTTGTTTCTTCATTATTCCTCGTCTTTAGATTTGACACAAAATCCGTGTATCTTTTTTATTTTTGCTACATATTTATATGTTAAAAATTCACTAATAATTAAAAAGTTATGTTTTATTGTAAGTTTATTATGGCACAAAATATTATCGAATTGATTGCGTATCATTTAGTAATAACCGACAGTTGGTGGATTTATTTTAATATTAATCGGGTTCCTCACAATATTATTTACCGATTTGCGATAAAAGCATTACTACGCGAGTTAAACACTAGAAAAGCTAGTGATGTATACTTCTATAAAATATATTAAGTATTTATAATATAGATTTGAGAAACGAAGCATATCTATAATTCAACAGCCTACATTTATACAGATTATTGATTTATTTCTTTATTACAAATCTTAAATGAATTATTGTAAACGTAAGATACATATGGTTACGCCTTCCATTTCTATTTAGGCCAGTAACTATCAACTTACGTAATCAATAATTTTGCTTGAAAAACGGTGTTTGTAGTGAATATTTTATTAAACAATTTTTTCTCTTTTTTTTTTTTAAATAATTTTTTATGTACATGAAATTTCAATAACAACTTTACTACAGAAATTTGTTAAAAAATGTATTGTCATTTGGAAGGCCCTGGAATTAATAGTAAGCAAAAATTTATTTTTAAATAAATGAATTAATAGTAAAATTAGAGTAAATTCATGTTTTTAAATCTATTTTTATAATCTACATATATAGAATGTGGAATGAAATACTAATTTAGTCTAAAGATGGTAACGCTAGAAATTTTGGTGGCTAGACCTTAAAAAAGATCAAGTTGGTGAATCAGCAAAATCGGTAAACTGAGTCAAATGGATCCGTGACCCCAACTGTTTAGATTCAATTTCAGCTCAAATGTAGCTAATAAACACAGGTATAATTATAATTCATATCATTATTATACATGTGTTTATAACTGTATAGGCTGGATATTTATTGTAGTTTATCATTTAATAGGCTATTTGACAACACAAAAAATGTACTACGAAATATGCAATTATTTTTGAAATTTAATTATGAAACGCCTTGTAATTTGTAACAGCTCTGGTGACGTCACTAGCTAGTCAACTATAAAATATATTACATCATATATTTTAATAAACAAGGATGTCATGATATTGGCTGTCTGTTTTGTTGTATTGATATGAGCTCGTTTTTTAGCGTCACATATACTACGTGACAAACGTCATCTTACTGAAACATTTTTTTGCATTTTGTTTAGAAAATGTATGCTTTAACATTGATTTTCATTGGCAATAGTGTAGATTACCCCGAAATATGAATAAAGTATGCTTATTATGTAATAAAGAATTATTAAAAAGGATTTCCAAAAATTAGTCAAAAATCTAAGTATTAAAAATAGTTCAATCATTATAAAATAATATGTAGTATTTGAACAATTACTTCTTTTATTGCCGATTTGAATTTTATAATTTTATAACACACTTATATTAACTTGACTCGGATGTAAGATTTATGTATGTATATGTAACGGAATTATTCAACGTAATGGTCAACTACTTAAACGCGTTCGATTGTCTTGCAAATTTGCTCACGTGCCAAGGATCGATGGCAAAACAATCATATCGAAACTATTTCCTAATTCCCTGATCAAAATCATTAGGATATAAAAAAAACCGATCTTAATTGATAGTCCATCCATATGCAAATTAAATTATAATGTTGTAATTGCAAAATTCATTTGTGACTTTACAAGTGTTACGTTTATTCTGCAAAGTTGTTTATTTTGAATAAAGAGTATCTCTTAATTAATTATTCTGCATCAGTGAAAGATGGCCACACCTGAAAAAGTTACACATCTTTGGGACATCATACCGGGGCCATTTAATTGCTATAATTGAAAAGTTCCGTAATATCTTCAATTAATTCATCATTGGTTTAAAAAAAATTTTTCCATCATAACAATATTTATGCGTGATCTACAGAAATAGCATACGACAGGCGTACTTTGTACGGGAATATAATTGCAGCTTTATCTTGCAAACATATTGTTCTGTAATTCGTAAGATGCTAAATTACATCTTTAACCATTTCGATAGATGGTTAAAGATGTAATTAAGATGAATAAATGTATAGTAATTCACTGTCGTTATGTTTGAATAACATAGAGTAGCTGATTGTTCAATTTTACTAAATAATGACCTAATTATTGTAAAATTACTAGATCAAAATATTATTTTTTCGTAAGTATAAGAAAATAAAATTTAATAAAATGTTAAAAATTTAGAAATACATTTTTTTTGTATGGTCCAAAAAAATTATTCAAAATAATTTAACGAATTTTTGTACTTCTCAATAGTACAACGTTCAAATAACAATGTATGGTTGTGGTCTTTGGAGATATTTACAGAAGCTTCGAATTTGTCACTATTAATGTGAACGAGAATTACATTCACTTTATTTTTATGCTAAGTCTTTCGGTTGTTGAATGCGTTAAAGTGGTAAAACAAAGAAAGTATAAAAAATTATTTTTATAGGGCTGTATCTTTTACATGTTTAAACAAAATTGGAATATATTTCATTATATAAATATTTTATACAACTTGTCTTCGATCATATTATACTACACTTTAAAGGATATTTTCGGAGGAATAGTAAATATTCAAGAAGGTAAAGACGAATTACAACAAAAAATTCCATATAACATAAGCCCAACAAATTTAAATCAATCGCACCCCTGAGTTTGATGCATTTTGGTTTCGTGTGATAGTAAAGCGAATACTGTAGGTTACTATGGGAGTTATGTTCAATTTATAAAGTTGGGCTTCAGTTTCCACTGAACTTTCCTATTGACATAAGGATTTGGCGCCAAAGTTTGTTTTACAGTATTGTTTGTCCCTACGCAGTTAGAAAGAAGACGATTTTTTTTTCTGTGAAAAGGTATTATTTTATTTTACAAAAACCAAAAGTATTGATTTAGTGAGAACTCTAAGTTTATAATGAAGATAAAGAATTGTAAAAATATCTGTTGTGCTCCTACACACGATCTCCTAAACGTCTTCCAAAAACCCAACAAAAGAGCTTCGGCGGTGACCACAATTTCTCCGGTATAGTTCATACGAAATCCAAAACCAAAAATATTATTTTCGTAAATCAAGGATTTTATCAAAAGAATAATCGAAATTTTGATTTTTGACAAAATAACGGCTTCGTAAAAAAAATATAATTTTCAACTAAAATTTCCATGTAAAATTCATACAAATAAATAAATAACAAACCGATCGACTTAGCTGTTTTTTAGACATCTAAGTCACCGACTTGGAAAACATAGTTTTCAGCAAAAAGCGTTAAAGTTTTGGAAGAATTATACAAAGATAAATTTTTTTTTCTTACATAGAATCATCTATTCTAGGTGGACCCCTGTAGCATCAGCAGCTTCTTATTCTTCGACTTGACATTATCTTTGACCATTCTTCATTCTCACGTTCTCCTATACTGCTACTCCGCCTACTTGGAGTAGCTGTTATTCCAGGCTGGTACTCCGCCTACTTTCAGTCCGTGGGGTCTTTACAAATATATGTATGTCGCGACAAATACTTCTCGGGTCGATTAGAAATTTTCAGGGAATATTCTCAGTTAAATATACATATCGGTATTGTTTAAAACAAAAAATCGATGCGTATAACCCTTTATACATGTCGCACGTATTTACACAAGCTGAGTATGTCGATATGATATTTGTATATAGGTTTAGTAACGGAAACGCCGATGGAGATGTTAATAGAAAATACGAAAATATGATTTCTTAACCACAGATTCCAGAGTGATTACTCGTGTTTTCAATCCACTTCCATAGTATTAATTAAGTTATGTGAAAAAATACATTTACACACTTTACTTTTTTGCTTAACCACTAATGTATTAACCACTCGTCGTATTTATAGAAAAAATTTATTAAAAACAATTATTTATTGTATAATGATCATATAACTTGTACAATAAACAACATAATTATCTGTTATCTATATATATATAAAAATCAATTGCTGTTCGTTAGTCTCGCTAAAACTCGAGAATGGCTGGATCGATTTTGCTAATTTTGATCTTGAAATATTTGTGGAAGTTCAGGGAAGGTTTAAACGGTCAGAAACATAAATAATAAGTAACGGAAAATACTATAAACGACAATTTAATTTTCGAATACAAAATGTTTCTAGCTGTGAAACAATTTTTGTCTTTTTTTGTCACTTGTTACAAACCTTATTAGCATCATTTCCATAGAAACCAAAATCTAAATTTGAAATTCAAAATAAACTTCTTTATCTCTTCTCACTAGCAGTATGTTGAACTGTCAACTGTATAAAGTGTGCATATCGCATTGTTCAAGTATTACCGGAATCATTTGTGGTTCAGAAGTGCCATATATCTTTCATCAAGTGTATGACTACCACAGCACAAATTATCGGCTGAACGCGGTACCGAGTGTACCCCACCAAATATCGGGTGCATATAATGTACCGGGTGCACACTAAATACCGGGATTTCGATAAGAAAGGATTTTCTGAAATTATACCCCTAAGGGTAGAATTGCATTCGCATGTAATCGATGTAATATCATTTAATAAAATGGGAAAATTAACACAGCAACCAATGAACCGGGCGGGTCTGCTTTAAAATATAAATTAATATCATTATTTATTCTGATTTGCCTCAGCTTTTCATTATTTAGAAATAGAGTGTTGAGAATATGTTGTTATACTTAGAAAATGTTGATGTTGATTAGAAATATCTGGCAAAACGACGTTTGCCGGGCCAGCTAGTTTTTAATAAATTTTTTCTATAAATACGACGAATCTGTTGTACATGATCGCAGTTGAATATGGAGTAACATCCTAAACGTCGCGTAATTAGAATATTATTTATTTATTCATCTAACATAATTAATTTTGACTACCTCTTAAAATATTTACTATTTCTCCTGAAGCACACTGTATATAAGGATGGCATGTCGTTCACATTACTTTTTTCAATTTTTTATTCGATATTCAATTATGTAAAGTACCTATATTGTTATTGTAATAAGATCACATGTAAATATTTATGTAATTGATTACGTCAACAATCTATTACTACTATACATATCTTTACATCAATAGATACGCATGAACTAATCAATAGTATATCTACAGATATTTGTAAATTTATTTTCATTAGGTACTCATAACAATGGAAAAGATGTTATTTCACACAATAGAATTTTTTTTGTAAATATATAAAACTATTTTACATGTATTGTAGAATCACATTTTAATTTTATCTCAGAAAATGTTCCATATTCGCTATTTAATACCAATTTCTTTTAGGGGCCCTACAGTAAGTCACCTAAATCGTCATGTGGCGAAAAAAATGTCCCATCCAGTACACGCCTACAAAATATTGGTGTACCATTAAGAATAAACGTATCTTTTCCAAACAAATTATTTGTGTATATATTTCACTCTTTTATTTATATTACATATGCTGTGCCGAATGAGTTTTCTCGATAGTCTATGAATGTAATGTTAAAAAGTAATGTGTCTTTTTTCAAACAAATTGTTTGCATATCTCCTCGACCAAAATACATTGATGTAATCTAAAGAATGCATATTAAACCACGTTTAAGGTCCATTCACACCTTCTAATCATTTGTCTGTCGCGTATTATTTTAGTCGCAATTCAACATTCGTTCTGTTCTAATTCATCAAAAAAATTTTTTTGTACCCAAAATAACATATGACAAAAAACTCTGCCAGTTAACTTGTAAAAATATCAGAATCGTAATAATTCTTCGGATATATGCTAATGAAACATTTCCAAACAAATTTTAAGAAAAAATTACAAAATTTTTAAAATATTCAATACTTTTGAGTTATCTAAGGCTGGGTGCACGAATCGTTGCTTGCACTAACTAGAGTAATAATAAGAAGTTATTTCTCTTTATTGATATCTGTAGGTATTTTCAACATCAACTTTTCCATCCCCTAGAAAGGGTGGCCACTTCCTTATTGGCAGCACCCTTCGACATCATATAACTGTTGCTTCTTGAGGTGTTTTATACTTACAGTTCATCGGAGTAACTTGAAATAATTATGAGATTATACTGTCTTTTTCTGTCCATTTACTGGACTATTACTAGTATAAAGAGGTGGAGTAAGAACTATAAGTGTTTATAATTTAAATACTCGACATATAGATGAATATTTATGTTTGGATTATTTCTTACTATTTAAAGCACGTTCACTTAGCTATTTGTATTTATGGGTTATGAATTAATTGGATCCAATTTATCAATTGTTGCCATTCATTCAAATTCGTCAAGAAAATTGCCATTCGAGATTTCTTTTCGTTTTTGCGTTATCTTAATGATGGACCGTCAAACTGTGGATAGATATATAAAATGGTATAATAATAAAGTGATTCTTTGACCACGTGGACGAAAACTTTTTTAGCGGTTTCTTTATTTTCAAACGCAAGAATTTTAGAAAAAAAAAATTGTATACCCTCATAAATTTTCTATATGTCGGGTATATCACATACAGTCCATAATTATTTTAGTACATGAAATGCAATTCCTAATACATGAAATATTGTTATATCTAATATATATATATATTAGTAAAATATTGTATAATAATAATATATAAATACAATATATTAAATACAATATATTAGTAAAATATTGTATAAAATAAACTTTATTATTTAATTAGAAAATATTGAAAATTATATAATTTCATTTGTTCACCTTTGTTTATAAATTTAGCGACAGAAAATGTTTAATTGTCCGTATATATGGTTGACTATTAATGTTTAAACAATTTTTATTCATTATAACTCATAAAATACACTAATGAGGCAATCCACATAGCCATAATAGTTTGTTATATAATAAGAGGTATTATATAATAGTACCTGAAATTGACCTAAAATTCTGACAAATCTTAGCGGTTTCGAAACGAAAAAAAGTTTAAAACAAAAGTTCTTTGTTTTTAAGAAACGAACATTTTTGGTTTAAAAGTTGGATCATGGGACCAAACTCATTTTGATCAATAATAAAGTAAAACTTGTTTGATTAGGTTAGAATACGCTATGAAAATTTCAGCTCGTTATCAGTTTCCGTTTTCGGATTAAGGAAAAATTTGTATATATACATTTAATATATGTCGGGTTGAATAATATAAAAGATAACTAAAATACCACATACATTGGCATTCAGTTAAATAAAAAAAAATTATTTTAAAATGTTCACATATTCATTCTATTTAACGGAAATTGAATTTTGTGGCATATTCAGAACAAATCATTATATGGAAACTATAATTTTTTGCATATTGATTACAAATATTACAAAACGTTTTATTTGAATTCGCAATACGTTTTGATTTTTTCAAAATTAAATGCATTTTTTCAACATGTTAAGATGATTTTTTGGTCATTGTGTGTGTTATTTCAATTTAGTTTTATATTTTCAAAAATCACATTTACGAAATGTGTAAGATAAAAAGTTAGATATTTGTCATATTAAATTTAGCCTTATTAATACAAATCTATACAAACACAGTAGGCACGAATTGTTCAAATTTTCTTAGACTATTACGTCATGTGTCATAAAACGCAGTGATTGATGTTGACTGTCACATGACGGAAATCCTAATTTTGACGACGTGCTGTTTCAAATATAATATTGTTAAACTCTTTAAGTAAATAATTGATTTTTTTGTTTACTTGTTATCTACATATCACGATCAATTGTTATAAATTCAAATTCAATTACTATAAGTGGAAACTAGTCAATTCTGATAAGTAGTTTTTTTCGAAATTTAAAAAAAGTCGATTGCCTTACCCTGTTTTTCACATAAAAAGCATGATATTAAAAATATTTTAATCAAATAACTAATTATTTTCAACAATTTATTTTAGATAATATTGATAAATATTTTTATCTATTTTAAAACATTTCCATTTTTTCTTTATCAAATTTTTCTCCGAACTTATAAAATAACTTAAATACAATTTATTGTTTTACAGGTAAGTGAGAAATAGGTTTCCAGTTTTTCAAGAATCATAAATTCGGATTCCTGAATTACTTTTGATTCATTTTTCATGAATCCTAAGAGGATGCATACCATGTAATTTATTAACGCTTTACAAGAGAAGCCATTCTTGTATGAAGTATTCGTGTATTAGCACTAGACCTGATAGAAAGTAAATAAACCAATTTATTTAGTCGGATTTAAATTGATCTTGCTGTGCTAAATTTATTAATTTTAATTCCAAAAAAATTATATGGTTATCGGATATATGCCTATAACCATATCATTTAAAAAAATGTGAATTTTTCTTTTTCGGGAATAACTCTCATACATGCGTACCGAGCAGAAAGATACTTATCCATAAATAATTAAAACAATTGAATACTGCATGTAGATGACGTATTCATGATTTTAAATTCATGATTCAGTATATGCATAAAACAAAATGTTTAATTACATTTAATTCCACATATTAATAATTTAATTCATTTATTTAGTGAAAATAAAGTAACAATTTCCTTGACTAACGGTTTCTACACGTTTTTTTCATCCAATGTGAGTGTTAGGGCATTAACATTATATCTTGCCGGGTTTCGGATAGAATAGTTTTTGGGGAAACTGAAAGTTTATCTGGCTATCTGTAAAAATGTTTTTAAAAATTTTTTTTAAGTCACATAATTAAGATCTACACGAGTTATAGTTCTATCTAGAGATGTGCATAATATGACATTAATATAACTTTTTTTTTGAAAATTTTAAAATCTTAACTATTTTAGGTATTTTTCTTAAAACTTTGCTAATTGAATTATGAAAAAACTTTTTAACAAAAAAGTCAAACCAGCCATACAAACTGAAAAGCAAAAAATATTAATCCTTTTTTATTTAAGCTTAATTACTATTCTTAGACTAATGAAAGTATACCTAAGTATACATTTTTGTAATTATTTAAGGTTTTAATTAACCTTAATAAATAAGGTTTAAAAACTAATGTAAGTATGCTATTCCTTGGTAATTTTGAGTCGACGGACGTAAAATTGTCAAGCGAATAAAATAAAAATGTGTAAAAAACACCTCTAGATTTAAAATTATTTTGGACAAAATATTAAAAAAATTAAAAATAAATAAGTTTTTCAAAATTTATTATGCATTTAAATAGGCATTTTTGTTTACATTTTCCACAAATTTCTAAAAATAAATAAAAATTTACAAAACTCAGTATATAAGGGTTTTTGAAGTCACTTATTAGTATGATAAAAATGTTTATTATACCAGAAAAGTATTTTTAAACGCATTTATTACGCGTTTAAATATATAGTATATACAAAAAGTGCTAACCAAAAATCTCTAAAAATTAATTAAAATTTATTTTATTTACATATCGACGTTTTTGTTAATGCTGGTGACATAAAAAATAATTAAATGAAAATATGTTTACTCGCATATGAAAATACATTGTTATATGCGGTTTTAAGAATTTTTCTTAAAAATCATCAATAACGGGTTTTTTTGAAATTTTAAATTTGCCTCGTTGAGTATGTGAATCAGTTTTACTGGAGATGGGAACTAGATAATAGTGAATTCACCCCTGTTACTATGAAACAGAATGCAGGTCCATGTATATATCTCCTAGTATAATAAGCATGATATTTCGCTCTTGTACAACTGACTGTGGAACACTGTGGAACTCCATATCCGGAAATTAGCAACAGTGATGATAGTGAAGAAGAAGTTGGCAATGGCTCAGAAAGCTAACTCATTTTAATTAACTTATAAGTATATAAATATATCTGCATTAACTCATGAACTTTTCTTCATTTTGGAAAATATTTAATAAACTACCAAAAGTGCATTATTTAAGTCGAGTAAATGCAAGTGAATAAAATATTTAATCATTTGATATTGTACTTTTTGTAATTCAAATCTGAATAAAAACTAAAAACTGCAATAAATTTTCAATAAAAAGCACCATATCTTATTACAAATTCGTTTTATTAAAAAATTAGCGTTAAATAAATATTTCAACCATTATGTAAAGTCTTTAGAAGCCCATATCTGGACAACAAAGCCTTATTCGAAAAAGTATAATTTGGTGAAATATGAAAAACTTTCAAAATCTCACTTTTTTTGGTTGTCCGCATTACATGAATTGCCTCTGAATTTAAAGATTGTGGTCGTAATCAAAATTGTAGAGAAAAAAGTTGATACATTCATCATAACTGAGCTCTCTATATATCCACGGTTCGATATAAATTTATAAACGATATGATATGATTATCAGCACCAAGCCCAGTGGGAATTCTGTTTATAAATTATTGTTTCTTTGTTTTGTAACAATAATTATGATTTTTAACAAAATGATAATAAATTAAAAATAATAATTTAAAAAAATAAGCAATCAAACTAAAACATAGACCGAAAAGTAAACTATATTATATGTGTGTTGTGTTTTAATTAAATCAATTTAATTATTTGTAGCTTCTCTTATCTTTTTGATACATTTTAATTTACATGTGTAACACGTAAATATGTTAAAAGTGCCGCGATATTAAATCGCTAAGTACTATATCAATAAATCAATATAATAATAAACACAATTGTCCCTCTCACGTATAAAAAGCAAGCCATACAATGCCAACGTTCATACATTATCAACGTAAATTATGCTAAAGTTGACAGTTAAACGTTGTAATCGTAAAATGGTATCAAGTATTTTTTAATATAGAAAAAATAAATAAGTGGTCTGGAATCGATCCACACGAACTGTCAAGGCCCGCTCGGGCTTCGAAAACTTCGGTAAGTTTGCGGTTTGGGCAGTTATCTCTTAAACTTTCAAAATTTGAATTCCTTCTTCAATTTTTTAAGCGTTGAATTTAATAAAAATATTTCAAAGTTTACATTTACGTTACTTAAGATTTTGAACAGTGTATCTTGCTGTTCAAAATTTTAAGCTTTCTCACTTAGCAGTTTGGACAGTATCTTAATCGAAATTAAAAAATTTGAAAACCTCTTCTCCTCATTTGGAATTGAATTTCAAAACACCTTATATTTAGATTCGCATACGTTACAATTCCAAACCTTGTAACTTAATAATTTGGGCTGTACATTGATACATATATCAAAATTCGAGCCACTTCTTAGAAAACGAATTTCCAAAAATCTCTTTGTGCTTATAATCTAAATTTTCTAGTTTCGAAAAAAAAGTGTTGCTCCAGTTATATCCGATAAACAAGATGTATGACAACCTAAATGATATTTTTATAATCAAGTAGATGATAAACTTTCGTCATCACGTAAATGACGATAGTATATTAATGACATTTGTTACTAGGCTCCCAGAAGCGTTAAAAGAAATTAAATTATTCTTCTGATGACATCTATTTATCAAATTCGTTTCCAAAAAGTTTGATTGTGTAGCTCTTTGCTATAGCAGGAAATATTCTTACACTTGCCGTTTCCGAGATGTATGTCATCCTGGAATAAAAAGATTTGTATCTATATGTTTTATTCAACTTTCCAGTCATCAGAGTTGTTTTTTTTACCACAATAACAGTAAAAAAATCGAAGGAGCTGAATTTACTATTTATACAATTGTATTATTTATTTTCGCATCTATTAGAGCTTTAAATAATTCATATTATTTTTGAAGTGAAACTTCTTTAGCATCGATCGTGATTTTAAATTCGATGAAACGAAAAACTGACAATAAAAGGAGACATTCACATATATCAAAAAGAATATTGTTTAGATTATCGGTAAGCAAACAGAAGAAAATAAGACTAAAAAAACGCAAAAGTTCATCGTAACGTGTTCGTGAATTACAAACGGACAGTTAGCAAAGTGTTTCTATGAACACCTATACCAAAATTTGCCTTCAATATTAAGTAGCGTTATAGGTAGCGATCATAGTAAGTACTGAAATATTTCCTAGTCAACAGACTTCAGCCTTAATATAATAGTTACTGCTTGTTTACCACATTAATAACTTACGTGAATAATATTTATAATAATTTTAAACCTGGTATAATTATTATCAGAAATAATCCCTACAATTATCCTACAACTGATATTCTGCATTTGTCTCCTTATCTTTTATCGTTTTATTTAAATTGTTTTGGGAAATCGTATAGAGCTGGATGATTTGTTGATCCACTAATCGATTAAAATTCATTAGCAATACAATTTGGAAGCAAAATCATTTGAATTATATATTTTAATAATTGACTAATTTATGACTAATGCCAATGTAAATTATTTTTTCATTACTATCCGACAAGTTTCCTAAGATGTTCTGAAACACATTTTTATTTTATATTATTTTATTTTATTTTATTTTATTTTTTTATTTTATTTTATTTTTTTTTTTGTAATAAATAAGCAATAAAATATAAATTGGAAAATCTTTTTAGATATCTTTAACCGTTTTATTTTTTATATCAACTTATATTACTCTAAATTGTGTTTTATGACCATAAATACTAGCTCAGAGACTTTTTTCACACTATTTAACGCTAACCAATTTTCAATTTTAGGATAATTTGAATTTAAAATATTAAAAGTTAAATAAATCGATATTATTTATTTAATAAATTATCTGTAAAAAATTATGATTGATGAATTAATTCAATCCAAAGCAGGTGTGTAAAAATAAATATTTTAAATCAAATAAATTACAGTGTATTTGGTACATAATAAGGTAAGCTTTCACCAAATTTCGTAGAAATAAAAATTTTTTTGACAAAGATAAAAACAAAAATCCAAAAACTTAGTTATTTGAATTTTTCACCTAAATTTTGAGGTTATGTGAAAAAATTGTAAATACAATAGTTGTAGATCTTTTTATTACCTACAACTTTGCTATTTAACTTTTTTCCATAGAACATGTAGTTTTGCCGGAAATCAAGAGAAACCATTTTTTACCCTTAAAAACCCACTCCCTCCCACTTCCCGAACTCGGATCGACCGTAATTTATTTTTCCTTTCATTTTTATCATATTCCCCACCTTTTCTAATGAGTTTCATTCTACTGTAATTTTTTTTGGTTTCAAAAATTATCGACACTAGTCTATATTTGCTATTATTTATTGTGTGTTATTAAAGTTCACAACACAAAATATGTACCGCATTTCCTGTCATAATGCTTTAAAATGTCCGCATATATTTATATAAAAAACAAAACAAAACAAAAACAAATTGTATTGTTTAAGATCACGACATCGTTGCTGTTAACAAGAAAAATAAAGTATTTGTAACATTTAAAGCATTACATTTTATTATTTAATAAACAACATTTAAAAAAATTTCACTTTTATTCATAAATTATTTATAATTATAATTACAAATTGTTATACTTCTTACATATTCAAAGTGTAAATTTAATGGTTCGTTATGTTGATTCAAGTGTTTGATTATTATAGAATTTATATAGATTATATAGAAAGGGGCTCAGCTGCCGGATCACTTTAAATAACTACATTAACAAACAATTTATCGCGCATATATATCCGACATATATGAAATACATGAGAGTGTATTACTTTTACTCAAAGTGTCTGTCAAAAAACTTTATGTCGAATTTAAACCTATTCCGGTGATCAATCGAGTTGAAAATTTGCAGACAGACTCGTGGCGATGATAAAAATGATATTTCATTTTTCACATGAGTATGAATATTTTGCAAGCGATTATCATTTCCATCGAAAATAAAATCAATAAATTTGAAATTCAAATAATTTCTTAAACATGTAGTCTTCGCACTTTCCAGTCATGTATGTATGTATGTATGTATGTATGTAAACGGGCCATACTCGAGCGTTTCGCATCAGAGCAATGGATCAGAGCACCTAGCCAGCAGACCCTTGTACTCTATCCCCGCTTCTATTCTCACTGGTTTATGTAACCAGCTGATAAACTGAAACCCAGGATTTGCTTGGCACTGAGTTTCCTAATTTCTTCTGGTTCGATTAACACCGGACCAAACCATTTCCTACGCTGTTGGATTAGCGCTGGGCAGTTACAGAGAAAGTGGATTGATGTTTCTTCTGAATTTTCCATGCGGGAGATTGTCGCATCTTTCGCATGCGGGAGATTGTCGTTTTCCAATTTGATGTTGGAACTTGTTCAGGTTGTTGTGTCCTGTGAGTAGCTCTACGATGACTCTAATTTCAGCTCTGTTAAGTTTCAGAATTTCCTCTGCCCTATCCCTGAGCGAGTTTCCTTCACCCAACAGGCTTTTGGCTGTTCGCCCTCCCTCGTAGTTAGTCCATGCCTTTAGTTGTTGGTTTTTCAGACTGTCGTTCAGTCTGTTAACACCTTCTTGGTATGGCATTCTCGCAAGCTTTTCTTGTGTGGGAGCTAGAGTGGTTCCCAGTTTGGCCAGCTTGTCTGCTCTCTCATTACCGTTCCAACCAGAATGTCCCAGTCATAGTATATTAAAATTTTTACCATATAAATAAAATTTTTGTACCATTATAATTATAATTTGAAGTATTAATGATTAAATGACCGTTAATTGAAATAAATATCCCGACTATGGCAAAGCCAAAAAGAAGGATCAATTATTTATTTACGTCACAGTAAACTTGCTTTAAGCGTTAGTTTTTTTTTTGTTTTGTTTATTTTTTCTAATCTAAAGTTTGAAACGCTAGAAAATATTGAAGGCAGTAACAAAATATTGGTATATGTATTCATAGAATCACTTAATTAGTTCATTTCTGTTATCTATTCCTCTGTTTATGTCTGACCATCCATTATTAGGATAACTCAAAAATATAAAGCGATAGTGTGCTGATGTTGTGGCTACTAATTCTAGGAAATGTTATATATATTTAAAAAATGTTTTTTCCTGATATCCAAACTGCAATTCAATCGAACAAACCGTTCCACAAATGTACTTATTCAATTAAATATATTCAATAATGCCTACTTTCACATAGATGTCGCTATATCGTGAACCATTCATCCGATTTTGATGAAATTTTGTGTGCAGATGCATGTTGTAGTTTTACATAAGTGATTTAAAAAAGAGTTGTTAACTGTAAAGTAAGTTTTGTTAGCTGAATGCTACAGAAAGTTTTGTATGATTAAAATGTAGAAAAGGCATTTTTCATATTAGATTAGTAAATCGTTCGTGAAAACTTACCTCATATAAAGCTATTTATGTGAGCGTATTCGTACATCACGATGTTTTGTGTCCATTATTGGCAGTGTATTTATATTTATAGAACAACATTTTATCCGTAAATATTTACTTTATCCGCATTTTTCCGTGTTTCGGGTGTCGTTCCGTGTTTTAGAATTACTAATAGGTAAGTTTTAATAATAAAAGTATCGTAATACTATATTCTTGTTTATTTAGATATACTTGTTACAATTTCGAATTGTCTCACCGATTTCGAACAATATATTTTCCTTCAAATTTATTAATTATTCCATTTTTATACTCGAATTACATACAATATATCAGAGTTTATTAGTTTACGCCAAAAGTTTGTTTTGTTATAAAATATAATGAGACCACAAACAAAATAGGTGTTCGTAGAATCACCTAATTAGATCATTTCCGCATCACCTTCGCTTACATGAAACGCAATTGGCTTCCAGCTTCAACCTTGGCTTTGATTGTGGGCATGAACATTTGACTTCTCTAGTAATCATACATTCAAGCAGTTAAAATAACATTCATGTATTATTGAACATTTTTATTAAAAGACGTACTACAAAAACACTCAATTTCCTGATCGTTTCACATCCAGTATAAAATACCACATTTATAATGGATGCAAGCTATTCTGCTATGCATAATTTGGACATCTTGTAGAGAGACTAGGTACAAAATACATAAAAAGTTTATTTTATTATTATACAAGACCAGGAGGCAATGCTTCACTGACTCAAATAAAGCTTTTAAAATTTGATTTCACACAGAAATCAATTTCAAATGAATGATTATTAATGAAAAGTGTTGGTAATATGTACTAAAAGTTTCTTTTGTATATAGCAAAATATATCTTACTATCAGACCCAGTCACGCGTTGTTATTATAATTTGATGCACCCGGTATTTGTTGTGGAACATCCGGTATTTGATGTACGAAATAAGTGATACAAAATATTTTGATTTACACCCGATATTTGGGATGGTACTCCCGGATCGGCCTTTGGCTTTGGCTCCGCATCAGAAAAAAGTATGTAAGCCTTGACAAGAAATTATTATATATACACCCGATATTTTATATGGGACACACGGTATGTGGTATAGGACATCTGGTACATAGTGGTTCAGCCATTCCCGAGTCTTGCCCTTCGCAACGTTTTTGACGACTTATTTGTATATTATAGACTAACATTACTCAATTGTTTTGCCTTCACGAAATCTCTCCAGTAACACTTTGATATGGTATTAAAGTTCTAATTGACTTAAGTATTACTACGAATCGTTTGTATGGGAGTATAGAAATGTGTTGTTTTTGGACTTTTATAGGCAATTTTTTAAATCAATGTTGCGCTTAGCAACACATTCAGCGATTCATTTTTAAATTATATATAAGTGAAGTAATTAAAACAATTCATCATCAGAACAATGTTTAGTCGTACTGCCTTGAATTTCAGGAAATATCATAAATGTAATTTGACATAATTTTTGTCATTTTTATGTAAATTATTTTGTTCTGTATTTTTTGTTTAACATTCTATGATTATTGATAATTTTAGACAATAAAATTAATTTTATTGTGCGATTTTGCCATTGATATTATAATTTTCATTATAATTTTCGGAAAAAAAATAACATTGACAAGCTTGTCATGCACACTGTTCTAGATACAACTTACGTCGCTGTTGCAACAGAGAATTGGTTTACTGACTATGTTCACCAAGTGTTTAATTTCGTAGATTGCTAGTTACTTATTTAAATCGACCGAAATTATTAATTATTTTAAACTTAAAATATACAAATTGAGCACTCTCAAGCCATTCAACAAAAACTAAAATTTCAAATTCCCAAAGATTTTCATCAGATCACAGTTTAAAAATTATACATTATTTTTAAATAAAAGTTTAATTTTTTCTTTATAAAATACATTTAACCCAGAACCTTATATTCTACAAAACTATGAATGCGATTAATCAGTTCATTATATTAATTTAAATTTTATTAGAAACAATTTTCTGAACTTCTTTGTCCGAATTATCAAAGTCGAATTTTTACTGACTTCCAAAAAAAAAAAGGTTATCCATTGATCATAATATTTGTAATATTATTGGAACTATACAGTCAGTATTCGTATATGTGAATCTATATTATTTTCTAAACAAATTGACGGAATTTAATAAATTGATGTTTGTCCACGTATTTCTAAGTAACTTTGAATCGGATTGCAATGTTGATTTATTTTTTATAAGATTATACATTTTTCAACTTTGGAAAATTGTATGTAATTTTTATCAAAATTAGTTTCATGTGGAATATTTTCAAGATAACATAGCATGCACGGTCGCTTCGTGCATACTTTTTTATAATATAGTCCGATTTCTGCTTTTATACCGGAAATTGACAATGTCTGAGGTGGTCACATATTCATTTCTAAAATAAAATTTATTAGTATCTCTGTGGACGAAAGACCTTAAAATCCAAAACACTAAGACAAATTATATATTTTGTAAAATTTAAGATATTATAAATCGAAAATCAGTATATAAATGCATAATAGTACAGTAGCATAATGGTGAGGGCCTAAACTAATGGTAACCAGTTTAAAACTGGTTTTTAATTTTTTAAAGTTCATTTTCTTAGAAAAAAAGTGATTTATCCGAAAGAGGGAAATGAAAAAAAATATATAGTGAATTTCCTTTTTTCCATAGATACAAACAAACGAAATGCAAAATCTTCTAGTTTTATCATTATACTTCGGCCAATTATCAAAGTGTGGAGAAAAACCTAATTTTTAAAATAAAAACAAGTAAAGAACACAAGTATAAAAAAAAAAAAATAGAACCGACTTTGACTAAAAAAAAATTTTTGTATCATTTTGACTTAAATAAATACTTGTTTCCTTGCGATAAATTACCATTCGAAGTCGGCGCCATCGAATCTATAGTTTGTTAACAATACGATTAGTGTTGACTTCAAATGATTATTTGTCACAAGGAATTTATTTATAGAAGTTTCTATTTTCTACACTTGAGCAAACTCTTGTGAAGTGATTTTGAAAATTTGTTTATCAGTTAATTTTTCAACATAATAATATTCTGTCATTATAAATTCTAATGAAAACTAAATAATTGTATCTTAAACTATTATGTCTCTACATGAATAATGAAAAATAAGTATTTGCATTTCAAAACAGCTGTTGTTAAAACTCACACGTTAAATAATATATTAAAAATATTATTGGACGTACAATATAGGTCAACTTACATATAGTTACAGTGAATACATAAATATCTATTTTATCATAATATATTGTGTCAGTGATAAAAAAAAAAAAAATGAGGCACTTAAAATTTTAATTCTTCCCGATCACGATTTTGTGAAAACAGATATGATAGACAAATTGTTTTCTTATTTTTTAATTAATTTTAAAGGAGTGTCAGAAATTCAATACGGAAATATTAACCGATTTCATAAGGGCTTCTTACATCGGGTTATTAGCGACAAAGTATAGTTGAAGCTTGTGATTTCGAACTGTGGTATTTCCTGAACTAATGCCGAAGATTTAATGTTTTGATGGTAATTTTCCTTAATGGACTTTGAAATGCTACATTAAATTAATTTGACATTAAAATATACTATTAATCATTCCCGTGATGATTTTGGACAGTTATTTCAAAATTGACACTGTTGAAAGAGAGATTAGATGTCAACTGGCCAAGATACTGTCATAAAATGGGTGAAACAAATGTGTCAGCTTTGTTACAACAGCTAAAGGCTGAAAGGACAAATTAGTCATCGTGTTCTCCCCCTCGTCCTAAATGTTACAAGTATCGTTGTATTTTTAATAAAGACCTTTTAAGGAAGACGATAACATTGTAATCCGTACAGTCGGTATCTCAACTGTCAGTATCTTAATAAAAAGATTTTCTACCTCACGATTCTTAAAAACTAATATATATTATGTAAATCAAAATTTTATAATACTTGTATATAATTTCATATACGGGTTTTATTATAAATAGTCTGGTTTTACTATAACTTATCAAAATTCTTGGCCAGATCCTTAGCGCAACAAATTCTGGTTTGTTGTTTATTTCGATCTCCGATCACCGTATCCATAAGCTTTCATATGAGTGGTTATATTAGTTTTATAAACGAGGTTTCTGTATATACTGTTTTTTTTTTTATAAATTTTTGGCCGGATTCTTAGAGCGACAAAAAACAAAATCTGCTATATTTTTTGGAATTTTGGCAATTTTTGGCATTAGGATGCTAAGATTTCACGATACCTGATATAAATCGGTATCTACGGGCACTTAGTTTTGAAACATGTTGACCAAAATTGTTTTTGAAATGTTTATCTGCCGATTACAATAACAATAAAAACAAATATCCGAAAACTTTACAGGCTCCCAAAAAAAAAAAAAAAAAAAAAACGGTTCAAAATTTTCTAAAATGCACAGTTGTTAGACTTGTCAAAATTAAGTCATAGATAGATTTTAAGCTTTATGCTTATCATTGAAAAAACGCTGGGCCCACAGCCCATAACAAAGACGACACGAAATTAAAAAAGATCATATTATTGTTGCTTCGACAAGAAGTAACCAGCTCCAACAACAACATAATCAATCATAATATAATTGTGACCTGGAACTAGAAGGCATCGTTGCCTTCAGGTGATTTAGTGTTATAAAAAATTGTTAAGAGGACCAACTGGTTGAGTAACAATGGACGCGATTTTGATAACAAAGTTGAATTATTGCCTTTGCCTTTCTGCTTGCCTTTTATACTCGACATATATACCATATAAGTATATTAATTTTAGTCTAAAGTTTGTAACTCTACCCAATTTTGAAGGCACAAAATTTTGGTAAAAATGTTCATAGAAACACCTAATTAGCCCATTTCGGGTTCTTCAAAAACAGAAAGAAGCTATGTGCTGAAATTTTGATGACGTATTCTAAACATAAAAAGTTCGCGAATGAGCAGAACCGGTTCCATTGGGTCCTAAAGGATCCTTAACCCTACTTTTGAACTATAAACGATAGAGACAAAAAATTTATTTCGGCGAAACTAACTTTTAATTATAATATTTGTTCGTAAAATATTTGGATTATCCACAATTATAACACAAAGTTATATACTTAAGTAATACACACATTAGTAATAAGGTACTTACAATTCATGTTATTATTATTATATATATATGTACTTATGAAGAATGATATTCAATCATATGTCAAGTATTTAAACAATGAACTCTTTTAGTTGTTTACTATTGAAGCTAACACCTCCCCAATGATATGTACATTCGTATTTTTACATCGTATTTTGTATGGCAGTAAGTGTACTTAGTTGTTAATAACAAACATACATAAAAGGAAACATAATTTGTGGTGGTGTATCAAATAATATTTAAACGGAAGTATAAACACCCACTGTATTTTTTTTATTTATAAATAATATAATAACTATCTGTAATATAATTGTTACAAATATGTCTTTTAAATAAATGAAATAATAAACACAAATAAATAATTTGAATAAAAACGAATCACGAAGTCAGTAAAAGCAAAAATTACTTGACACATGGAAAAAGATACGAAATATAAGTTGAATAAAGAAAATTATTTCTAACAAAAGTTTAATGATTTGAAAATTCTGATCAATCAGAGATGGATAATCGACTTCCAGAAGGAACCTTATATTTTATTGCAGATTTGGTTATCATAAAGACAAAAATTGAATTTTAATTATAAGACACTAATGGATCCTTTAATAAACCTTAAAACTATAAAAGATAAAAGAAAAATTCAAACCCAAATCCAAAAAATGTTTATTTTTTTAAGACAAAAAAAAATTAACATTTGAAACATGTTTGGATTCACCACAATTTTAGCTCAAATGTAGCTCATAAACACATATATGTAATAACAATACATATTATTATCATTATTATGCATATATAACTGTATAGACTGGATATTTATAGTATTTTATGAATGCTAATTAAAAGTAGTCATATCAATGAAATTCAATCAAATACTGAGTATCTAAACTATTAACACTATTAGTTGTTCTCTTCACTTGTTTATAACAAATATATGTTTACATAAAAACTAGGGCTTGTTTAAACAAGTGGAAATAACTACTAACAGAGATAATTATTTAGATACTCAACATATGGCTCAGTATCAATGTTGGAACTGTTTTTATTGATTCGCATTCATAAAACAGCCTAAATTTGCACTTCATACAGTTATAAATACATATATCTAATAATAATAATTTGTATTGCAAATATATATTATGCTTAGATAATACCCAATTTTGAGTTAAAATTTTGGTTTATCTAAATAATTTACGAATTTTTTCCAGCAAAAATTTGTTTTTAAAAAACTTTTTTTTTTTTAAATAATTTTTAAAAAAATTTTTATTTTGAATCTTTTATGGTTTAAAAGTTGGGTCATGGATCTATTTTATCCAATGGATCGGTTTTTCTCATCACGAATTTAAACTCACATTGCATGGGTAAAATTATACGTCATCAAAATTTCATCTCTTTTCGTTATTGAGTTATATTGATGACAGACAGACGGACAGACGGATTGACATGAGGAAATTATGTGATTCTTTAAATATGTGGAGTATAAAATTCGTAAGGGGCAAAAATTGCTTAGATTTTATCAAGTCAACTAGAAGAATAATTTTTCAAAAATTTTTTAACACGTTTTATATTCATTTACATTCATTTTGGTCAGGAAAAAGTTCAATATAAAGGATTAACTGTATTCATAAAAAAGACAAATCATAAATTCTTTGATTAAATCTAAGCAATTTTTAATTTTGTATAATAATCTCAGTGCAGTTTTGGCATAAAAAATTGTTTTTAATGTTTCGTATAGAAAATATTTGTTAATACTTGTTCATAACCTAAAAGCTATCTATTGTGAAAAAAAGCTATCTATTTCTCCTCACGAGAATGTTTAATTTTTTATAACGCCAGTTCTGTAATAAAAAATATGATAATTTATAAAAAAATAAACTTAATTTGGGCTTCTAAAAGTAACTATGCGCTTCGTATAAATCGAGCCTTTCCAAAATTTTAAACTTTTATACGTAATAGTTTTCTCGCTTCTCCTTAATTTTTTGGACATGTTTAATTAGAAAAAACAGCCTGTATATTTTAATACGGTTGCCATGTGTAATTGATAATTTTTCAAACCAAATGTGCTCTGAAATTTAACTACTAGACTACAATTTTGCATCTTTGTTTTACTGTTTAAGGAGCTGTAACATTCCAATTCGCTAATCTTAATTTATTTAAGAAAAATAGAAAACCCCAAGCAGTAAAAAATTAAACGGTACTAAAAACATTAAATTTTACTGGATAAATTGATATTCTAAATAATGCTTCTTTTTTTAATAAAATTTTTAATTCGGTTGTTTTATTTTTCCAATTTTCATTTTTTAAGTTCTAGTATTTATTTTGAATACAGTCGATAGACTTTGGCAATAAAATAAATCTATATGAAACACTGACTGTACTAATCGATATCCATTCCAACAAATTATTATTCGAATTAAATTAAAGAGAACGTACAGTACCACATCTTCATTTATTATTTATATCATACAATTCTAAACTAAAATTGCGTATTCATTTACTTTATCTTTAAAATTAAAAAGTTTAATCAATATTAGTTTTATTATCAGCAGTCCCAATTCGATTATTTCTCTAGGGAGTTTATTAAACACGCCAGGCCATTTAATTTTATTATTAAATTGTACTCAATATATTCATAATATATCCGAGTATATTTTTTATAACGATATTTTTATAACGAAAATATTAAAAACATTCCGAAAATGTTGGTATAGGTGTTCATAGAATCACCAAATTAGACCAGATAGCAAGTTGAAATTTTGTTTACATAGTTAAGACTCAAAAATTTTAACTACGTGAATGAGTACAATTGATCATACTTGATCAATTGAAATAAAAATTTAATTTAAACAAAAAATTTAAGAGATACAACTTTTGTTTGAAATATTTTTTCGTAAACTGCTTAGAATCGTCACAATCTTAGTTCAAAATGAGCTACTAAGCACATATGTTGCCAACACGTATTATTATTATATTTGTATTATAACTGTCTAGACTGCATATTTAAAATATTTTATGAAACAATTAAAAATAGTTCCCATATTGATAATCAAACATATGTCAAGTATCTAAACATATGTCAACAATCAATACAATTAGTTATTATTTGCACTTATTTTGAATTAAATTTAACGTACTACTTACATCATCAAATCATTTAACAAGAGAAAAAATTTCACTGCAAATCTGCAGTGTGTAGCATGGTTGACAACAAAACCATGACCGTCATAATCTTAACGTTGTTATTGGATATTGTGACGCGAAGTACGTCTTAGTACAAGACGCTTTTTTGTCTTTACAGATATTTGAAAACATAAGATAGCTCCATAAGAGACAAAAGATTTGACACCTGCAAAACGTACTCCCTTAGCTTTAACTTAAATCAAATAAAGATTTCCTGCGCAAAGCCTTAACATTTGCTAAAAGTTCGTAAAAGGAGTGAGAAGATAAAGTTAGCTTGACAACCACCAAATATATCTTCTTGAAACTAGCTTAATCAATAAACAAATTTTCAACCCTGTAGATCAATTTGGAGAGATTGTACAGATGCAAAAAGAACGTCTAAATAAGCGATTTTCTTCTGCGAATCTACTCGAAATTGCTAAAAGCAACCCTCATTTTTATAATTTAGCTCCGTCTAGTGAAAAACCCGATGCACCGAATTTCAGCTCATTTAGGATAAAGGGTGTAACTGAAAATACCACACAGTTGACGTTTAACAGTAATGAAATAAATGAAAAGTTATAAAAATAAAAATAAAAATAAAACTTCTCGTGAATCTTTTAAATCATACAAAATGTGTAATGAAGTTTATAGTAAAAGTTTTAAATAAAAGCTTGTTTTTTTTTAAAAGGTTATTGACATTTCATTTATTTTGTAATTTTATTTGTCACTGGACTAAAAAACCATAACTAAATGTTATACAAAGTTTCAAGCTGTAGAAGTCCATCATATTGGATTTAGAGTGATGTCACTTTATTTTTGACGTCACACAGTTAACCATGCATTCTCATCAAAATTCAACGTGAATAGAAAATTTCAGCTCAATCGGTAGAGGATATCTGCTTCAAAGTTGAGTTACAAGATTTCATCCTCTCTAAAACCTCATAAATCGTGTTCTAAATTCCCGAATATTCATCAATATAGTGAATAAGATTTAATTTTCCGTAAAAAAAGGCTAAATGTAAAAAAGTCAGTTCTCACATCTCAGCTTTTCTAAACTAAATTTCTAAACCAAATAAACCCTTTAGGTAACTATAATCTTATTTTTTCATATCTCGAATAACTTTCAAAAACATTCTTTAAAGACTATGACTCGTTAAATCAGAAAATTTAATATCCAATTAAGTGTTGAAACAAATCCAAATATGACAAAACAATTTTAAGATTTTATTATACATTATAGGTTAGGCAATCGATAGTATATTGCTGTATAAAAAGTTGATGAATTAATTAGTTGATGAATTTTTTTTACTTGCTTGATGAATTAATGAAGTATAATTTTTTCCAGTTGGTTTTGTTATACCGGAAATAAAGATAGCAAATATCATTGAACGAATCCTTCTGATTAAAAAATCAATCAAAATTAAAGTTTCAAATAATGAATATGATTGGATTAATAAAAAACATGATATAAGTATTTAACTTTGGCATTGAAATTCAAATATTCTTATTTTGGTCGTTTTCATGTCTATATTTTAATTTTTGAAGTCCATTTTTTTATTTTATAGATTATTTATTTTATTCCAGACGTTTTATAGTTCTCTTTCTTATGGACAAAATACATTGGTTTACAAATTTTTATAATCAATTTATTTCTAATGAAATTTAAACATATATATTACATGGACTGAAAAGTCCCGGGCTTAACACATAGATGGTGCTAGTTTTATTGCAGTCACCTTTTTTTCAGTTAATACTAACCTTCAAAAGACAGCTGTTAAAATTTCACGATATTCTATTCATTAGTTTGTGAGTTATTGTGCTAAGAGTGACGCTACTTTTGTTATTTTCAAAACAATGGATCAAAAATAATTTCGTGTTTTAATTTTACACTGCTTCTTCATGGGAAAAAATACCGTTCAAGCGAAGCAATGGCTTGAAAAGAATTATGGGGACACCGCTCCATAAGAAACAACAATAAAACGTTGGTTTGCTGACTTTAAAAGTGGTCGTAGAGACACCGATGATGCAGAACGCAGTGGACGTCCAAATGAGGCGGTAACACCTGAAAACATAAAATAAAATCCACAAAATCGTTTTGAATTATCGAATAGTGAAGTTGCGTGAGTTAGCTGACATCGTAAAGATATCAAAAGAACACGTTGGCTTTATATTGCATGAGCATTTGACTATGAGAAAGCAATGTTCAAAGAGGGTGCCGCGTTTGCTCACTGTTGACCAAAAACTAGAACGTGTTGATGATTCTGAGTAGTGTTTGGCCATGTTTAAACGTAACAAACCGGAATTTTTGCGTCGATATGTGACAATGGATGAAACATGGATCCATCACTTCACTCCAGAATCAAAACGATCGTCATCTGAGTGGACAGCAACTGGAGTCCAAAGCGCCCAAAAGCACAACAATCGGTTGGAAAGGTTATGACCTCGGTATTTTGGGATGTGCGTGGTGTAATATTCATCGACTATCTTGAGAAAGGAAATACCATTAATAGTGAATTAATATAGCGTTATTGGAGCGTTTGAAGGCCGAAATTGCAAAGAAACGCCCGCATATGGCAAAGAAAAAAATTTTGTTTCATCAAGACAACGCACCGTGTCACAAGTCAATCAAAACAATGGCAAAACTACATAAATATAACTTCGAATTGCTCCCACATCCACCTTATTCGCCAGATTTGGCTCCAAGCGACTACTGGCTGTTCGCAGGCCTGAAAAAAAATGCTCACCGGTAAGAAATTTCGCACGAATGAAGAGGTTATCGCTGAAACTGAGGCCTATTTTCAGGCGAAAGATAAATCGTTCTACAAAAGTGGTATTGAAATGTAAGAGCGTATAAAACTTTAAAGTAAATTTAATAATAATTCGTTATCTTTCGTATATGTTTGGTAGAAAAATAGGTCATGATTAATGCACAGAAAACATAATTCATATGTAGCACATATGCAACTTATTATGCATTAACGAACATATACCATTGAAACAATGAGTTATATGGTAATATGATATAGAATGCATGAACATTGAACGTGAATTTGCAAACAAATTGAATCAGAAAGAGACTATTTTTCCTTAATAAATAGTCTAGAGTATAGACAAATGCGTAACACCACAAAGCTATACACCTTAAAGCTATCATTATAAATTCTAATCTCCCATGAAGGATTTAACATCGCTTACGTTTTAAAAAATTTATTCTACCATTTTTATAATTGACATATGTCAGAGAATATTAATAATAAATAATGACTCCGCAAACAAAATTTTGGTATATATGTTCCTAGAATTACCTAATTAGTCTATTCACGTGGTCCATTGGATCCATGACCCAACTTTTAAACCACAACTGATAGAAGAAAACTTCAAATAAAAATAAGTGTATGCTTTTTTTGAAAAGAAACAGCTTTTTTTTGGAACATTTTTTCGTAATATGTTTGGATTCGCTACAATTTTAGATCAAAACCAGCTAATAAGCACAGATGCAATTCAATACACATTATTAATAAATTTTAGGTCTGTTATGCATAGGATGAAAATTGAAAATTATTTTAAAGGTTTTCAATGAAAATTTTATGGGCGATTGCCAGAGGGAGTTCCCGAAAAATGATAGCAATTATCTGACCGGTTCAAAAGTTGTACAGGCATTTATATGAAAAATTTTTAGAAAATTTAGTTTTGTGTTGTCAAAGAAATAGCCATCTGATCTACCTAGGTTTGAAAATATACAATAATCATTTGTATTAAAATTATACTTGTGCTTATTTCCTAGATAAGACTTGAAATTGTGGCGAATTAAAACACCTTACGAAAAAATATTTGAAACAAATATATATTATGTAGAAACGCCAAATTTTGTGTTTGAAATTTTCTTGTAGCTCTTGTTGTTTAAAATTTGGGCCAATTATACAATGAACGAATTTAAAATCTCGTTTTAGGTCTTTAAATATCACTTTTATGACAGGTTTTATCTTACATTTAGATTCGATAAAAACGCCACGAATAATTCATCTGTTTTTGAGTTTACTTGAAACGAATAGACAGATGGGCAGGCATTGAAATATAGGACCAATTAGATTATTTTCAATGAACACCTATACCAATATTTCCTCAATATTGAACTCAACTTTTCAATTTTAAGGTAAAATTTATAAACTTTGCCATATTCTGTTTATGTCCAGTAAAAATTTGTCACAACCATGTAAATTAAAACTATTTACTTTTTAGTAATGTTGATCCCAAGTTTATCAAAATGTATTCACATTTTTAGTTTTAAAAATAATATAATTTATTTTAAAAATAAACTGTTAATTATCAAAATCTAAACTTTTAAAAGATAGAAGAGAGCAACCCGAACAATCGAGTTTGAACAATTTTGTTAATAATATAGAAGGAATAATAAAAATAAGTTTCGGAAATAATATATATGATTAAAATAGTCTTTTTTAATTACAGAACATGGGTATTATATATAATATAGAAAATGAATTCCGACACTCAACTAGAACCACTTTTGGGCTCCAATGCAACTTCATCATTGCCAAGTTCGATGGGTACGACGGCATCAAAGAGCCATCATTGGAACTACTCAAATATATCCCAATGGCATCCGTACTCCCGCGTCATTGTTTGGCTTGCTGCAATAACAATCATATCGTCAATGTATTGTCTACATAAATATAACAATGAATATAATACGATTGTGTTTCTTGCACAAAATTCTTATACAACGACCAAAGACGATCTAGAATATTTTAATGGCAATTCACCAGGTAAGAAATTTTATAAATGCTAATAAAGACTAATCTGCGATGATATCACCGCAAAGAAAGGCACGTGATTGGTTAAAGCATAAACTTTATTGTAATAGATAGTATTTATAGAAAAGAAACCTAACCTAACCTAATTTTAAAACGATGTTTGACAGTTGAGTGATTCAGCAAATAAAATTATAACATTAGGTTTGTACAGCTCTACATAAAAAAATGTGAACCATCCGTGGCTAAATTAATCAAATATTTTTTTGAAAGAAATTTATTTAATTTTTTAATTGTTAAGAGTGTAATAAGATGGTTGAAAATTTTTTATGAATAGTTGTACCAAATCTCACAACTGAAGAACATTGCGATACCGCCAAGTACGGGTTTCGTATAAATAAAACGAAAATAAAGGACACCAATATTCGAGTTTTCACTTTGTTTAAAAAATATCGACACTAAAACTTAAACATTCATAACGCTTTCCACTAGTCAAACGAGCCCTCAACTTTTAGTCATCAAATTAAAATAAGGCTTCCGAACTTAGGGACAAAATTTCTTTTACCATATGTTTATATTCTATAAATAGTACCTTTTCCAAAACAATTTACCTTTAACGTACAGATATTATTATTACCTTTAAAATATTTTACGGGGGGCTCTTGGCCCATAATATTAATAATTTTACTAAAAATCTTGGAATAAAGTATTCATTTGTAATTTTTTTGAATTAATTTTAATTCATTATTCAGCATTCGACACTTTAATTAATTTTAAATATGTAATATTATGGTAATTTAAAACTTAGGCGTCTAATCTAATATTGTCTGAAACGGTTACAGTTAAAATATAATTCATGTATGTAATAGCTTGTTAATTTATGCATTATTAAATCATTCCAGCAAAATGTACGTAAATAATCGTCATAATGGTTTATGTAAATTATTCATCCCTATCTCGCTTGAAGTGTACACAGTATTTTGTTTGATCCCTTGGGGGGGGGGGGGTGCGATAAGTTTTTTTTATGATCTTCTTTTAAATATTGGATATTTGAATAATAAGAAATATGGAAATTGTGATTAAAATACTCATACTTTATTTATGCAAACTTTAAGTAAAATGAAATGAAATTTTGAATGAATACAAAACAATTTCAATTTTTTTAATTTGGTTTGTCGAAAACATTTAACGAGATAATATAAAAGTTATTTTAATAATCAAGAGTGAAAATTGAGATTAGCTTAGCATGGCAGTTTAAACTTTCTTCAAATACATTCTCTCAAGACTTCCATCCCATTTACTTGCAACCGTAGATCTCATTTTGCCCATAAAATACTATCTGAATTATTTTTAAAAAAAAGAAGAAAGTGGAATGAACGTTTTTTACGTTTCTTTGTAATTAACCTAAGTTGTTTTATGAAATTGATATTTTTCTCCAAAGCCTTACAAAGAATTATGCGTATATATTCAATAGAAATCATTTTTAAATTTAAAAAACAGATTATTAAAAATTTAAACTTTATATTTGATTATAAGTTTAAATAGTCAAGTTAAATTGGATATCGCTGTCGGAAATTCTATAACAAAATAATTATTTTGACAGCTCTGTATTTCTTTTTCATTACCAATAACAAATTTATTATTTTGTCTAAGCGTCAACTGCAATAACGTAATAATTAGCGATAATCTAGATCATTATTTGTTTGTCTCAACTTCAATATAATATTTTTAATCCAGAGAATTTTTTTTTATTCATCCAATGCCTATTAGATCTAAAGTCATCGAATTTTGTACGCATATGAAAGAATTCGAGCAGTGTATGTCGATATAGAGCCCAAACAGTGCTTTTATTCTGGCATAGTTTAGACTTTCCGAGTAAAAACGTATACCTACTTATAAAAATCTGTTGTAAAAAGTCTTTAAACGTTATATTCATCCTTTTATAGTTGAGCATCGGTTGGTTTGCGGTTTGGACTGTATTCTGATCGATAAATCAAAATTTGAACGACTTAGTTAATCCTTTTGGGGTTTAATTTCAAGCAATTATGTCTTAGTTTTCAATTGCATTTTAACACAATCATCTGTTCAAAATATCAAAATTACTACTTCAGCAGTTTGCATTATACAATTTCAAAATTTGAACTCCCTCTTATCATCTTAGGGGTTGCAATGAAAACAAATGCCATCACGTCATAGTCCTCACCTACGTTTTAAGAAGACTCTTTTCAAGCAATTTCAAGCTTTCTCTTAGCAGTTTAGACTGACTGTACCTAGATCAAAATTAACAACCCTTCTTCGTTTTATATCAGAATACTATGGTCTTAATTTTAAGCTTTTTAACTTATCGATAAATTTGAATTTAATTTTAAAACATCACAATCTCTCAGAGGTTTTCCAAAAACTGTTTCTTAGTGCTAACTTACGTCATATAAGTCTCACCCATGCAAAATTTCATGCTTCTATATCAAACAGTTTCATCCCTGAGTTTTATTTCAGTCATTTAGCCTCTATAATAAAAAATATAACCCATTTTTTTAGCATTTGACTTGGTACATTTAATTCAAAGCAATTTATGGCTATAATTTATAATAGTATTTCAAGTGTTAATGATACAAAAGTAATAATTTTACTATAACTCGAAAGAAAGTAAAAGAGCAATCTAGGTTTATTGAAAATTATTAGAATATTTAATGTATTGATTTTATTTTTCATGGCAAATATGATTTATTACAATTCTTAAACTGGCACGGTAACGCGAGTATTGCAGTTTTTAAATGACTCTGTTCAAAATTTCAAGCTTGCTCAGTCAGTAGTTTGGACGGGCTTTGATCGAAATTAAAAAGCTTGAAATCACCCCTCTTCCTCATTCGAATTTCAAAAAATGTAGTCAACATATCTTTGGTCTCATCTACGTTATAACAGAAATATCTTGTTTAAACTTCAATATTTTTAGCTTGGTTGTTTGGGCAGCACATTGTTAGATATTATAACAAAATTATGGATGACCCCCCTCTAGGAGACTTCTTTGAAAAATACCTTAGAGCTCACTTACTTTATGATACCCCTATGAATATATAGGTATACTTTTACTTACAAATACGTCATTCAAATCATTCAAATTGTTCGTTTAATTTTTGTTACTTTTGTTGAATTCGTAAAATATATATAAAAATGTGGGGTTTTACGGTTTCCGAGCAATTTTTCAAGTTGTTGTCTTCATAAGAACATTCATCGAATTTTAAGGAATATTCCAAGAGGAATAGGTCCAAGCGTTTGCGCTTAGGAACACATAAAAGATTCATTAAAGATTACATTAAAGATTCATTTTTATTTGTATAAATTATAATTATTTTTTCTGCAGAATATTTTCGTAAAACCCGTTTTTCATGAGCGTCTTCATAGCAAAATGAGTAACTAGGCTAAATTTCAAGTCAATCGGGTGTATAGTTTTAGAGATCATCACGAGGAGTGGTATTTTGATTGTATACATAAATGTAGATTTTTAATTAGACAATGTTGATGGGTTTTTATTCAACGTATTCAAAACCTTTACGTTTATTAAACTTTCTACTTGAGTGGTTGTTTGAATTCAACAAATATTGCGAAACTATGAGCACTACAATACTAGAATTAAATTAAAATTGTTTTGGAAATGAAGAAAACCCCAACATGCTCCGAGCTAGTGCGCAATCTTATCCCAAAGAAATTTTTAGCTCAAAAACATTTACTTTTTTTTATTAATCAATAAAGAAAATAATTACTACCATAGTAAAATTGCATAGTTTTGAATTATTTTAAAAATTATTCAATGATCCACTTACTACTAAAAAACATTGCACAAATAATTATCAATTTATAAAAAAACGTTATGTTGTTATTACGACTAGACATTGTTTCACTAGACAATCGACTGAAGGATTCTGTTTTGTTCACATATTAAATAATTATATTATTATAATATAATATTTTATTCAAAATACAAAATATATTGGTTACTTCGCCAGGAGAGAATGTTCCCTTTTAACCCCGAAACCCCATCTTACCTCACCATTCAATTTCAAGATATATATACTAGCTGGCCCGGTCGTTTTGCCATATATTTCTAATCAACATCAACATTTACTAAGTATAAAAACATATTCTCAACACTCTGTTTCTAAATAATGAAAAGCTGAAAAATAATGAAATCAGAATAAATAATGATATTAATTTATATTTCAAAGCAGACCCGCCCGGTTCATTGGTTGATGTGTTAGTTTTCCCGTTTTATTAAATGATATTACATCGACTACATGCGAATGCAATTCTACCCTAAGTAGAATTTCAGAAAATTATTTCTTATCGAAATCCCGGTATTTAGTGTGCACCCGGTACATTATATGCACCCGATATTTACCCGATATTTGGTGAGGTACGACCGGTACAGCGTTCAGCTGGGTCGGGGCTAGTATATATATATATATATATATATATATATATATATATATATATATATATATATATATATATATATATATATATATATATATATATATATATATATATATTTGTAGAATATATATAACCTGCAAAATTGGTGGCTTTAACTAAAAATATTAATTGGCAGACATCAACTCTATCACTCAGTAATTAGCTAAGAATAGTTTATAATAATAAAAAAAAGTTTATAATATAATAAAGCTCATTTTTATAATAAATCTTATTTCACTATGTACTGATGAGGAAAATTTAAATGCGATTATTTCAGTAGCTAAGTGGTCATGGAAGATTAAACTCAATTAAGCGTTCGGTTGTCCTTTTTCGCTCGGAGATGGATGTGAATGAAATGTGAATTATCCGTAACAATAATAATTGTTTACACTATATGTGCATAGACAAGAAAGAAGTAACTGGTTAAGTATATTTGTGGAGGTTTTCTGTACTCTCTTTCATAACTTTAGGTCTATGTTGGCATACTATCTTACAATAGACGACTTAACACTCTCTGTTAATTAATTTCTAGCCTTCTCCCAATATGTTTCGTCAACCCATTTTTATTATCGCTCAATACCTTTGTATTGTTGTTGGAGCTTAGACCTTTTCTCAGCAGATCTTTTTGGTGCTCTCTATCTTGTAATCATGGAATAAGATGAAAGTCTGATGATTTAATATGGTTGTGTGTATGATATTTGTTTCTTATTATTTATTATTTATTTTGTTTGTGGTCTTGGTGTAGGTGTAGCTTCGAATCATAATGCTCATTTAAATCGCTAAATTAGCTCTTTGTTGCTCTCGTGATTCAACCTAGAATTAGATTATGCACTTACTGTTGTATTGCATTATCCTGGAACAGCTATAAGGCTGATGCTGTATCATTGATAGATAAACTGTGAGTGTTAAGTGTGTATTCCTTTAGGATGTTTGAGTTTGTATACCGACATACATGTGTCTCTTATTGTTTGCGTTGTGTATCAATTGGATCAGGCGAGGATACATTTAGCCTAGTAGTGAAATGACCTTTTATATGAATACTAAAAATATATTTATATAACTTTTATCTTTACAACTATTGACTAACCGAATTGAGTAAAGAGAATGGTAATTTTCTTTACTTTATAGAAACTATCCTTTAATAATTGTTCTGTTATACTGTTATTATTGAGTAAAAAGTTATAAACAAAAATATTATTATTTATTAAATTTTTATTTTTTTATTTTCAGAAAACAATGCGTTATATGTTGTTTATAATAACAAGTGTCACATACCAAATCTAGATCCATACAACGAAGATGTGAAGCCATATATGAAAAAGAGGGATTTCACACCATGCACGAAATATGATCCATTAACGTATATGGAAAAATTAGGAAATGAAAGTATATTACATATTGATAATAATATGCGCAAATCATACGCACCATACGGGAAATTAAGTTGTTGTTATTCAGTTGTTCGTAGAGGAAAAGAAGATTCGAAATCAAAAATACCCATCGATAATTCTTATTTGTAAGTGCAATTAATTGTATTTCTAAGTATGCGTATAGATATGTCAATATAAAACATCTTCTGGAATACATGGAAAGGGGACAAAGAAATGAATAGGCCTTTTGGATTTATTTAAGATATGTGATTTAAAGTATAAAATTTGAAAATCAGTTACTACGAAGATAGGGGATCTCAAACTTGTTTATTTTAGAATGTTCTGTAGAAAAAGGTGTTTAATTTAGAGCAATTAATTAAATTATTTTTTGGTGGGTCTGAAATAGATTTATAATGAGACACAAACTTCATTTATGGTCAATTTTCAAACGAAATTTTATCAGAACATTTTGATGGTGCTTTAATTGGCATTCTTCAGTATCTCCTTAATGACTTGAATTGGGGTACAAAATAACACTCAGGCTTTGCGAAACACCCTGTTGTTGCCCCAGCGAAACGGGAACTATCTGAACATCGAAATTGATCATGATCTACCAATATCGATTTAATGAAATGTAATCAAAAGGATATGACTGCAAAAAAGAAAATTAAAAAATTTTATTTTTACGCACTCCAGTAAAACAGGTGCTTAGTACGATGCCAAAGTTATCCTATTCAATTTAATTCTTTATTCATCCTTTTTATAAACAATACATAATTGTACAGAATAAGTCAAATGGCGGACTTTATATGGAACTATCCCAGTATTCACTTTGTGCAAGCAAAATGGAAAACCATGGAAAACCATCCGTAACGATAGATTCCTATTTATTGGGACATTTTCTTTTTCGGAGGTCTTAAAATTGTCGATTGCTTTATTCATTATTAATTATTATAATTGTTTCAGAGTGGATAATTGTGTAAATTTTGAAAAAACTGCTGTATTAAATTCAAGTATAGAATTTTTAATCGTAAAATGTGATCAAAAGACAAAACGGAAAAAAGAAAATGTATACAGCAATGCACATACAATAGTTCCTATGAAAAAAGATGTGCGACAAAGATTGGATAGCTTTAAACAAAATGATACCACACAGCCAATCAGTGTTCTTATGATTGGTATTGATAGCATATCACGCCTTAATTTCTATCGTTCAATGCCAAAAACTGCAAGTTACATTCGATCAAAAGGATGGTTTGAGTTACGTGGATACAATAAAATTGATGACAATACATTCCCAAATGTTATGGGTATTTTCACTGGTTATAATAATTCACAAGCATACAGTATTTGTAATCCAAAAAAACCAAATAAATTAGATGAATGTCCATTAATTTTATATAAATATCGTGATCTTGGTTATGCAACTGCTTATGCTGAAGATGAGGAATCAATAAATACATTTAATTTCCATAAAACAGGTAATATAAAGATTTAGTTCCTTTAGTTATAGTGTAGTGTAATTAGACCGAAGGCAATGCAAGTTTTTGAACAAACATTAGACTGGAAAGTTTTTCCTAACTAGCAAAGTGTCATGAGTAGAGTCTTACCATATTGGAAAACTTGGAATTGCACTGCATTTTAAAAGGTTTTAATGTAAAGAATAAGATTAATAAAATTTCTGTACTTATCAGGTTTTTGTATTTTTGAATCATTCAAACGTCAGTCACGGTCATTAAATTAGGATGCTAAATTGTGTAAACAACCTAAGGACTAAAAATATTACGGCATGTCTTTCTACTATGTAAATACAATTTTTCCAATAAAGTAATTCCTTCAATCGATCAGATACCTTTTACTAAAGTGACTTCTTCCCCTAAAAATAATTTGTTTTTGGAAATTGGCCCGGTGGTAGAATACAATATTTGAGATGTGTTTATGAAGTATCTAATTTTTTTAGTTTCTGTGTTTATTTTATGTTAGTTCAGCCGGAGAACCGCTTGATGTTGCATTAGTCGTAAGGCAATGGCACGCTGTATAACGCGTCGCTATCGGTCGAATTAACATAAAATAATCACATAAATTTCTTCCTAATCTCACCTATATAAATATAGTCTACAATCGTGGAAATTGTTTGAGTCTATTACAAAAGAATTATAAAATTTTCTGATGTGACGTATTACGCATAAAATATTTCAATCATTTCTAAACTATACAATTTTAGTAGGAATAATTTATTCTATGAATTAGATACTTGAACAATTTTTTGTGTGTGCGTAGTATTATTACAAACCTATAGATAGACATCTTGGAAAATATCCAGTTTTGACCGCATGCATATTACTTCCAGTCAGCGCTTACGACCGAAATCTTATTTTATGATTCAAATTTCCATGCAAAACAATGCTTCGACGATTGAAATAAAAGTATGTAGCGTCGACCAGTCCCGGTTGTCCGTTATTATGTGTCGACAAATGAAAACACGAACAGAAATGGGATGAGCACACAAATTGTGTTTTCCAACATGGTGACTGCTTGTCCATCGCTAGTGTACCGGACTTTTGCTAAATTTTACACATGACTCTCTTTGAATTAAGAAAAAATCTCCCCACTTCTATATTTTTTTAAATTATCTCCTAAACTACAAGTATTTATGCAATGTTAAAAAAGATTCTTTTAGTTAATTAACAAAAAAATCAGAACTTTATAATAAAGATAATCTCAAATGAAATATACTTCGTATTTTATTTTTTTTCTCGCATAAATATCTCACATGTGCAATTTATTATGCACATCGTTGAAATGAAAACGGATGGCGTGTTAAGGAGTTTTTCACGAAAAACATTTTTGCATATAAAATAAAATTTGTTATTTTTACCATATAATCTTTTTTTCACGAAAAACTCTTTGGAAATTACGTTACATTAACATTGTCTTTATTATAGAGGTCTTATTTTTGAGTAAATTCCTGTTATTTGTGCGCGAAAAAAGAAAAAAAAATGTTTTTGTGTCACTTCCCTTTAAGAGAAAGAAATGTACACAAAATAATTTCTTTTCCGAGCAAAATTATTTATAGGTACTGAAAAATTAATATTATATTTGTATATTATATTTATAAAATATTATTTTTCTGTTCGAGTTAATCAAGTTTTTATTACAAATTTTCTCTAAACAGAATTTGGTGACTTCATTGTTTTTTATTTTTTCAAAAGTCGAAATAAAATATTTTATATTTTACTTTTTTTTTTTTCAAAATTAAATATATAATCAAACGTAATATCTTGTTTTTAGGTTTTAATCATCAGCCTACAGATCATTATATTCGACCATTATTTCTTGCAACACAAAAATCTTTAAAAATCAAACGAATAAATGGTTTGGATTTTTGTGTTGGTCCTGAAACAAGTGAGGAAATTGTATTGAACTTTGCAAATCAATTCATCGACACATACAAAAATGATCCGTATTTTGGATTTTTCTGGATGAATAGTTTTAGTCATAATGAATTAAATGAACCATCTATGTTAGATTACCAAACAAAAATGTGGTTTGATATGGCTGAAAATACAGGTTTATTTAATACGTCTATTGTGATATTCTTAAGTGATCATGGTATACGATTTGGAGATTTTAGAGGAACTAACTCTGGGTGGTTAGAAGAACGTTTACCATTCATATTTATTTGGTTGCCCGAATGGTTTCGACAGAAATTTCCCACATCTGTTAAAAATTTAAAATTGAATGAAAATCGATTTACAACACCGTATGATTTACATATAACATTACAAGATATTTTAATAAAATCTGGACGTTTAAAACAAATAACACCAAGTTTAGCGTGTCCAAAATGCCAAAGTCTATTCGATAAGATTCCATTTCATCGAGGTTGTGAAGATGCCAACATCAATTTACATTGGTGTACTTGTTATTGTTTTAAAAAAGTACGAAAAGATACATCTGATATTAAAGAAGCTGCCAAATTATTTGTGAACACAATTCAAGATATTTTATCAAAAAATAATACGATACGTTCATTATGCCATCAACCAACTTTGCGAAAAATCATGGATGCTCGGGAGTCACAATTAGTTACAGCTAATATCAAGTATTTTTTATTAACAATTGAAATTAATCCTAGTGGCAAATTTGAGGGTACCATTTCACAAACAACAGACATAAATGGTCAAAACTCATATGAATTGAAAGGTGATATCAGTCGTATTGATATGTACGGCTCTCAAAGTTATTGTGTTAATGATACATATTATAAAAAATATTGTTATTGTAAAAAACAAAAACATTAAGTGCCAAAGTAATTTTAGAATTTAGAACAAATTTTTTATTTAAAATTGATTGTACTTTAAAAAAAAAATTAGACTGAGAAAAATAGTATTATGTTCGTTCAAGAACGATGAGGTCAAAATAAAAACAATTACAGAATTTTAAAGCCAAAATCATAAATCACAAAGGAGTTCAACAATTCCAGGAGTTTAATTTAAATGACTTTTTCAAAAATAACTTATTTTTAACGATGTATTTCCTTTAAACATTTGTAAAATAATAAATCCTTATAAAAAAGTCCTATTCAATCCTATAGGAATTAAATAGAAATGAATTGGAAATCAATAAATAATTTCAATAAACTAATTTTTTCCTATTCCATCCTATTCAAAATTCTAAATAAGATTTAATAGAAAATGATTTCCTATTCTATCCTATTGATTCCCTGTTCATTCCTATTCAATTTCTATAGCATTGAATAGGACTTGTTTATAAGGAAACATTCAAAAAAATATATAACCCAGGTCAGTTTCCCTAGAACTATACTATCTAAATGTAGCAATTCTGTTTCAATGAATATATTTATGAGAAATCTTCTTAATTCTATTGTAAATGTTTAATACAAATTTGGTATTCATTTATTTTTTGTGCTCTTTTTCCTGGCCATTCGTGCTTGATATCTTAACATCTGGGTTGATGAAACTCACAAAACTATGTAAAAAGTTTCAAAATGAGTTTTTGTTGAAATATTCAACTCAAAATCAAACGGAGTTAGTTAATAACGAAAAGACAGGAATTTTTTAACAAAATAAAAGAATTATTATTTTTATAATCAAAATCAAACTTTTTTCTAAAAACTGTTTTAATTCAGTCAAACTTTTAAAACATATTATTGGTACTGATTACAATTGTGGGAATCGGAACCCATAACTTTTGTTAAACCCAGGTTTTTTTATATGCTACATTCTGTTTCGATAAAATGAGGGTTTTTGAGTAATTTGTTGAGAATCGTTCCAAAACCAAACCGTATGATATTTTTAATCACGAATAACTCAAAAAGCATTGACTTATCGAAAAAAGATTATTGATCATATTTTGAGCAAATATCGATTTCTGTGATTATTTTTAATGTTGCAATTTAAAGAAGTGAGGTCAAGGTGGAGGGCAATGAAGCTCGCAATAGAAAGATATTAAACGTAATCCAGAAGGTTTCTAATCAATACATTCACTAAAGTAGATTTCCTAGGTTAAGATCTACAGTACTTCACTGCATGTAAACATTACTAAAAATTATTAACATAAGTTTTGACATCACTTATTCTGTACAAAAACGTTTATACATTTGTCAAGCGGCATTCCATCTAACGACTATTCAATGTTGCAATGGAGCAATTTATGGAGCATAGAATTAAAATGCGCCCACTAAATTTATCATAATATGTCGTGTCCCATTAAGCATCAAATATAGAAGGCATTTTGTCTCAAAAATAATAAATTTAACATGAAGGGCTCTATATTAATTACATTTTAATACCATATCTTCGTTTTAAATCGAAACATTTAAAACCTTTTATACGATTTGAATACGTTACGATTTTGAAGCTATTATTTAATTTCGTTTTGTTTGTAATGATTTAGTATTTGACTTAAAAATTTATATCATTATTTACTTTAAGTTATAGCCTTTAATCACGAGACGTAAAGGGCCCTTTCTAATATTAATGGTGACCGATAAATCAACCGACCGGTCTATTCTGCTGATGATTTGAATAATGCTTGCCTTTTTAATGCAATTAACTTCCTAATTAAAGGTTGCTACTAAGAATTACTTGATATTAAACCTAGGTTGATACTTCACACAGCTAGACTGTTACGTCTAATCCGAATTGGAACTAAAAATGAGCATGAGTCGCAAATGAGACGTACTATACTTTCAACTACTGCCATGTACTTCTTGTTAAATTCCTTCTATAGCATCTACGTTTAAAATTCTTTATTAATGCTCCAATGCTCGTAAAACCTTTGGCGTATGCCTTTTGTTCCAATAAAGTTGATTATTGTTATTCTTATTTTAGTTCTAAAACACATTATGCATTTTGAACTTTTCTAAACTATCGCTGGTACTTAATATATACCAAATTAATTCTACCACAGTATTTAACAATCATATCATTTTAATATATTTAACATATCATCTTTTCATAATGTGAATAGTTAGATATTATCAGAATCAAATTAATTATTATACATTTATGAAGAAGATCGCGAGTTGAAATGTATATTGGTGAAGTGAAGTGATTTGTGTTAAAACATAATTATTTAACCTCGATATATACTTTATAGATAGAAGTTAGTAAGTTATACCTTGACAAAGGAGCGTACAACCATAGAAGATAAGACAGAAATGAATTAAAAAATGTTAAAAACAGATGTACAAAATTTTCAAAAGTAATTTCGCAGTTGTGAATTGAACAAGATGAAAAAAAATGAAAATTTTGTCGTTTAAGCGAAAATTATGTCGTTTTATTATTTTTGAGGATGATGATTTCATCTCAAGTTTCAAAAAACCAAGTTTTTTTACGCCCTTTCTTCTGTTCATTCTGTTCATTAAGTTTACCATCATGTAATTGCATTAATTTTATGATTTTATACGATGACTGGAAACATCCATAGTATAACATACATAGTATCAACAAGTGCAAAGACAATGCCTTAGAAATTTTTTGAATTTCAAGTTTATTGATTTTGGTTTCGATGGAAATGATGCTAAATTATAATGGGATTTGTAACATTCTTGATGTGAGAATTTGTAAAATATTCATACACATGTTAGGTTTTTACATTTACCGAGGCATTTTTTTTAATATGAAAATTTGATATAGTATTTTTATCGTCGCATCGAGCCTGCCTGCAAATTTCCACCTCGATTGACACAAATACACTACGAGCTAAAAGAATGGGAGTAAAGAGTTTTATGATACCAGTTATTTCGAATTGGAGAAATCAACAATAAATTTTATAACACATGAAATTCATACAATTTTAAGGGTTTAATTTATATCAAGCGAGTACTTAGCCGAGTAGCTTTGGCGAGTTTGTACTTGTCGAGTACTTGGACACTGAAAATTTTAAAATGAAAATTATTTTTAAATTATTTAGATTCAAGTCATTCAAAATTTTAAATCAGAATGAATCTGATACAATAAGAAATTCTTCCGAACCACCCCGATTAAATCATAATTCCGATTGTTAATCCTATTCATTCTCAATTCAAATTGAATAGGATTTAATCGGACTTTTTTATTCGATCTGTCATAATAAGCTAAGAATGGCAATAATTTTATCATTTAAATTGAAATAATTCACGATTGTTGATTTATTTTCAAGTCTGTTATAAACTCTGTTAAGATAATCCTTCAACTTGCACTCTATTTTTATAGTTATTGGGCAGGTGGCTTTAAAATATGTTATATTAGTGTATCATTAATAGAAACTAATAACAAATTATGGTATCAATATAATAAATCAATTATGGAGAGCTCTCGTGGTTTGTTACATTTTCATCAACAGTCGTATGGCCTAAAAAACTTTAAAATATTTATTTATTTTTTTAATATCAATACTTCCATATCTACATCAATATAATACTATCGAGATCAATATAATACACAATTTCAAAATAATAAAGATATTTATCCAATCATTGAAAATTATGATTTATAATAATCTTGTAGTGCCGGTGTATTCAAAATTCCAAAAAATTATTACAAGATTCGGATTCGATGGTGATGAGGATTATTTTTTTTCCGTTTGATTCTAAACTCGAAGTTTAGAATCAAACGAAGAATGAATTACAAATAAGGCACTAAATAATATAAGCTATGTGAGTATTCTTGTACACCATTTTGGTTCCTATTTCATGAACCAATATGTGACAGAAAAATAGTATTAAGTTTGTATTATTTCATGTCAAACATCATTCATTAAATATGAAATGTTTGAGGACTTTATGTTTAAATAGATCAGCAGTTACCAAATAACATGTAGATAGAGAGAGCAGTCATTTAAGCCAAAGTTACATTTGTTACACAGGAACACTAATGGCGGCAAAACGTCAGAATATAGGTAGTATTATATTTGCATTATAAAAGTACAATATTAAAATATTTTTTTGTTATAATAGAGTAAAAATTATTTAATTTCGTTAAACCAAATAATGTTTATTTTATATTGTATAATATTATATTTCATTTAATAAAGTTTTATCATTTTTGTTATAAAAACTGGTGTTTTATTTGAGCATTTTTAACATAAAATATTCTAGCTACTATTCTCTTAATAAATAAAAAATAATTGTACTTAATTTTCTTATTGTTCTGGCCTATATATCAAATATGAGTTTTCTCCTAAGAATTTTTAGCATTACTGTACTTAGCTCATTATTTTAAGTTTTGGTACCTCTTTTCTATAAGTACGACGTATCATGGAACCAATATGCGAGCCATTGCGGAATAATCAAATAATCCATGCTGAGACTTTTCTCAGTTTTATTAATAATAATTTTGACAGTCAAAACGAACGTTTGAAGCCAACTAAAATTTTATATCGTATCCTCAGCAACCTCAAGCACCGGTTTTACATAACCATACACTTAGCTCACTGCAAAAAGGGTTTAAATATAAAATTTTTGCCGAATATGTAATTTAAAAAAAATAAAATCAATTTTAATGGGATTTAACAGTATTTAATTCAGAGATATTCTTTTGCACTATTATGTTCCATTACGTATATGAATTTATAAGAAAATATAGCAATAAAATACTGTTCAATTCCATATTTGGAAAAAATTCAACCCTTTAAATATTGGATGAATCAAAAGTGTATAATGAAAAACGTACATTGTTTCATTTTTAAGTTAAAAAAGTTAATTTTTAGGTTTTCATTTTTAAGTTTCGTATCATGGACTGAAAAGTCCCGGGCCTAACAAAGAAAACGTTTAAGTTTTTTTGGTTCAAAATTAGCTTTATTCATCAACGTAATCTCCATCAAGAGCAACGCAATCATCCCAGCGCCGCTCTAACATTTCAATACCACTTTTGAAGAACGGTTTATCTTTTGCCTCAAAATAGGCCTCAGTTTCAGTGATAACCTGTTAAATAGTTTATAATTATTTAATATGTAAATTAAATAATAATGTAAATTAAAAATTCAATTGAATAATTCGATGCCTCATTTAGATTCATAACACTGTCAATTGATTTATATGTCGTGACTATACCTGTCAGTTTCGCTTGAATTTGAAAATTAATGGCACTGATATGAATGAATGTTCTTCGATGCTAAAATGTTGCGTTCCCTCAACCAATCATGATTTCTGTAATTTTGAAAAATATTCGGAAAACACATTCAATCAATTCATCTATTGATTGCGCAATTGTACAAAAATTGTTCGGTACAGCGATCAATCCGTTGGTACTGTCGATTTGTATTTTGCCATCACCAATTTCCAACAATTGTTTTGCAAACTCATGGGCAGCTAAATCATTCTGTAGGTGTATACCCATATTATTGTTCAGTGTCAATTTTTGTACATATCTCCAAATATCAGTTCAAATATCAGCCAGACTTCAAACTGGCATTAATTTCATCAGCAGGAGTTGATCGAGGAATGACAGGCAATGTTTGACGGAAATCCCCTGACAGTAATATTATAGCACCACCAAAAAGCTGTTGATTATCACGTAAATCTCACATTGTTTAATTAAATGCTTCTAGTGATTTTTTATTCGCCTTTGTACACTCATCCTATAAAATAATTGACGTTAATCTTTTGCTAAAAATTGACGTAGAACTTTTGCCATGGCAGAATTTCTCGAAATATTGCAAGTTGGAGTTTCAATCACCTGTACATTCAATGGCAATTTTAATGCAGAGTGTGCGGTCCGACCACCATCTAATAATGTAGCAGCAATTCCCGAAGATGCAAGGGCCAATGAACTTTTCTGTTCCGATCGAATAGTCGCTAAAATCAATGATATAACGAACGTTTATGTCATATACATAGTTTTGCTGAATATTCAATTTGGTTATATTCGATTGCACAAATAAACGCAAATCATTAGAATTCCTGCTCACGTTGCAATTCACGGTCAAACAAATCATGCATCTCACGATTTGCGGTCATACCAAATTATACTAATGATTTATTTGCAATCGTTAGACACATATCTTCAATTATTATTAAAGCTTCGTTCTACATTTCTAAGGTAATTAACAAATTTTGACAGCTAAATCCCCATTAACAAAATAATCCGCCATTCATTGAATTCGTTTCTTACAAAAAATGTGATAAATGAAGAACCGCTGGACAGATTTTGTGAAAACATTACATAAACCATCTACTAAATAGTCTGAACAAAGCCTAAACATTTCGTTTGTATACGTGAGCCCGTTCTTGAGTTATAAAAGAAAAGTGGCATTGATTTATATATATATATATATATATATATATATATATATATATATATATATATATATATATATATATATATATATATATATATATATATATATATATATATATATATATATATATATATATATATATATATATATATATATATATAATGTTTTTTTAATAATAAATTACAATATTATTAATTTGATATATTTAATAACTAATAATCTTAAGAACTTAATAACAACTGTCAGTTAATATGAAAGATAGTTGTTTATTTTGGTAGGTTCATATTAATAAATTTATTGTAAAATAAAAAATTATATTAACGTTATTGACATTAAACTTGTTATTGCAAATTTACCACTTTTTTCTTACTATTGGTTTTTATTACAGAATTGAGCTGGGTACTAAAGTGACTTTTGTTGTGGTGTCTCCAGTGCATTTAATAAGTTATTTGTGATTCAATATAATTAGCTTTCGTAAAGTTATTTAGACAACTTGTATAGCTCAGAAGTCATCATCTCATATAATTCACAAGCGTTAGATATAACATACAAATTTATTTCACCCAAAATAATTAATCATTCTCCTCGACTTTTTATGACTTCGATATCCTGAGTTTACGAATAAAAAACCTTTTTTTATATCGAATATCTCAACAGGAAATCAACGAATGTATTAAATTTTAAACGAATAGTGGTAAAACAACAGATAGTTGTTTTATTGCTTCAACGTAGAGATAAACAGAAAAAATTAATTAAGCTTATTAAATAGGCTTTCCGATCAATATAATGGTCTTTCAATCAGAAATGAGTTTTCGAAAATAGTTTTCTTATAAAACAAAATAAAAAATTTTTCTTAAAAACTTCTCTTAAATTGTTTTTGCTGACACATCTAAAGACAGCTAAATTTTTCAAAAATCGAGATAAAATAATTTTGTGTTTTACAAACGTTTGTTCATTTCAAACAGAATAACGGTTGAACTTTGAAAATCTGCAAGCTTGCATTGTTTACATTTGGGCATAGATAAAATAAAGGATAATAATATAAAGGATACAAAGTTCATTTTTCATAAAAAACTTGGCACAGGTCCTTATAAAAAATTCCAATTTCTGAATCGATTCTTAATTTTCTATGCGACTATCAATTGTAGATTCATAAACGATTAAGGGTAAAAGGATGTTTTTTCATTTAAAGTTGGATCTTAATTTTCGGTGCGGCCATCAATATTAGATGCATAAAAGATTAAGGGTAAAATAATGTTTTTTCATTTAAAGTTGGAAAGTTGGAACAGAAAATAAAGAAAGTAATACTAAAATAAAATAAAAAATAAAAAATGTAACCAAATAATTTAGCTATTTGACCTGTACATTGGTTTAACAAAAATTAATTTACAAAAAAAGTTTTCCAGAAAAGAAAGACTGTATTTTTTGTCCTAACTCTTTTTAGTTATAAAATAATTTTGTTGAAGGCGGTCAATAGAAGAAACTTAAAGCTTCAAAATGCTATATGTTTTATCTCCATGCATGGTAAAGGTGTACATAATGATCCCTGGAAGTAAAACGTTCCCCAATTGTTTCATTGAGCTAGCTAGTTACGCCGTGAGTGTTTTTAATAATTTTATGACAAAAAAATTAAAATTCGTGTATTCAATCTAGGGTAAGCGCATATTTGATATTATATAGCTGTATATTATGCATAATGCAATTGCTGAATTTGTAGTCGATTTTGGTATGTTTTAACAGCATAATCAGTCATATTATTTTGTCGTTACTAAAGAAACTGCTTAAAGTTTAGAAATTTTAGGTTATGTTGCCGTTTGGGGTAAAATGATCCTTTGATAGGTAGGTAAAAGGATCCCAGAGATTTTTTAGATATCTACAATGCCACGAAAGTACGTAAGAAACCCAGCACGCCAGAATTGGAGTTAGAAAGCAATGATAGAGTCTTCGGAGGCGGTAAAAAACAGTATGCCTTATAAAACCACTAGTAAATATTTTTCGGTACCATTCAATTTAATTCAATTCAATTCTTTATTCATTCTTTTTTTAAACAATAGATAATTGTACAGAATAAGTCAAAAATAGGATGGGGAATATGAAGAGGAGGGTAAGGTATGCAGCAATGGCTGACTTATTAAACTTTCCCAGTATTCATACTTATTGAACTTCAATTCTTTAGTAAATGTTTATTAATAGTTTTTAGTTTAAACTTCTAAGCTTTTTATAAATTTCTATTATAACTCTTATTGTAAATTCAAATTGTAAAACTTGAAAATCTTTGTTATTAAATTTAAATCTGATGAACTTTAAACTGTGTTTCTTGGGTTTTTTCAATTTGGTTGAAAACCGCTAAAGTTATCGATGTACTGAATTTTCCGCGTATTAGGTAATCGAATAGCTTCCCACCTAGTGAAACTTATGCTTCCCTTTTAATTAATCTTATTCCAATATCCCAATCATTATTTTTTATAGCTTATATTTTAAAATTCAATAGTATAATTCAAATTTATAGTTCAAATTTACTCTCTTTATTCATAAGTGCGATTTTATTATTGCTCAAATAAAATTATAAATATTTTCTCTAAGAAATCTCAGATAAGTTGACTACAAAAATACGGTCACAGTGATCTCAAGGTCAGTTTCTTTTTATATGATGAATCAATTACTCTCCCATTATCTTAAGATTAGCCAGTAATTACTTATAATAGGTTGATCAAAAACTGACTGGTCATTGTGTCGATCAGAACGCTATCATAGAAATATTTCACTGATTAAAATTATAAATGTCCCATAATTATTTGACAGCTACCTTAAAATTATTTTTTACAGACTGCATTTTTTAGTCTTATCTACATTATGCCAAGTACAGAATACAGCGCAAAGTATGTATTTTTTATCAAATACTTTGTAACTTTTTTCCTCAATCTTTGGTTTCCTGTCAGATATTTGCATAAAATTCAAAATAGATCTTACAATAGTTGGGGTCAATCACTGATTGAATATTTATGACGCAAGGGCTTGTTTTAAGCAGACAAACTATAATAATATGCATATTTTATGTAAATTACAAAATTCTACAAAGAGCAATATGTTATATAATTTTTATAAAAAAAAAAAAATTAAAAATAGTTATAGACATTAAGAAAATAGTTAAAGACATCATGTACAGTAGAAAAATACCGCTTAACTTTGGATAGTATTTATCGTGTTTATAAGTTGTGTTTGTTTTAATATAACGCGTATACAATTAATATAATTCGTATTGAAAATACGAACATAAATTAAAGTGTGTTAAGGAAAAAAGTATGCATTAGTTTCCCACTGAATCCTTTATCTTATTTCTACTTTAACCTTAGCAAATCCTGTAAAGAACGTGTATTTCATGGTGATATATTGGGAGCTTTTCATATTACCTTGGGTCAAAAAAAATTAATATTTGTTTATATATTTGAGTTATCTCGTATATATGTTTTCGTATATATGGGCCAAATATATGTTTTCGATTTTGGTCTGATAAGTGTAATCGTACCAGCCTATACAGTCCAAAATTGAAATATAGAACTTTTAGTCTGAAATCAACCATGTTGGGATATGGCGTTTCAAAGCGATAACTTATAATTTTAAGTTGAATAATTGTGCCAAAAAGTTACAAATAAGTTATATGAAGTAGTTTGAAAAGCTTCTCTCTACCATAAACTCATTTAAATGAACTTTATGGTATCCTTTTAAAATATAGTCAAGTATTTACATTGGGCTTATTCATAGTGAGTACGGTATACGGTATAAACGAGTGACTAAAAGAAGCGACCCATATTTATTTTCCAAGGTCAGGCTTAACACTTTCAAGAGGGATAGTTTAAAACAGGAGATACGAATATGTCCAACGAAAGTATTAAGCATCTTATTTAAAATAATTGGAGCACTTTAAGAAATGATCGATACGTATTGAATAGTTAATATCCATTTAACGTAGAAGACATTTGGGGACAAAAAATTAATAATAGAGGTAAGTAATACTGACGCATAATTTCGAACAATAGAAAAATACACTGATTTCATGAAATACTTAATATCACTGACTAAAAGTGATTTCGTTTTTTCATATTGTTATTGTTACTATTCATATTATTATAAAAAACAAAACTAAGAAAACGATTATACTTATATATCGTTCAATAGTGAGTTTTGATCTTGCCTCCATTTTGTTCTGAATTTTGCGCTTAACAACCCATTTGGGGAAGCATTTTTATAGGTTTAATTAAAACATAATTTTTAACAAACGTATTTTTTTAAGTCGGTATTAGTACAGTTATTTGGTCTAAAAATAGAGGTTACCTGGAAAGTTTTCCGGGAGTTTTGAAATTTGGCAATTTTATAGATTTTGGGATGCTCTTGCCAAATTTCAACTTTGCCACCTCGTATGGCTGCCGCCATATTGAAAAAATGGCGCCGAAAAGCAGTTTTTTGATAATAACTCCTTTCTGGCGCATTTTACAGGAAAAACATATTTATACAAAATAAAAGAAGAGAAAATTTCCTACAATTTATATCTTAACCTTTTCTTTCCTAAGATCAATAGCCGTAAAGTGTAATTCAATACACGTGTCGGCAGAAATACTCGTTTCCACACCACCATGAGGTAGAGAAATCGGCGCATTTTTTTTATCGTGGTATCCCCAGTAGGTCTAATCCACATCTGACTCACTATTTAAGTATTTAGGTCAATTTCCGTCGCTTCATTCTTCTTGACGGACCAGGTGTTGGGTCTTCATCGTCTTTAATACCGATTGAAATATCGAAGACGGAAGTTTCTTCGGCATCATCGACGATGGGATCATCAGTTTCATCGTGATCCTCTTCGTTCTCGATGTCATCGTTTATTTGCTCGAGAATAGTGTCCGTTTCTTCTTCTTCAATGTCGTCTTGTGACGGAAATGGCGAATTATAGCAAGAACCACCACATTTCGTACACACAACGGAGCACTTTAGTCCTGCTTTTCTGCATCCGCAAGCTTTTTCACAACCTTTCTTGCATTTGCAAGAATTAAGTTTTAGTAAGCTTTCCGGAGCAGGAGGATTGAATGTAGTAACAGGAATGTGTGGACGGTAATCACCTTCAATTTTTGTCATAAGTTCGTCCAGAGAAAACTGACATTCTTCGGAATTTTCTTCGAGATATGAATAAATGTATTGCATCGCGGTATCAATCTCGCTTGCATGCGGACCTCTTTTTTTTCTTTCTTCGGTCGAGGGCGTTTGATACAATTTCTTCATACACGAATTGTGATATTGTGCATCGGCTGCGACTAAGTCAGTAACCTGCTCAAGGCGTTCATCTATTGCTTGTCCCCAATCATCGTTACGAGCCCGAGCAAGTTCTGAAATACTATTTTTCATCGACAATTTACGCACACTATAAACGATATTGCGGTCACATAAACGCGTCTGTTTTTGTTTAGATATGAACTCCGCTGTTATCTCAGCAGCACATAAAAAACAATGATTTTTGAATGAGAACGTTGGACGTGTAGATCTTAGTTGTACTTGAGAAGTTGTACCATCACTTCCTCTACGCAAAACTGCAGCGATTAACTTCTCATTATTATATCGTTTTCGACACGCATCGTGAACTACTATGGATTTTAATCTCACCAAAAGTTTGTATTTATTATCTTTTCTTTTTAGACTTGACTTACGAAAAGTTTCCAATCCTTTTTCGTTCACTTCAATAACTTCACTTTCTTGCAGTATATCACCACAAATAAAGCAGTTTACTTCATTAGAAGCCATGGCTCTGTAAATGCAAACGACACTGTTAAATGATAAACGTATACTGATGACTCAGACTAAATATTTCTATTGAGCTCAGCTGGGGCCAGATGTTTCTTAGAAGGGAAAGAAGGGTGCCTGACACAAAAGGGACGCATTCCTTTATACCTGCGGAGACATAACAGACTAGCTAGACATGGTAGACTAGTAGTTAGGTAGGTTTTCATTCTATGGAACAATATTTAACCTTCGTATAATTTTTATAATTTACAAATCACAATATGAACAGTTTAAAGTAAATATTACACGTTGGCGTGGATGTATAATGGTTTACGGTGCTCGTACGCCGAAACTATTGATTTTAGGAAAGAAAAGGTCAAGACATAAATTGTAGGAAATTTTCTCTACTTTTATTTTGTATAAATATGTTTTTCCTGTAAAATGCGCCAGAAAGGAGTTATTATCAAAAAACTGCTTTTCGGCGCCATTTTTTCAATATGGCGGCGCGAACGGCAGCCATACGAGGTGGCAAAGTTGAAATTTGGAAAGAGCATCCCAAAATCTATAAAATTGCCAAATTTCAAAACTCCCGGAAAACTTTCCAGGTAAAAATACTAAATGACTGTACTAATATTTAATAGATTTTTTTAATCAATACTCAAATAAAAAAATATAAAAGACAAACATAAAAATAAAGTCAATAAACAAAAATTTCAATGCTCCAAAGCCGGTTCATAATTAATTACTTCAAAATGTATCAAATTGATACAAATATGTTATCAACATTTGTATTATCTCGTTTTAAATATTAAATAAGTAATAACATATTTGCATTAAATTTTAGAATTCGCATGCGTAATACGCTTATAAATTAATAAGTTCAAATAAGGGGAATTTTATAAATGATGTATCACAAGGTCACACATGTAAGAGATCACATCACATATTTCGTTCTTATTTTTACTGTGTTTATTTTTTATATGATAAAATTTCATAGTCTAGTAGGAATAAACAAATAGTCTAGTAAGAATCGAGGCATGAGTACCAAAAACTATTCCACCTCATTTTCCTACGTGATAATTGCTCTACTGGTTATATAAATGCATGTTGTCAGGAAATAACCTGGGGCCAAATTTTTTACACGGAAATTGTTTCAACAATTTAAAAGTATTGTTATTTTCAAACGGAAAATATTTTTTATTTTTTTTTTATTTTTCATTGAATTCTAATAGAAAGGTGCTAAGAATTTCTGAATATTTTTCGAGCAATGAGCGATTTAAAATCGAAAAAAGCCAAATCACGTTTTAAAAATGGTGTTTTAAAAAACCCGTCCCTACTGAAAGTTAATTTAATTCCTTTTTTTGGAAGTGTTTGCAAAGAGTTTTTCTTCTTCCTTATAGAATTTCTATTTTGATGATGGTTTTTCGTAAACATGTTAAATCGTTTATAGCGCGGAAACAAAGTATTTATCGAAAAAATGATAATTGTTCGAAAGTGTTTGTTGATTGATAATTGTTCAATTTTTTGTTCGAAAATGCAATGAGTGATTTGTATTCGAAAAACAGCAATCGAAAATAAAAATTCGATGAAAAATGTTTCATTTTCGGTTTTTCGCTTAATTCTCGGAAACTATGCGTCCTAGCAAAATGACTACGCCATGAAAAATGAAAACGGCTTAAATTTGTTACACATTTCAGTCCGTTAAGTTTTTCGATATCTTATATAGTTTTCGGGATATCCGTTTTTGAAAGTCTGTAATTTTGGGAAAAACATTTTTACTTCACATTTGTTGCTCTTTTTGATGGAATGGCTTCAACTATGTATTTAATTCATTAAATTCATAACACATATTACCATAATTTTAATAATATATACTACTTTACTGTTTTATCTGTTGTCCTTCAAATGCATAATATAAGAAATATTTAATTATTTAAAAATAAAATTTTAACAATGATGATTTTTTTATTCAAATATATAATAATTTTTATATTAGAGCAAGGTTCACTTGAAATAATTATATAAATTTCATACCTCTCTCTTAAAATCTCATAAGGATAATATCATAACTCTTGTATTTTACTGAAAACAAATTGGTGCCGTCCAGTACATACAGAGCCCTAAAATACTGTGTTCTCAATGAGAACGATATCCTGGGTGTTGTACTGTTAAAATGTGAGCAGCGTTTTGTTTGTGATGGGGTGACTTCATAGAGTCCTAACGTTTCCAAAGTGGGTGAAAACGGATTAGTTTATCTTAAAAAAGCCAGCACTGGAACACCGAATCTGTTAGTATTAAACGACTCATACTTGTCTTGTAATTGTATAGTTTTAATTGTAATTTAAGTTGTATTTGTATAGTTATGGTATAGGATAAGTGCGAATTTGTTTTTGGTTGTATAATTGTGTGTTTATTTGGTTTCACGTGCAACATACTCAACCGATTTTAAAAATTATTTCACCAATCGAAAGCCATGTTTATAGACAGTTACATTAGTTATAATAATAGTAGTAAATAATTAAAATTAGTTAGATTTTTCAAGAGAAAATTATAAAATTTTAAACGTTAAATTATCATATTTATATAATTAATTGTGTTTTGTCATCATTGATTGTCAACTTAGGGGTATATTAACTGGGGAACCTCAGCCGTTTTCATTATACCTAGATCTTTTGGTTTTCTGTACCCTGTCTTTAGAACACTCCATCACCTGATGGAAGAGATCGATTACTATGTCATCTTCTAACACAAGGTAACAATTACATTGTTAATTTGTTGTTGGTGGAGCCGGTAACTTCATTCTTTTCTAAACGACAGTGTGATCAACCAACCGACGCCTTTTTAAAATTTTATATTATTAACCCACAATCTCCAGTCTAAGCCTTTACTCACTTGGTCACTGAGCCGGTATCAGCTAGTTCTGAAATAATTTCGAAAATAGCATTGTATAATCATAGATAGAAAAGGTTAAATATAAATTATAATTACCAAAATTTAAAACAATTTGTTTTTGTTTTTCATTCCCATAAGATTTTCAGTAAGTTACTAAGCACACTTTTTGCGATTAATAAAGTTCAAATCACTGAAGTAAAAATATATCATACGTGTTATAAAACTTCATCAAAATGATTGGTTCACGGCATTTAAGTACATACAAGTTAAATTAAAATGAAATTATTTTATTATCGAATATATTTATAAACATATCTATATTTTCGGAACGACAAGGTCTATTAAATTGAAATTTGGATTTTCCGTTATATCTCCGTTATAAAATACTCTATGGCAGGAAGATGACTTTAATTTTTTCAGGTTTTTTCGTTTTAACTTTATAGTTGTCTATAATAACAATTTTCCTGAAATCGGTTTTCCTGACGGATGTTAAATGGTGTATAAAAATTTAAAATTAGATCGAAATAGGATTAATGATCATTTTAATGAATAACGTAAGTTTCGAGTGCTGCATCTTCGAAAAAGTAATTGATGTATAAAATGCTTCTAAAATTGTTTATCACAAATCCAGGAATGCAGTTCCTTACGTTATATTAGTGTGTTTTTAGAAATTGAAATATACCTGTATTAATAAAAAGAAATATACTATTTAAAAATGGCTGTCATATATAATATACAAAAGAGTTAAATATCGATATATTGATTAAAAATAGACAAATTATTTACGTATATATTTCACTCGCTTTTTAATGTGATTTATCTTATTTATGTTAATCATATAGCTTATTTATACTGGAGCATAACTCTTTGTCTATACGTAACTGCTAATAACTCCGTTCCAATAAAAGAACCTCGTTGCTTACAATAACAAGAGGTAAAATAATTTTCTAGAAACCATGAAAGAAACAAAAGGAAATAACTAAATTACAAAAACTAGTACATGAATGATAAAAAAAATGATAAGAAGAACAATATCAATAAAAATTATACATTAGTGTTTATGAAAACACAAACGAATTTCATTATTTTTTGTGTGGTAGATGACAGACTATTGAACAACTTTTGTTGTAAAAACATATAATATCAGTTTGACAGAAGTAGAAATGGCATGTTTATCTCAAAAAATGAACATCTATGGCCGCGTTTTATTTACAATAAAAGTTATAAGAAATATCTATTTAAATTATCTAAGTATCTAATCGGACACATAAATGAAACAAATCGCTTTTGTTCATGATAAGAATGATTCATAATACTATCAAGACCATATTTGTGCTCACATTATAAATACAAATGTATAAAATAGTTAGACCGACTTTACTCATAAAGTATCTGTTGATTACTACTAAAGCGTCGTGATGTAGTTATAGCACTTTCGACTAGCAAGTGGAAAGTGCTAGGCACGGTTTGCGGAAGATGTACAATGTTTTCACTTCTTTCTATACTAAAAATTTCTTAATCTTAAAATTCAATGAATGACAGAGTCACACGGGGTTTGTGATACTGGATCCTTCAACTAAATCTTTGAATCTTAATTTAGGCATTATTAAAATTAATGGATTCAAATTTGGCTACCACGTTTAAAATTAATTGTTTGTTGCCACCAATATATATATTTTTTTAAATCAGTTTATATAAAACGAAAAAACTCTTACGCTCTCATTGGTGAAATGACATAACCTAGAAAGATGATAGTTTATATATAAAGCCCAATTAATTTAATACGCCGAAAAATTACATATAACTGGAAATCCCGTAATAAAAAACATATTGAGTTTATTGTTCTCATAGTCAGATCGATATATCGATTTTGATGAGGAGTAACACTTGAAAGAATTTCGGTACTGCGATCGCTATATGACCCAATTTTTTATTATATATTTCATTGAGCATTTTGATATCCCAATAAACAGTCATGAACCATTTAATGATCTAAATGCACATAGTTGACTAATTCATCAGCCTTAAAATTACTATTCAACCATTAGTGGCTTTATTATGTTATTTACCTAGATTTTTCAGTGATTCAATGCACATTAAAACAATTTATGAGTTTGTTTTAGATGTTCCAGACTATCGGATAAAATGGAAATTAATAAATTTTATGTTTTCGAAGTATTTATATTTCGTATTACACCAATTCCTGTGCTCAAATGTTCATAAATATCGTTTATTATTCTATCGTAAAATTTGACTTTATCTTAGCATAAAATTATTAAAAAAATAATAATAATAAGGTTTTATATAAAAAATTAAAAAATTTTAAATGAAAAAAACCAAAATAATGTTTTAATTAAAATTAAAAGGCTTTTTTATATAATTGATAACCAGCAAAAAGGAAGTACACTCAGCGATCATTTGTAAAAATACGAAACAACATGCTTCAAAACTTATATCGACACGAGGCTTTTAAAAGAACGCAAAAATAATTTTTTTGGGGTCACAGAGCAATTTTTACTTAAGCATATCAATAATTTTGCTTCGTATTGATTTTATTCATTTGCATGGTATGCAACAGCACATCCATGTAGAATGTCTGATTTTATTATTTATGTGGCTTTGGTTGTGTAGGTTAGGCGTGAAACAAACCAAGTTCTATTTTAATACTATCGAAATGCCTAGCATATTTCTGTCAATAATTTTTGAATCAATTAGAGCTGTTAACACCAGCAAGAAATATTAAGAACGAAATTTTATTCAGAAAGGTCATGGATGTTCTAAGTTTAATACTCGAAAGTCATCGGAAAGTCATTCCCGGCTATGTAGATCCCAAGAGATATATAGATAGCAGTATCGGGAGAAATGTTATCCACTCTGTTTCTCCTTAATAATGAAAATTTCTAAAAATCCTGTTTTTCATCCTATTAGGTTTTGACAGAAACATGTATGCGAAATTTCATTCTCCTACTGTACGTTGTTTTCGCCCTACGGTGATTTCGGAAAAATTCTTGCCACTTTTTAATAAAATATAGATATAGATATGTTGGGGTTAAGTAAATGCGATAATGTATATATTTTTTAACTGTAATAATGGGGAGAGCTCTTCAAAATAATTAATTTGGACCGCAACTATTTCGGATGTTTCATCCGAATTTATATAATTATTCTTATTAAATAAAGCCAATTTATGATCGTCATTGAAACATTAGTGCTCCAAATGTTCATTAATGTAACGAATAACGTATAATTTAAAAAGTAATTATTTTCTGGTTTCATGCTATATTTTCAAACATGGGAAAAGTACGTTTATCAATAGTTATCATACTGCTGAAGGTAACGATCATTTTTGAATTTTTAACCTGATCCGAAAAACACTTTTTACCCCTTTCCGAATTTTTAACCTGATCCGAAAAACACTTTTTACCCCTTTCGGTAGTTTGAATTTTGATAAAAAATTTAGAAGTTTTACAGGAACGGATGAGGGTATATTCATTTTTTTAGTTTAAATTTTAGTTAAAAACATTTATGGTTAGCTTAATGCTATAATATTTATGGAGATACAAACAGACGTCAGATAGAACCACACATGGCGTCATAAATTTTATATTACCTTTTTTGTTGAATCAGGAGTTTTGACCTCAAATGCATACCTTGTTTTAAAAACAATAAAGTAACTTTAGTTCATTGTTCGTGAAAAAATTAATTCAAATAATCAATCATAAACTATTTAGCAGAAATTTTCTGTTACTTCCAAAATTAAGAATAATAACATTTTGAACCCTTTAATGGCTAATATTAACTTATAATAAATGTTTGAAGTAAACAAAGGTTTAAAGTTGGAGACCTAGTTTAGATTTGGATGAAATAACATAAATATTAGAATAGAGTAGCTTTTGAAAATTTAATTATATCTTTTAGAATATCGCTTGCATTATATTTTGATACATTTTTTAGTTTAAAAAAAATTAAGTACAAAATAATTTATAATCGTCGCAGAATATTTTGAAAAACCATACGAAATAATAAGAACTTACTTCGGAAATAACAATAGAGTGTATAACAACAAAATTTACTTTGTTTTAAAAAAGCATAAACACCCCACGCTCCTTTAAGATGTGTTTACATATAATATTTCACATTCACACACACACACACACGCAAACATACACATAAATTTAAAGTAAGTAATGGTAAATAAAAGTCGCAGTAGATTTTACCCGAATTTTACCCTTAAATACCACTCCCCCCACCCGTACTTCTCGAACTCAGATCGCCCATAATTTATATTTCCGTTCATTTTTATCATATTATCTTCCGTTTCCAATTGGTTTCTATAATTTTTTTTCTTTTCAAAAATTATCTACCCTGGTAAAAAAGAACTTTCAAGTATTTTAAATTAATTAATTAATTTTTTCAGATGCCCTACTTCAGATATCTTATCGTGTGCCGGGTCTAATATAAAACGCACGTTATTTAGTTACATTAGATTTTCTGATCAGAATTTCTGATGGTGTGGCTCATCTACCTAATGTAAAAACTAAATATATTTATATGTTGTTTTATATATAAAAAGTAAAAATACTTCACGTGTTATGTTAATATATATTTTTCGAAGATGTAAAATTAATATTTATTGTTTTGAAAAAAATTTTTAGTTTTTCAAACATAAACTGTAGCCCATATATAATTTTAAACTATTTCTTTCAAAGTCACCTTTTCTTGCTTGTTACGAATGTTTAAAAACAACCGTTCTTATTCCAAGAAAAAAAGTCAATTGATGCACCGTTCTAGAACTCATTCCATATATGAAAATCATCCATTATTTTTTATTGTAAAAACAATATTATAAGCAATGCATAATTTTTTATTTTTTGCAGAAAGTTTAGCTCTTTAAAAAACTGCATGTAGAAAAAGCTAAGCAAACATAGAAAAAAGGACATATTTTGAACTTGGTTCCAATTATGTAAAGATAAAAAAAAAAACGAACCAATTTCCCATTTCATCGATCCATTTCACATCAAATGCAAAGAACCGCAACTAATGCTAATATAGAATATTTACGCCATATTGTGCGGATAAGATTATATTAGTTAAATAATAAAACAAACTTTAAAAAATATTTTTTGCACAAAACCCTGCACAGAGGAAGGTACAAATATTTCAAAATAATTTTCTCAGTTTTTCGAACCGTTTCTCATCGTTTAAAAAAAAAAACAACAACTCAACCTGACTCTATATTACATTAAATATATTTTTGCCGCTTTATCCTATAAGATATAAGATAACGGGTCAGGAATTATATATAAATATTTTAGTCTCTTAATAATTTTGCAACATCTAATAAAAATGATTTCATGTCTCTATTATGCGTAGCACACAATTGTTATTAAATTAGATACCCCCCTCTATTATCTAAGGAAAATAGAAATTTGAGAAATTGATAAATTTGGCTACGGCTTATTTTTATGATGAGTATAAGTTTTAGTTTTCAAGGGCCAAGGCTACGTGAATTAACTTGATAGAACCTTCATATTGTGTGAAAAATATTCCACTTCCGTTCTGCTTAAGAAAGTGAAAAATCGTTAAGATAATCTTTAATCTTGATTTAAAAGAAGATTACATTGTGTTTTATTACATGAAGCACTTTATAAGTATTCCAGCACTTTACATGTTCTGAAAACTTGATCGGGCGAATGAACGAAATTATTCAAAATTTTGATTAGCAAGGCGCAGGATGGGCAAGTTTTTTGTTATTGTTCTATATCTCGAGATATACTTAGTTTCCAATCTTATACTTTCAGCTTTCTAATGTAAGCTTTTCGGTTTTGAGCTCAACTTTTTGATTTGATAGCAAACAAAATTTTTATTTTTAATTTCTCGAATTTTTAAGGTTTGGTTTGCCAGTGAAATTCCGTAAAATAACGCAATCTTACTTGGAATTAAATCTTCTATACGCTCATATTTTTGTTTTCTGCTTTCAATTATGAGAAGTATTTCCGTAGATTAATTGGACAAAATTTCATTTTAGTAAAATAGAGTATAATTAATATTCATATCGGTACACCCTATTCTAGGTCAGATTAAGTATTAGATATAAAATTAACACTATATAAACTTTCCTTCAAGCATTTGATGTTAAATTTGATATTTAGTGGTATTATTATTATGTGGAGAGGTTTACAAATTGTTCTCAGTTGATAGATGCTGCATAAAGTAAATGTGAAAATTTTATTAAAGGTCAGTATATATTAAAGTTAACTTTAACAATTATCTAACGTGTACATTGTATGTAAAGGAATCAATTATGTTGGATAGAAAAACAAAAAAGGGAAAAGAAGTTTTGGCACGTTCATTGTAGTTAAATTTATTTCTATTTTTTAATGGCGAAAGGAACATTGATAGAAAATTGAATAGGGATTAGAAAAAAATTTCAAATTTTTTTATATAAAAAATAATATCCGAACAGTTTGATTAAAAAAGTATGGATCAAAAAATAATGAGCATAAAATTATGACTCCAAAAATACTTTATATCGGAACCGCTATTAATTTGATATGTTTTAAATATGCCTTTGCCTATAAGTTAGAATTTAACGGTTCATTATAGGGGGTGTTTGCAATATAAATATCACACGAATCAAAAATTATGTAAATCTTTAAAGTTTTTTTCGAAAATTCAGTACGTTTTGAGTAAACATTATAGAAAATGCCTCGACAATCTTATAAAATAATATTGAACAAGGTCGTAAAAACTTTTTATGGTTTTTTTCTATATTTATGCAGATTAAAATTAGTAGAAATATCATCTATCTAAGTTTATGCCTATTTAGATATTTTATTATTCTGAAAATAGTGAATTATTTTGATATAAAAAAAACAGAATTTTAATATAAAATAGTTAAAATCTTACTAATTTAAATTTTTTCCAATGCCATAGTACTCTCATTTAACCTTTTCTAATAAGTCTTGCCCTTTCTCACAGTGATTTTTCGAAGCATATAACTATCAAGACTAAAAATATCGTATCACTTTTAACTAATTTAGAACGTGTGTATGGTGTGTATGGTGTAATTTATATATTAAACATTTTTTTCAAAACCATTTTTCATTTTATATTTTAAATCCAACTTTCACAAGTATTTTTAATCTTGTTATTTTAATATCTTTTCAAAGTGATTTTGCATATCTCTGACAACTGTACCAGTGATAATTAGAACTACTCTCCTATAATTTTATTCCCTATATCACTGAATTGGTCGAATATGGCTATTGCATGTTATCGACAAAGACTTTCTATTGATTTGATCCATGATTTTTTTTTAAATGTACACAAAAATACAAGATACGAATTTAAAAAAAATTGAATTAACCTTATGTTTCATTTTTATTTTCAGATGCTGAGACTAAAAATTGTACATTTTATTTTCATTTCTTTATTTCCAATAATATACTCACAATTTTGGCCCTATTATCCTAGTAACTTTTCCCCAAAAATAAAATATGTGCTGGAAAATGAAAACTGTCCAATATATGACAGTCAAGCAGAAAAAGTAATATTAACGTATGATGGATTCAGAGATTCATCAGATATAGCAGTTCGTATTTACGAAAAAGTGGAACAAACTGTATCATTGTCATCATTTTTTATTACAAGAAATAAACAACAGATTTATCAACACGAATCTTGTATAAATGAAAATTATGATGAAAGATGTGAAGAATTGAATAACGAGTGTGAGCTAAATTTTGAAGTCGATGATAATTGCATTCAAATTGAACGCACACCAATTTTACTTTACTTGGAAATATCAAATAGTACTTTACAAAATATACATCCCAATACATTTGTTACAGTTTCAAAATGTCTACAACATCTTATATTAAAACAAAATATGATAAAAGAAATACCACAAAAAGCATTCAAATCATTGAATAATTTAAAATATTTAGATTTAAGTGAAAATAAATTAACAAATTGGGACAGTTCTGTACTCGAAGATATGCAGTTAAATTATTTAAATATTAGTTACAATATATTGGACAAACTAAATGAAATTGAAATAGGCAATATTGAAATTCTTGATATTTCACATAATAAGTTATTACAATTTAATCTAAATTCTACGCAAGAAAATTTATTAAAATATTTAAATATTGCAAATAATAAATTAGATTCAATTTATTTATCAAATGCAAACAATTTACAAGTATTGGATATATCCTATAATGACATTAAATCGTTAACAAATTTTATGTTAAATGATAATAAATTGGACACATTAATTGCATCTAATAATCAAATTCATGAATTCGATTTTCCTGCCCTTACACACTTAAGATTTTTAAATTTATCAAATAACAATATAGAATTTATAAATTCAACAGTAATACCTGCATCATTAATCGATTTAGATTTGTCAAATAATAATATTATATTGTCATCGAAAATGTTTTTATACTCATCTAGTTTAGTTCAGTTATTTTTAAACAGCAATCAAATTAATAATATACCTCTGAATACATTTAATGGTTTAATAAATTTACAAATACTAACATTAGCAGATAATGAATTGAATTCGTTTGAATTTGGAAGTTTTACAGGTTTGATAAATTTAAGTTTTCTGGATTTATCGCATAATAAACTAATAGACTTCGAATCAAATAAATTTATGAATTTAAATAATTTGCAAACATTATTATTGGATGGAAATAAATTTGATAATTTAAATTTAACTGATTTAAATGTGAAATTATACAATTTGCATACAATCAGCTTATCAAATATGTCATGGACTTGTGAAAATTTATTAAAATCTAAAAATGAATTACATAAAATGAACATTAATTTAAAACAAATTTCTAATACAAATCAATCAGATTTTAATATTGATGGCATTAATTGTATACCAGAAGGTAGTGAAAATAATGATCCTGAATCTGAAGATAAGTCCATGTTAGCATTGCTTTTATTAGTAGGATTACTATAAGCAGTATAAAACTTTTATGAAACTTAAAAAATATTATGATAAATAAAACGGCAAAATAAATGTTTCTTCACATAATGCAATATTGCCAATATGTCGATCTGGCCGATATTCACCTTATCGGTGATATAACAACACAGTAACTGCACTCGAACCATTTTAGGCAAACAGCTTTTGCATACACATAAATTGGAGGATCCAACAGAAGTTATTCTGTAATACATTCAATATTCACGCAATATAAATACATGACACATTGAATCAGAAGTTTAAATAATAAAATATCAACGACTTTACACAAACCTGACTATAAATTATTATACAAGTTTTATTATTCATGAAGGTTTTAATAGTTTTAACATTGCTTTTATTTAATTATTAATTAGCCATTAACTTAATTTTTTATTTACAAAATTATTGTTCGTAAAATTTTATTTTCATGTTAAAATATGCAAAAAAATATTTAAAAAAAAAGAGCGGATCCTATTGTGTCCTACAAAATTTCATCAAAATCGATCCTACCGTTCAGGAGGAATTAATTCAGTGCCTACCATACGTACAGTGAATAAAATATACAAAATAATATATATGTCAGTTTAAAAGTCAGTGCTGCTTCGTATTTCGATACATTTATCGAATACTAACCTACCAACTGAGCAATTTGATCTTATATTGACATTGCTTCGTGTACAGACCTACGATATTTACCATAAAAAACAAGTAATCGGAAACACATGTGATATTGGTTATATTGTCGTTTAGAATTATTATTGTATTCAAATTATTTTATATTCTAATAAATTTTCATCAACTTAATTAAATTTCTTATTTTTAATATCATCCCATATCCTCATTAATTTGCGTTCTGTGCTCTAATATACACAAATAAAAATAACTAGTTGCAGTATTAGATATTTAAATAACATGTGATACTGTCGTAAGTTTTTTAAGGGTCCAGAGGTGATTATGATTAAGAATTTTATTTATATACTGTCGAAATGGTACATAGAATTTTCCCATTGTAAAGTTAATGAAGTATCAAGTAGACAGAATATTATTTTTTAAAAAGCCTACTTTTTCTAAAATGTTCATATTATGATAATCATATAAATACGAATGAATATATACAAGTGAATTGTAAATTAAAAATGAATTTAGTACACTAATATGAATGGTCAATGAAAATAGTTTTCTATTGAAAGGAGTAGATTTACAAATTTAGTCTCATCGATAGAAGTATTTTATGAATGCTTATCATTAAAAATAGTTCAAACATTGAACCTGAACCATATGCCGCCCACTATCTAAATAATCAATTTTGTTAGTTGTCATCTTCACTTGTTTCATTTTAGTGTTTTCCAGACCCATAGTCCTGGTGTGTATAACGTTAAAGCAATGTTTTACAGTTACCTTCTGTCGTTTCAATTAAATCATTATTCTCGTGTTTCGTTGATGTGTTCGTCATCCTGCTCATCTTGAAAACCTATGGTACGCGAAAGTCTAATATAAAAGACTTTTACGTATTTGTCATTTGATGTTGTTTGTTTGCCGTGATAGTAACATAACAATTGTTGTTGATTTTAATTACGGTATCGCATTTCAAATATTAAATATATTTAACTCAGCAGAAAAGTATAAAATCACAAAAGATCGTTAGTTCCATAGAATTTACATGTGATTTTAATATTAAAAAATAAAACATCAGAATTTAGAATGATAATTTAATAATAAGTAAATTTGATAAGTTGTTTTCATTCTTGTATAGAAAATTATTTTTATAGTTAAATTGTCTAGTAAAAAAAATAAAAGTAAAATGAATAAAATATAAGAACGTCTAATGAAAACGATCCGGTTGAAAGTCTGGTAAAGTGCATAAACGACTGTAAAGCCCATATTGACGACTAGTTAGGTTATGCTGAGTGTTTTGTGGTATTTAAAGGGAATTGTCTACTAAAAAATCTGGTCCATTCAATACATTACTGTTAGCAATTCACCATATTGCAGGAATCAAATCAAATGTAGTGCCCGAATTTGGTTAATAGACAAATGTGTTCTACCACAACATCGCCAAGTCACACATAAAACCAAAAACTGGCATAACTTCGTTGGAAACTTTTGAGTTTGGAAAGTTTTATTCAAGTCACTTTTTAGTTTTTTTGTGTATGTTAAGGTAAACAAAAGCTCTGAATGTATATGAATCTACTGTTTTTCGGTATATTGACGGAAACTAGTTAATTGTACCATTTTCCACGGGATCATTGTTTGCGGTTCAGGTAATCACTGATTTAGGTGCAGACAGTTGCATTGAATATTTATTTATATATTTTCCAGTATAATGTAAATTCATCCACTTTGATGAATCTTGAACACGAATCATTTAATTTAAAATCTGCCTGGTATAATTCATAAATTTTTTTAATTTTAAGCACAACTTCATTTTAATCTTTTTCAATTTTTAACGTAATTACTTTTATTTTAGTGCTATAAAATATATAAAATATTTATTAGAATATTTACGAATATCAGTTAAAGAAACTCTTTCTTCAGTTTGGACTACCAGTACTGATTTTTTATTGTTATGTTTTATTTCTGCAAATTGGGTTTACGTTCCAGAAAATTATAAATTTTAATAAAGTATTACACTTGCTTTGCTTTAACTCGTACAAAATTTTCCAAATCGTTCGAAAATTAATGATTATTATTATTATTTTTGAATATTAAATATTATAAGTTTGAGCTTGAAATAAACTGGAATCTTGTGATATTTGTTCTGGATTATGTGCCTTTCTATTAATTTCTTGCACTAAGCTAGTCAAAAAAATTTTTCGATTTTCTGATTTTCGCTTGGTATTTTCAACATGTAAACATTACTACTGGCTGCTCGAGATAAAATAAAGTTTTTTTACATTTTCCAAGAATGACTAGCTTACTTTAACCAAGTGACCAATCTCTAGAAGCTATTTCTATACCACAAATGCAACAAAGAAAAAATCATGTAAAATACTTGAAGAATCAAACAAATTTTTTTTCATGTTTTTTTTTTTATAAAGAACCTTGTAATTACCATTCGAATTATTTGGATCATAGCGAACAATTAAATCAAAACTAACATTAAAATTACTTAAATATAAAATCATACTGCATGGGCCATAGGAAATGAACATATTAAAAATAATAAATAAAAAATAGAATCTTATTTTGTCTACTTAGATAATACTATAATTATTAAAAATCATTGATAATTCGTTCAAACATCCACTTGTTTAGAATGATAAATATAAATATTACGTTATCTCGTAGATGTTATTAATTTTGTTTTCTATTTTCGGGAAACTTTTTATCCTTATAATAAAACATAAAATATTGCTTAAAAATCATTTTACACATTTTGTATCATGGTTATTTTATAATTTTGATTTTAAATATAATCAGTTTTTAAAAATTTAGTTTGTAACCAGTACGAAGTAAAAAAAATTTTTTTAATTTATATATGTAAATATCTATAATAAATAAATAAATAAAAAATGCGTTATCAGTCAACAGTTTGTATATATATATATATATATATATATATATATATATATATATATATATATATATATATATATATATATATATATATATATATATATATATATATATATATATATATATATATATATATATATATATATATATATATATATATATATATATATATATATATATATATATATATATATATATATATATATATATATATATATATATATATATATATATATATATATATATATATATATATATATATATATATATGTATATTATATTTGTAATATCACAATAGTGTAAAAAGGGAGTTTCGAGCACTATCTCTTTAGAAAAGTAATTCATTGATAAGTCATTTTTTAAATAGGATCATCTTGATCATCTCCACTATAGTTAATAATATTGACTCTTAGACAATAGCATACAAGGTCCGTAGAAAACTAACGCTGATTTCTACAATTATTGCAGACGAAAATGATAGTTTAAAGACATTGACATATTCAGAAAAAATTTCTCATAAAATTGCAGGTGTGATAAACGAAAAGAAAATAAAGTGTTTTGTAAATAAACTTGCAAAAATTGCAATGGGGTCTACTAAGTTCAAACGGAGAGATCTATTGACACAAAAAAAAATGAGTGCGTGTACTTATGTACGCGCGTCAGAAGTTATCATTAAAAAATAATTTTTAACTGCATGCAAATAATGAATTATAATAAAATAATAACAGGACTGGACAACAGTAGTCAACACCACCAATTAAGCTCAGTTCAAATTTGAAAAATTAAACAAATAAATGTATATTTTCTTACATTAAGTGTAACATAAATCAAAACTTCAGCTTTAACCTGAGATTTTGTGTGACTGTGACTGAAAATTTCACTCTCATCATTATTTTATAACACGTCTAAAGAAGTATAACTGCATAAAAAACATTTGAGGTCTATAAGACTAAAATATTCTGATTCCGCTTTTGGCCATCATTTTTTGGATGATTCCCATAAACCACTATCGGATATGAATATCGTTCACATTCAACGCCAGGAATAAAAATTGGACCTACGAGGCTATGGAGGTATACAGAGATAAAAAAGGAGCACAAATCCTCCTCAAAAAACAATTGCTTACTTACTATAAAAATACCTGTTGATTATTATTTATACTATTGAACGAAGTGAGGTCTATGGTTTATGGTATACCTAGACGATTTTTCATTTTGTTTGTCAGTATCTAGCTATTGAATTTGAAAATAACTGTTTTCTACTATTGTTCTTTTTATTTAATACATGAATATTAAATTTTTTTGCCATAATATTTAATTTATCTTAGATCATGCTTTGGATTGTGGAAGATTCTAAATTATTAATACTTTTTAGTTTTATATTTTTTATTTAATTCTGAGTGAGGTAAACAATTCAAAGAACCATTAGATTTATATTCCTGTTTTAATTATTTATCTTTTCTCATGTACCTGTTTTTTATTTATATATATTTTAATCAAAAATATTTTAAACTTATTTGTCTTTCAAAAAAATTATTTGTTTTAATACCAATATCGTATGAATTACTATACAAATATCTACAAAAACATTGTATAATTTTATCTTTGTCGAATAATATTCTTGCATTTTTCTAATGCTTACAATATGAACAAAAATTCATCTTCACATTTGGATGAATATGATATAAAAATCCAAAGAACTGTCACAAGATACATTAGTAAAAGTAGATATTGCAAAACAAAAATTAGTTCCCAAATTATTTATTAATATAATATGGACTTCCAAACAAACTAAAGCTCTCAAGAAACAACAAATCATACGATTTGGACGCCCATATTTTGTGGATATTTTGGACAAGGATTGAGTTCTCGACATTGGAAATGTTTGAAGTATAACGCTCTTATCAGAACACCCTTCTTTATGGAAAAATGCCATATAGTTGCCTGAAAAAGATGATTATTAGGAACATATACTAATCCGGTTGTGACCCTGTGATGAATATTAATATTAAACCAATTGAAAATGACTTTAAATTCTGAAATGAATAAATTACACATTTTCATTCGTTTACTAAACTTACTTCACACTCTATTGATTAACCTGAATGTTTTTTTTTTCACACAACCTGCAAAAAATGGGCCTGATTCTTGATAGAACCTCATTAATAATGAAAATTACAAATGGATTGGACAATTTTTGCAGAACTGTATTATAATATATCTTTTTAGAACCACAGAAATAGTCACTCTACATAAGCATTAAAATAATTATCGAAGTGCTTAGTGTTATTCATATTACTCAAATCATACACACGCCGTCTTATAGACTGGTGTATGACTGCGTATATGATTAAAAATATTAATCATTTATTAGTTATTTTAGAAGAAATATGTGAATAATACTATTAACACAGTAAATAAGCTGGAAAAAACGATAAATTGTGGAAAAGTAGTGCAACAACTCCGATTTTAAAAATTCTTTTTTTTTTTACTTTAGTGAATTATAAAATTAAAATAAAACCATTTTTTCTTTCAGCTATGAGGTAAAAACTACCTGCAATGAAAAATGCATAGTTCAATAAATACTAACTTTCAGTGTACCCTAACTAAAAACCAGTAGTATTAGTGAAATATGATTTCATGATACACACACATACAAAAAGTATAATCAATATTTTATAAATTTCCAATATCTAAATATCTGTCTTCTTTAAGCGGCCATTTAACTGTAAATAACTGCTATCAGTAAAAAGTTATTACAATCCAATTGTAAATAAAAAATGAACCAGTATTATTATTGACCTCCCTGAGATACCATTTAACTAGAACCAAGTGATATCTGTAAAACCTAATATATGTCAACTTACCGCTCTGCCACACTAGATTTTTAGATTTTTTCAATGAAATAAAGAACGGTGAAATCAAAGTGCGTTTCAGCCTTCTATTGAGTTAAATGGAGCATGCCATACTATGGTTTATTTTCCATGTGCATTGAAGCGAGCGGACGTCAGTTTTAGCGCACGTCGATCAGACACGTTGCAGCTTTTAATGAAATTAAATATAACTTGACACACTAGGATTTGATTGTATTTCACACTTAGATATTTTTAATTCCCGATTTGGTTGTATATAAGAAACCTCAGGTATATTTATATGAGATGTTTTTTGAAATATTTTATAAACAGAGGATGTGTCACCATGCATTAAACATCAGCAATTTTAAAAAGCTAACAGTTTTTCTATATTTATTAGAAAAGTGCGGTTTTTTGGCAATCGATGTGAAATGAAATAGGAAAACTTTCGTTTATATTCCTGCTTTTGGATTTCTTGGGTTGGGGAAAATCTCCAAAAATATTAACTTTTTTTCTATAATTACTAGAAAGATGCGTATTTTTGCAATCGATGTGAAATAATATAAGCACCTTTCATTTTTATTGCATACTCGCTTTTAGGAAAAATCTCCTAATATACCCTTTTTTCTATAATTACTAGAAAGATGCGGTTTTGATTTTGGGGAAATTTCCGCTTTTGGTGAAAATCTCCAGAAGTATTAAGTTTTTATATAGATTTTTCCAAAAAAATGGAAAAACTACAATTATATACTTCCCCTTGGGAAGACAAATCTTAAAATACCCAATTTTTATGTAGTTTAAAAAATGTGGTGTTTTAAAATCGACGTGATATCATGTCCTTTTTTATGGCAAGTACTAACTTTCGTCATTTCATTCATTCATAACTTTTTTGTTTTTTCTTTTTTAAATATGACTTTACAAGATATGAAAATTTTAATACATATTCTGGTTCCATTATTAGAATAAATAATTTTGAATTAATAACTTTATAAACAGCTTTGTTGTACGATATACAATACAATAAATATTATTTGGAAATGAGTCACGTATTTTTTGAAAATAACAAAATAACATCAGACAAGTTTGAATCATGTTACAACAGATAATCATCAAAACACCAACATCTAACGTCCATTCGACGTGCGCTGAGCCGCAAATTTTATAAACTCTAGTGTGTCAGCTCGTATTTAATACAATAGAAAGCGAGAACGGACGTTGAATGGACGCTTATTTCAACAGACGTTGGTAAAATAAACTGTGGTGTGACAGAACGCTTAGAGATGATATGTACTTGGGTTACAGTTGATTGAAAGCTAACATAATTGTGATAGAAAGTAAATTGATTTTCTGCCGTCGTAACCGCAAAACTTTCAAAAAGTAGTTTCTGATGGCTTTGTAGATGGATCCTAAGCTGAGCTGAACAAGTGTCTTCCAAGGGAGACAGGGAAGTAGCTTTCCTGCATTTCAGTTTTCTTAAATTCATTTAAAGTTCTGGTAAAATTAACAATAAAACTATCCGCTATTAACTATACACTATCTATTCGTGATAGCTGCAATTGTTCCTGTAATCAATATATATGAACATAATACCGAGATAATTTTACTATCCTACAGCAGGCTTCATCTGACAAAACTAGCGTACAGTTCAACTAAACGAACAGAATTTGACTATGCGAAGTGTTACATCTATATATACACATTATATTAGAATTATACGATATTTTTATGTTATGCATATGAAGATTTATCATTTAAACTTCTGCCTGCGGCTTCGGTCACGCTTGGTTTGATTATATAATATTCCTGGGTTATATAGACTTTATTCATCAAATATTGGACGAGCTTATACGTATCCCCAAGCTATATATATATATATATATATATATATATATATATATATATATATATATATATATATATATATATATATATATATATAAAATAAGCACTTTTATTGTAACTTAATTGTATAATAAATTTAAAAGTTTATTTACGTGATCAACAACCTTCAAAATAACAATCAGGTCGATTTTAAGACTATTTAATTAATTTCACTCATTCATAAAGTAATTTTAAAAAACGCACGAAATACATTTCTATATATTTCTTTTATATAATTTTTCAATACAAATTTTGAACCCCCGTAGATAAGCGGATATTTACATCATAATAGCTGTCTCTGTACTAGATTTCAGCCCAATCTCTGTAGCAATTTGAGCTATTTTCGATTCTTCAAATATAAATGTCTTGATTCCCTAAATTAAATTTTACCCCTTTAGTGTTTGGATTTTCAAAAATCCTTTCTGAAGAAAAAAAAATCATTTCTGAAAAATTCTTTCGGTATAATAATTATCTGCGTGCTAAATATCAATCCAATTCATTTACCGGTTTAAACTATGAGTTAATTGATCAATTGGTCAGTCAGTTAACCAGTTATGGTTTCCTTTTTTTCTTTTTAAATACAATGTTATAAAAAAAAGCTCTACAACTAGAATGTATCTCATTCAGTTAATCCTCGCATTTCTATACTACACTATAATGTAATACTATATAAACAATTCAATCAACCCATTCGATACTTAATTTCGCTTACTCGTGTTATAGTGTACACATTTTTGAAGACGTACAAAGTAATAGTAAATATAATAGCGTAAAAACCATAGAGGTACGTTTCTTTTAATTCATATTTCTTATTAGTTTTTAAAAGCTTAAATATTATTAAAATTATTTGCTGTCTAATAAATAAAAATTCAAATAATATTTTAAGATCTGAAAACAATAACAGTTGTAAACAATTGTAAACAGTTGTAAACAATAACAGTCGTATAATACTTCCATGTCAATATATGTACTATACGTAATCGTAGGTAATGCGCAAGCGACTGTGATCAATCTATCTTGTCACACTGATCTCACATACAGTATTATTTACTACGTTACACATATTAAGGTTACCCACAAAATTATTCCGATGTTTCACATCTGCCAGGTGTCGCGTACGGCTCACAATTTTTTTTTTATATGTTGGTGATTAAAGTGTGGTGGGGATGTATTGCATACAAAAAAAAAAAAATTATTTTACTCAATAATTTGTATTAACAACTTTACTAAACACTTGACTTAGACGTTGCTGCTCACAAAAGTAAATTAACAAAACCACTAGCTACTTGACTATATTACTTAATCAATGTCAACAAGGCTTCACTTTATAAAATCAGTGTATGATGATTGTAAATTAAGTAAACAATATTTTTGAATATATTCTACATGCGTTCGTTATACATTGTTTTTTATAAGTTTTTAAAAAATGGTTACTGTTGTTTTGCTTAACAGACAGACGCAAAAAATAATTGTTAAAATTTTTTTGCCAAAAAGAATTAATTCCAAATGGCTTTAATGATTTCCATCCCCTTATGGGTATATTTGATAATATTATTAATTATCAATACAATCATTTAACTTATTTAAAAAGCATTGTAGATACTGATTGTTGATTGGTACAACTTACATTATGGTTTTTATATTGTGGAGACACTTTTACAACACTTAACATTTTTGTTTGCATTTCTGAAAACAAATCTATTTTCGTCAAACACAATTATTAATAGCCGACTCAACTTTGCGCCTTTGCAACTTTTTGGATGTTTTCATATAATGTTTTTGTAGAATAATTTTATATAAAAAGAAATTTACATTCATTCGTTGGTACTCAACAAACTACCCGATTGAGCTAAATTTGTTTATACAATAAAAGAATTTTTTCGTGATAGTTTGAATTTATAAAAAATTTTGTATGAATTGATTAAATTAATATTCGTTCGTTTGAATCAATTATGGATTGAGTGAATTACGTCTTTTGAATTTTTGAAATTTTTTGTGAATAATTCATTTATGCGATGGTTAATTACAAAATTAAAAATTGATTGCTCGTGTTTTGGAATTACAGAATTTTAAGTCCAGTTTTAGAACTTATATTTAAAATTTAGTGTTTTTATAAGGTTTTCCGATTTTCCAATAATTTCCTATACTGAGCCCTGATAATAACTTATTTAGTTAAGAACTTGTTCGAGAATTGAACTAACCAAATTGATAAGTCATTCATTTTGTTGCATTTTTTTTTTACAATTCATTACCGTTTAGTAATAAATATTGTGGTTTATGACTTGGGCCTTACATTTTTTTGTCCATTCGATCCTGAATTTTTTTGATCGCTTCAAGCTAGGAATTGAGATCATTATTTAATTTGTAATTTTAGTTAGTAAATATTTAAAAATTCTATTTTATAATCATATTCGATATTCGTTGTTATGAAGTAAATTAATCGTTCGCATAAATAAATTATTTAATTTGATTGATCATATTTTATAATAAATTTATTATACATATATTTAATGCTTCTTGTTTGTTAAAATTGTCATTGATTTGCATTTCGCATTTTCTAGGTAATATGTATTTAGTACGTTATAATAAAATGTTATTTGGAGTTTGTTTACTTTGCATATTTGAATTTAATGAAATTATATAAATATAGTATTATTGATTTTTATATATTTTGATTGACTAATGGTTAAATTATAAAATATATTATTTAATCCAACTTATTTAAATTATACCATTTGAAATTGAAAATTGAGGACAATGAGTGCAAACAAACAAAAATTGGAAAGGTTTACTTTCGTCGTTTGAAAAGTGTATATGATTGGATGTGATGCCCGAAAATCTTTCCAAACAATGAAAAATCTTCAATTGACTTACAATTATTACATAATTTTTAGTTATATCTTTATTTGGGCGCTTCAAAAACTTCTAGTTAGTTTTGATTGGTTTGAAATATGCGTGTTTAGATTTTTATGTCGCAGTAGTGTACGCGAAAACGATTGCTCCTAATGGTGACGTTCATATCATTTGGTTTGTGCGCAAGCGTAAGTCTCATCGCTAAATATTTCACATATTAATTAGAGATTTATCATATTTTATTTAGTTTTAGTACCTTTCGTGTTATCAACTGTTAAAACTACCTTAGATTTGAGTGTTAAAAAGGATCAAATAATAGCGCTATACCATTTAATGGTTGTGTTCCATTGGTAAGTTAGCTGCATCCCCTTCAAAATAGTCAAAGTAGTAAACATTTGTTGCAAACAAGGTATCTGTGATACAAGAATTGGTTCCACAATAAAATAGAATATCGTTTCATTGTTGACCAAATTTGAATAGTTTCATCCTTTGTATGATTTAATTAACAGAAATTTATCATTTACAAAGTTACTTAGATCTTCGGTGTATGTTTTGAGATTCTTAAAAATATTTAATTCGCCTGGTTTAATCACAGCAACTGATTTAGAAAAGGCAGAAATAACTCTGATAAAATTAGTGCAAATTCAACGTCGTGGTTTTAAAAGTCGTAAGGCATGTCTTTCTTTGTTTGTACGCTTGGTGGCAATGCCAATTCATTTAGAATTTGAATCGGATCTGTCAACTGACACCTTTTTAGCAGCGTTTAAACGTTTTTTGGCATGTAGTTGGTGCTTGTTCTGTAATTTGTTCAGGCGGGGTCACGAATTTCATTGGAGCAAAAATGAATTGGCACTCTGTACAATCTCTTAGCGGATAGAAAAATTACTTGGAGGTTTCAACCCTCTTAATCCCCCATTTTTCTGCTTACTCATTTATATAAAATTTTAAGTTTTGTCAATTTTAACTTAAAAGTAACTGAGTAACGGTTTTGACTCAAACTGAGGCTGTACTAACCTCGAGACCATTGTCATGTTTTAGCATATATACAGCGGCACATTTTCTTAACTATACCCTTCTGCAGTCGTTACCAGCCTTTGAGGTTCCGAATCCTTCTAAAAAGTGTTTGCTTGATCACTTGGTACAGAGATTTTGGAAACGTTGGGACAATGAATACTTAACGCAACTTCAAACGTTGACAAAAATGGAATATATCAAGTTTGGATATAAAATCTGGAACCTCGTTGAGTTGGCCATTTAGTGTCGCTGAGGAACTGTTACCTGGTAACGACGGTGTTATTCGTGTGGTCAATGTACAAAAGCAGGTGTCTACAAATTACTAGTGGTTCGTTTATGCCCCCATCTGTCACAATAATTATTAGAGAAATTTTTATTTTTTTGTTTTAATATTTGTTTCGATTTTTTTGATACTTTTAATAAATTACTTTTTAATATAGGGTACGACCGAGGCTAGAGGCCGTACGGGAGATATGACCAGTCCAATTATTTTTGTAGCTAATAGGCACATTCTAAAATTTTATACTTAGCTAACTTCTATTTACTTACGATACGAGTAGTAAGAGCAAAGTGATATTGAAATTCAATCATTAAAAAAAAAACCGGTTAATGGGGGAGAAAGTTTTTTATGTTAACACATAAAATTCAACAGAGTATCGTTTTCGAAGTAGCGCGATAGACATAAAACCTAATCCAATTGTATATATCAAAGTTCCGAAACAGTTTCGTTTTAATCCCAGACAACAGCTGATATAGACCAAATACCTTATACAGTCGTAGAGTATTTAAGTATTACTTTAGCTTAACAAACGCTCAAAGCCAAAGAAGATAAGTTAAGAACTAAAAAAATAAGATAATACGGGTGATAAACCTAACATGGCCGTTTCCCCCGGACACCTCAGGCGAGATAGTCAGTCGAGATATATAGAAAAGTTTTTTTCATATTAGATTTTGTAGATAACTTTGTATTATTAAAACATGCCACTAGTGTGATTTTTATAGCGTCTCGTAAAAACTACGCCAATCTATCCCGGACTTCTCTATTGTACATTAAGAATAAAATTTTGTTTGACATAATTTGTTCACAACCATAACAGAGTTCTGAAAATGTCTTTCAGGCCAAGGCGAAATTTACAGCCTCTTTTAAAAGGTTTATAAAAGTATATTAAATTTTATTTTTAAATTTTTGAAAACAAAATCTTAGCTTTAAATTAATTGATAAAATATTCACTGTAGTATTGACTGAGCTTGATTTAACAAGTTTTTAGTCGTTTTCATATAATTTTTTTGTTGCAGAATTTTATATAAAAACATATGTTTTTACATTCGTTCGTTGGTACTCAACAAATATACCAGGATAGATAATTTTTGAAAACAAAAAAAATTACAGTAGAATGAAACCAATTGGAAACGGAAAATAATATGATAAAAATGAAAGGAAAAATAAATTACGGGCGATCTGAGTTCGGGAAGTATGGAAGGCGTGAGTTTTTAAGGGTAAAATTCGGTTTATCTGAATTTCCGGCAAAACTATAAGTCTTATGGAAAAAAGTTAAATGGCAAAGTTGTAGGTAATAAAAAGATCTAAAGCTTTTATATTCACACTTTTTTTAGATAACCTCAAAATTTATGCGAAAAATTCAAATAACCAAGTTTTTGGTTTTTTATTTTTTTTTCTCCGAAATTTGGTGAAAACTTACCTTTTTATGTTCCAAATACATTGTAATTTTTTTGATTTAAAATATTTATTTTTTCATCTTATTTTGAATAAATATCGAAAAAGCATCCTAATTTTCAATCAAAAAATTTTGAGATTATTTGAAAAAAGTATAAATACAAAAGTTGTAGATCTTTTTATTAAATACAACTTTGCTATTTAACTTTTTTCTATAGGACTTGTAGTTTTGCCGGAAATCGAAATAAACCGTGTTTTATCCTTAAAAACTCACCCCTTCCATACTTCCCGATCGCCCGTAATTTATGTTTCCTTTAACTTTTATCATATTATCTTGCGTTTCCAATGGGTTTTATCCTACTATAATTTTCTTCTTCTTTTTATCATTTTTTAAGGCTTGTACTCTAGTCTAAAAATACATGGTAAATTTAAATCTTTTTCTAAAATAAAAGGATTTTATCGCTTTTGTTTGAAATCGTTAAAACTTTCGTTTGAATTCATTAAATTAATATAATTTCGTTTGAATCCATTATGGATTGAGTATATTACACTTTGTTTCATATAAATTTCCTATTTATTTCGTTAACATTTGAAGTTTTTTGTTATTAAATTATTTATGTGAGGGTTAATTACAAAATTAAAAATTGATTACTCGTGTTTCGTGAATTACAAAATTAAGTGTTATTATAAGGTTTTCTAATAATTTCCTTTACTGAAACCTGATAATAACGCATTTGTGAATTTGTTCGATAATTGAACTATCCGAATTGATAGGTCATCCATTTTGTTTAATTTTGTTTTACAGTCCATAACCGTTAAGTAATAAATGTTATGGTTTATGACTTGACCCTAACAACGTGTTGTAGATAATTATAAACTGCCGGACACTTATAAAATGACCGGTGCCCTCATTTATATTCGAATATTAATACCGCTGCCGGTCACGGAGACAGTTACATTTATAAAATACAAAAAAAAAATTAACTCTGTTACTTCTTATTTTCACTTGTTTTACTTTCATTCATGTGTTTTTCTAGAGAGTTCTTCTTACGTTCAAAAATATAGGTTTTCAAATGGAAATAAATGACTTTTTCATTTTGAGTTTTGAAAAATTTTAAAATTTTCAAAACATAACTAAAGTTTAAAAAACTACTATAACATTCCTGAATTATTATACAGTAAGAATTTTGTTTGTAGATGCTGAGAACTAAAATTGTATATTTTATATTGATAATTATATTTCCAACAATATATTCACAACTATGGTGGCCTTTCAGACCAACTCCAATGTCAACATATGCACCGATTGTCGATTCACGAATATTCTCCTCAACCTTCAAATCGGAAATTAAAACTTGTCCTATATACATAGGCCAAAATATCGTGACATTGGCTTATGGTGGATTCAGAGATTCATCAGATAAAGCAGTTCGTATTTATGATGAAGTGGAACAACCTGTCTCGTTATCATCATTTTTTATTACACGAAATAAACAACAGATTTATCAACACGAATCTTGTATAAATGAAAATTATGATGATAGTTGTGAAGAATTAAATAACGAGTGTGAACTAAATTTTGAAGACGATGATAATTGCATTCAAATTGAACGCACACCAATTTTACTTTACTTGGAAATATCAAATAGTACTTTACAAAATATACATAACAATACATTTGTTACAGTTTCAAAATGTCTACAACATCTTATATTAAAACAAAATATGATAAAAGAAATACCACAAAAAGCATTCAAATCATTGAATAATTTAAAATATTTAGATTTAAGTGAAAATAAATTAACAAATTGGGACAGTTCTGTACTCGAAGATATACAGTTAAATTATTTAAATATTAGTTACAATCAAATTGAACACTTTGATGCAATTGCACTGAAATGGATTGAAAGTTTGGATATTTCTTATAATAATTTACTACAAGTTAATTTGAATTATATTCCAAACAATTATTTAACAAATCTAAATATTTCAAATAATAAATTAAAAACCATTTCCTTGTCATATGCACCAAATTTACTAACATTGGACATCTCGCAAAACGAAATTATAGCATTAAAAAGTTATATTTTAAATACTTTTAAATTAGATAAGTTAATTGCATCAAATAATCAAATTAATGAATTTGATTTATCAAATTTAAAAGAACTGAAATATTTAAATTTATCCAATAACAACATAGAATTTATAAATTCAACATTAATATCGTCATCATTAATTATATTCGATTTATCATACAATGATATCAAATTGATCTCAAATATATTTGTACATCAAATAAATTTAAATCAATTATTTTTAAATAATAACAAAATCAATTATATACCTGTAAATACATTTTATGGTTTAATTAATTTAAAAACTTTATCATTAGCAAATAATGATTTAACTTATTTTGAATTTGGTAGTTTTTCTGGTTTGATAAATTTAGAAATTTTAGATTTATCTGAAAATAAATTAAATTACTTTGAATCAGATAAATTAATTGATTTAAATAATTTAGAAACTTTATTATTAAATGGAAATAAATTTAATAATTTAAATTTAACTGATTTAAATGTAAAATTAATTAATTTGCGTTCGATTAGTTTATCCAATATGTTTTGGACTTGTGAAAATTTAGTAAAAATAAAAATACAATTACGTAAAATACGTCTTAATTTAAAACATAGTCCAATACTAAACAAATTAAATTATAATATTGCGGGTAGTAATTGTGTCCCGGAAGGATATGACCCTACCGATCACTCAAAAAGATTATTTATACAATCAACAACAATTAAACCATTCATTTTCAATAACACTGCAATAATAGAAAATGTACGAAATGTAAGAGATTCTGTTAATTTTACGAATACACAACAACATGAACAGGTTACAGACCACGTCACACCTTTAATAAAACATTTTACAAGCAATAATAGTATTGAATATAAAAATGAGTCAATACCATCATTATTTTTAATGCTTTTACAAAAAATTGATTACATAATTACAAATAAAACTACTGGTATAGAGAATAGCCTGAAAAAATTAGAAAATACAACATCGTTACTTTTACATAAACTTGAGAAATTTAACGAATTTTATCAAAAAAAATCCAAGTTCTTAATTAAGTCAACATACACAACTGAAAATTACGAAGTGTCTGAATTTGATCTTGCATATACAGATAATGAAAATTAAGAACCAATGAAGCAGAGAAACATATCAATATTCAATTGTTTATTTTTTTCTAATTATGAATATGAAACTTACTATACATAAATAAATATAAAACGTGTATAAATATGCTTGGCCTGATCTGTCTCTAGGAATCTATCAAATTATTAATTCTTATCTAATTCAGGATATCCGAATGACTTAAAAGTAAAGAAACACATACAAACCCCATGGCATTATGGTATAATACGGTACAACATACCTAACAGGATAGAAAAATTCGAAAAAACAAATGATAATCGAAATTTTAATGATGGAGGGTACGAGATTTATGTTTAGTTAACATAAGCGACGGTTCTAAGCCTTAAATAAGAAAAAACAACGCTTTCGAAAAATGTGGATTGAAAAGTACAAAATAGATATAATTTTAAATTAAGAGAAGACCGTTTTAAAATTTATGCAGAGGGAAATCTACACGTTTCAACATTAAATTTTACTTTATGTTTAAGAGCGTTAAATTGTTGAAGTAATTGACATTTAAACAATAAACAAATTATTAATTTACCTAAAATTCACTTAATATTTTATAAAGTAGATTTTAGGCAAAATAATAGTTTAATTATTATTGAATTTTACATTAAAATTATTTTGACTTTTTAGTTCACATGTCACAAAAGCGTGTTTTATTGATTTATTTTGTATTTTATTATTGATTGATTTTTTTAATGTTGCAATTTCAGTACATGTTTAGTTATTCAGAATACGCCATATATATTTAAAATAATATATGACTTAATAAATTAAAAAAAAAATTATTGTATTATTTTTACTCACTCAAAATTAGAATAAATTTTATAAAACTAAAATTTTGTATTTTAATATTCACTACACTATCGATCGATAGGTATATTTATGTTTTTTCAGAAATGTACACCAATACAATAATATAAAGTAATTACATGTAATATTTTTCTAAAAAATTAGTTGCAATTTGTTAATTTGAAGGATTTCTTTTCTTTTTATTGGATATTTTTATTGGCAAACTTCGACGCTGGTTACTTTTGAATTTGAAAAAAATTTATATACCTAAAAATATCACTAAAATGAAAATTTGTTTTCGTGATACGTAGTTAAATGCCCAAAGTGTGTTCTATATTATAAAAAAAAAAATAATTATCTATAATTTTATACTATATTGATGGGATTGAATGGCCTAAAAAAAGTTTGACATAGCTGTTCATAAAATTACTTAGTTCGTCTATTTTTACAAGTCTGCCCATCTGTCTTATCTGTATAAGGATATCTCAAAAATGAGTATGAGATAGCGACCTAAAATAGTTTTTAAGGAGTTGACTGCAGTTTTTTATTAAAAAAATGTATAAACATGTTTATTTGAAAATCTCAATTTATTAAATTGAAGAGTATAATTGAAGAGTAAGTTGAAATAATATTGAAATAATGAGCGCGGTTTCACAGGGATCATGAATTCAACTAACGTTGTATATAGTCTAAGAGCTAATGGCCGGTAACCGCAAGGTAAACTATAAAACTTCGACCAGTGTGTTTCTACGATGACAGCAAAGTTCTATGATACTAGTTACTATTCTTTGGAGAAATCTATAATAAATTTTATAACACACAATGAAGCGAGTTCTCTTAAAAATTTTGAATTGAAAAGTATTTCCGATTCCAACTTAATATTGAATTTGAATTCAGAAGATGGAATAAGAAATTATTTCCGATTTATACCGAAATTTAATTGATTTGGGAATCAAAAATTCTACATAATTCCGATTTTCAATTCTATTGTTTCTTGGTTCAAATTGAATAGTATTCAATCGGTCTTTTTTTTTAATGATGTCATAATAAGCTAAAAAATGGCAATCGTTTGAATATTTTACATAACTATAAATAAATGTTAATGCTTTAACATGCACTCTTTCTTAGTTGTTAGTTGCCTGGTGGTTTTTAAAACATGTCATTTAAGTATCACTGATAATATCTATCCACATATCAAAATTGGACAAAAATGTCTTATATTAGCTCACTAACCATAGTGGCGCAATCAGTGGGGAACCTATAAAAAATAATTAGTTATTAACTATCTTTTATTGTAATCCGGGAACTCGCTCTAAAATAAAAATAGGACGTTTAACTTATTGGGAACAAAAAGTCACAAAAAGATAAAAATTATTTAAGTATGCAAAATAATGGAATTATTCTTCTCCCAAGAATATTGTATATTCAATTAATATTTATGAAGCGACCGTATGCTCTATAAAACTTAAATAATTTTCTTTTTCAAAATTAATGCTTAGATCAATCAATATAGTACCATTTTAAAAATAAACCTTTTATAAAACCTTTTTATAAATAATCTTGTATTGCTGATGCCTTTAAAATTCCAAAAAATATGCAAGTTTCAGATTCGGTGGCGATTACGATTGTTTTCGTTTCCTTTTGATTCTAAAACTCCACACATTGATAGTACAAATTAGGCTCTAAATAATATAATCTACGTGAGTATTCTTGTAAACCTTTTTGATTCCTTTTGATATTTTATATGCGTATAATGTTAAGAAAAATGTTAGTAACATAGTATTATTTCATGTCAAACATCATGTGCTTTATATATACTTAAATAGATTTATAGTTAGTAAAATTACATTTATAACCATTTAATCTAAAGTTACATTTGTTAAACAAGACTACTAATGGCGGAAAAATGGCATTCACTTATGTATGTAGTGATTTACTACAAGACAATCCTGTCCCAAGTAATTAATATATTTGCACTTTAAAAGTACTAAATTAAAATATTTTTTGTTCGAAATATCCCCAAATATTTGAGTTAGAGAAAAAGTTATTTAATTTCGTTAAATCAAATAAATGTTTTTACATATGTAATTGAATGATCTTCTACTTGCAATAAAAAAAAAAATATCCCGTGTATCAAATTTGATATCCGGATTTATTCATGCCTTGAAAGCTTGAGCGCGTAAACAAAAATATTACGGAAATCGAAAAGAATCCGACCCACTTTTCAGAATTTTTATAGACAAAAATTTTTTCACACAAATCATAATTACGCCAAATATAAATTTCTACATGGGAGTTAATAAATGATGTGCTTATGGACACTTAGATTATTACATGTGATACTGAATAATAAAATACTTTTATGCATACATAAATTTTGTGTAGTTATTTAGTAGCAACAATCCGACGAGGAGATTAGGATTATCATTTATTATTCATAAACGCAAAAAATGAGTTGAAATCTATGTAGAATTAAGATATGGCGAAAATCATTCGTAAATTAACCATAAAAGGTATAAATTTCAAGTGAATAAGCTTATCTAAAAATAAGAATTATCAAGAAATTATCATAGACTATTATTCGTTGCATTAATAATTTGTTTATTATTACGAAAAAGGGTATTTTTTTTCTTGTTTTAAGCCTCAACCAAAAAACGACTGGATAGCTTTTTCTGAAACGTCATTCCATTTAAGGTTACGCAAATACTCGTCGAATAAAAAAGCTCCACAGCGATATTTTTCTAGAGACGAAAAATAATACAAAAACACGCATATGTACTCAGACATTTCTCTAAAAACGTCGGTTTTGTATTCTAGTGATCTTGAAGTGTATAGATATGTAAAAATTCGGTATTCACAAAAACGGTCCCATTACAAGAAATTCAACTGGGATGTTAATAAGTGTGTGTAATTTCATAATTTACATACTACAATTACAGTTTAACTTTAATTAATAAAACATTCATTATGAGTGTGTTAAATTTAAACTAGAATTAAAATTCTATGATTATAAATAAATTCCATAATTTAATTTTTATTTATTTAATTTAAGTGGTATTAGGTAGGTAGGATAAACTGTCCCACAGTGAGCCAATTTCTATTTGCATTGATATTACTTCCAAAGTTTGATAACTATAAAAAATATTCTCATTAAAAACCTTGTAGTTTCTATTAAAGCCTTTTCTTTAAGCTAAGATGAAGATTCTCGGTGTTTTAAGCGTCAAATCCTCTTGGCACTATCTCAACCATTCAACAACAGCACTTTTTAGATCCGAAAATTTGCACTTTTGACTGATTTGTCAATTGTCATATAAAAATTTTTTTCTTTCACTCTGCTTGTGTTTTCGCATCACTTTGAAAGCTAGTATAATCTCAGTCTAAATGGATATAAGGATTCTCCATCATTTAGTATATTATTAGCTTTATTTTTATGAAACCGATCCGTAAGTATGTAATATTATTGAAATTGTGCAATATTTGTATTTCTTGGTTTATATGCTATTCTTAACAAGAATGCCAGATTTTATAGATGTATATATGTATACTCAAAAATGCGACACTTGAATTTTTGCAACGATATTATTCGGAAGTTGTATGACTATATTTTGGAAAACATAGTCATTGGAAACCATGTAGTTTTGACTTACAATATTTGTATTCCATTGAACAATAATTATGTACTTTTGTAAGATATTCGTGTTTTTTTAAAAGCAATCGGAATGATTAACTGTGTACTGCGTAATAGACACTGTAAACTACCGCTCAGTACGCAGTAAAGCACGGAAAATAAAACTAAAATAATACATTTTCTAAGCACTTTAAACAATAAACCTAAAGTGTTTCGTGGAGTTTAGTTTATTTTATAATTCTTTAAGTGTTTTCAGGAGAATACATCATTGGCATTGGTTATTTTGTGCTTAAAAATCGAAGCAGTTTAAATACCTATTTTAAATGTTTAACATAAAGCATCGTTTAAAAAAATTTGTAATTACGATTATATAGTATGCGTAATTTTTGAATTTTTTTTTTTTTTACTTTTGTACCCAAAATATTCCTTTTTGAAAGACACTATTTGGCTATTTGTTCAAATTACCGCTGGTGGACAATATACGCGTTAGCTGTTGTAAATGTTTTGTTTCTAATATGGATACTTTAATGGTAAATAATTAAGGTTCACTGTTGGGCAGTTTACCCTATATTAAAATTTCAAGTAAGCGTGTAAGATTGAAGTCGTCACGTTTTTTAATTATTTGAGTATATGTCTGTATAAATGTTTGTTCACGTATTTACTTCACTAGTAAAGCGAATGCCTGTATACGCATACCATTTATTTGTACGAACTTTATGACGATTTAATGATATTATGCTTACCATATCAAAGTTTAAGTTTTGGCTCTAACATTTTTATTTTTCCGAATTTTACAATTTTCTTGACTTCACATTATTATTTGTTTTCCGAAAAAATTCCAAGTTGTTGCTCACTGAAATAATAATTTTCGGTCGTAGCTTTTCTACAGTCTCGAATTTTCCAATTTGAGAGCCTCGCACGTACAGGCACATCCTTTGTATTGTTTTAAATTCGAAAAAAACACTGCTAACTTTAATGACATACAAACATGTTATCAACATTTCTGTTATCTCGTTTTTTAAATAAGTATGAATATTTTTGTATCAATTTATTGAAGTCGCATGCGTAATATACTTATAAATAAATAAGTTCAAATAAGGGGAATTTTATAAATGACGTACCACAAGGTCACACATGTAAAAGATTAAGTCACATAAATAGTTCTTATCAACTATTTTTATTTTTTTATATGTTTATAATACTGCATAGTTAACAAAATGATATATACACCCGTTTATGAGCTGAAAATAAAACAAATGTAGATCTTTCTCGAACCTATCTCGAACTTCGTTATAATAATATATGAAACCATTTGGACGATATTTAAGTTTTATTGTAATTGTATTAAAGTTCTGATAGAAAAAACATTTGTTTTGAAGAATTTGTTTGGAATGTTTCAATCCGTTAACTTTAGATTTCTTGCCTGGGATAAACTGTCACTAGTAAACAATGTAGTTTTGTAACTTTGTTCTTCGTCGATACAAGTTTAACTTTGCCGCTTTAGACCAGTTATTCAAACTAAAATATTGGTAGAATCCAGTAAATTAGTAGCTTGAAATGAGTAATGGGCAATGATTATGGTAAAAGTCAGCTGATAGTTTCCGGTAAGTGGAATTTAGAGCAGGAACGTAAAAATCGGTTTAAAAGCACTTTTAAATTCTATCGGTGACATATTTTACAATCCATTGAGGCTTAACTTCACATTTCTTTATTATGTATACTTTTAAAGTAATACGAATTTCTTGAAATTCATGTATTGAATTGAATATATAAATAAAACCAGAGTCGCAAACGGCCATTTTAGCTCATAGATTCAAAGCCCCTATAACGATACATCATTTCATGACCACTGCTCATAGTGCTGCTTAGTAATTGGGAGATGAGGTAAAAAAACATTTTCTACGTATTCATAAAATAAAATTCATTGTAACAGTAGACTGACTTTATGGTTTTCATATTTATGCTTAACCAATTTTTGATTTTTCATTAATAACGATGTTCTAGATGAATCGATTTTGACACAATTTAAATTATTAAAGTGATAACGGTAAAGTGTTCAAACTTGAAAAGTGATCGCATATGCTTCATCTACACTTATGCATATATGATACTATTTTTAAAAGAAACATTTATAACTCTGTATAAAATTCTGTTTAAATATTTAATATTCAACGGTTACTTGAAAGTCGTTTAATAATTTGAGCGGATTATATCTTTAAATTCGGATATTTTACAAAAATTTTAGAGTCTATTGGATAAAAATTGCACAACCTTATT